>CM076573.1:31528627-32044821 GCA_034641835.2 Pinus albicaulis
ATGATCCTAATGGCTCAAAAAGACAATATCATCATACCAGTAAGCTGAGGTAAATGAAGGTATATTTTGTATGGAGAAGCAATAAAATAGGGCAAACTCTCACTTATAAAATGAAAATAGGACGATAAATCATACAAACACAAAATTTGTTGAAAAGAAATTCTTCACATAGGGTTTGACAACTAAGATAGATCAGGGAAAACATAAAGAATCAGGTTTTCTGTCTCTAAAAAAGAGAAATTTGATATTTTCAAAAAAAAATCGGGGGTGTGCAATTTATAGTGGAAGAAAGAGCGCATGCGCACTGAATTGAACTAAAAGTTGCGCAGGTTTCTGCATTGTTTTCTCCTGAAAACGGCGCAGGCAAGGAAAAAACTTGGAAAAAATAAATAATCAGCTTTCATTTTTAGGGATTCTTAAGAGTTATCTACCCAACCCAAATCAGAGAAGTCAAAATAAGAAAACTCTAAAATTCAAACTAAAAATAAATAAATAAAATAAGCTCTAGATCCCCAGTATGGTCGCCATTTTGTTACGTGGATTAATCCCTCTTGCGAACAAGAGATATCTCCCTAGTACTCAGCGAGTAGCTAGAAACAAACATCCATTTGGAAACCGTTTTCTCTAGATTAATTTCACTTCAGAATTATTATAAGAAAGTAGAGAGGACATGCCCCTACCTTGAAATCCAAATGTTCAATGTAGTATTTTATCCCGTCGCTCCAAAGTGGTTTCTCCAATAAGTAGAACCTGCAACCAAAGACAAGACAAAAGAATCAAAACATCTGCAACATATAATAATAAAGAAAAGCTAATCCAAATTAGTGATCAATGAGTCTAAGTATTGATGTTATTTTAATAAGCATAAGAACAACTCAATGAGAAAAAGAGATCCATATGTCTTACCTTGAATAAAAAGAGTAATTTTACAACCTGATGCCTTGATGTCATACAGATTTCTCCCAGGGTCCTGAACAATTTTTTATCCTTCAGTTTGATAAGTCTTCCTCTCTGAATACCAGAATGGATTTATAGACACAAGGGTGTGATCATTCTCATTCCAACAACAACTCACTAGTGTAGAAAGTATGCACTCTTGTGAATTCTCTTCAGCAATTCATTTACAATCTACCCTTCAACCTGAAACTTGAGCTCAATCTATAGGGAAATGGAGGTAGTTTCAGCTCCATGAAGAGGGGGATGGATTCCTCTCATGAAGGTATTTGAGCTCCATGGACCAAGGGATAAGCTCCATGAGTGGAGGGATAAAGCTCAAACCAATCGCGACTCTAGAAGCTTCCAGTTGGGAGAACATTCGACCAGCTAGACTTCTAGAATTTACTTTTTCATTTTATTTTCTTTTCGCGGGGGTGCGCAGGTAATAGTGGAAAAAGGTACGGGGGTTGTCACATTTTATGGACCAATCAACAGCGCATGCGCAGGAAAAGGCTAGAAAAATCGCAGGTAGACTTTTAAGGGTTTTACAGAGCTTTTCTGCAATTCCAAGACCTAATCTAAGAACATTGGTGTTTTTGACCTCTAAGGGAACATGGTGTAGGTGGTGATAGACCCATATGAATAGTTAAATGTCATGGTGACAAAATAACGTGTAACACTTGTAGCTAATGTTGCTGCTTTAGAAACTAGACATGTGTCATATGCTCCCCATCAACATATACCACCTCTTCTTTGATTGCCTTCAGTTTTGAATACCTTAGGATGGTGGCTGAATATTATCACTGCCAATGTATATTTTATACCAATTAAAAGAAACAGATACCAAATACCAACCATTAGTGATACATTTTAGCTTGCTCTTCATTGTTGATGTTGTTGCTGAGACAATGCTCGGTTCACTTTAGAATCCTAATAGTTAATGCTTCTCCCCCTGAGATCATACCTCTCCAATTAGGTACTATAGCTTAAATAATACAAAATGCACCAAGAAATTGATAGAAATTAGTTATTGTACCACGAAAACTTCCAAGACTCTTTCTCAAGAAGAAATGTCCATTCTTACAAAAAGGTTTCTCCACCTGAACCCAAGACTACCAATTGACATAGTGATACCAATTGACGACTAATGGACATGGAATGTTTGTACCAATTATGTTTATGAACATAATATTGATAGGTATAATCAAATTCACAACTTAAATGAAATAAGGTATTTCACCCAAGATGCAAACATTTCATTTCCTGGACAATCACTATTATTGAGGCTGAAAATTGTTTTCTTGCTACTACTTACTAAAGCACCTCCCCCTGAGTCAATGCTCTCTGATATCCTGCATGTTCCTCCTTCCTTCTGCGTGGGGATTGATCATGTGGACCTGACTTAATGATGAGCATCTTGTCATTCTTCAACTGCATCTCATCTTCTTCTCACAACATAAGTTGTTGTGAAATCCCCCTAAAACCATGTTGACTTATCTCTGCTCATTCTTACAATGTTGATAAATTCAAAATAGTCACAGTTATCACAGTAATCATCATGGGAACTCAATCATACCTTTAACATTCAGATGCACTTTTGTTTATTCTTCTTTGGTTATCTACATGATCTAACTTATTTGGACTCACTTGAGGTCATTCTCTTCTTTTAATGAAGAGAACTAGAGGATCTACTCCCCCTAAGTACAATGTCCTCCTTTTTCTTCCACGTCTATACTGGCCAAGTCCTTATAGAAAAAATTCTTTCGAACTTCTCATTTTCCCATGTTTGAGTCGTTTCAATTTTGCATATGGCTAGAGGACACTCTTGTTTTCATTCCTCTTTCTTTGCCCAAGTTTTCTTTTCACTACCTCTCTTATTTTTATCCAAGGCATAGTTGATTGGGATCTTGTTCCCCTTCATCACTTGAGTCTTGCACTCATTACTATTGGAAATTGTATAGGGATTCAATACTAAATTATGAGGATTATCCCTTTTTATTTTTCACGGGTTTTTCTTCAGAGAAACATCAACTCCATGATTATTTCTTCCTCTTTTCAGCATGTCCTTTTGACATAGGGCATTGAATAAAAACTCATATTCCTTTTATCTTTCGTTTTTTCTCATTCTCAATGCTTGATTTGCTTCACTTTCATGCATATTTTGAGAAGCGGGATTTGTATTCTCATATATGCAGCTTACTACCTTGTTACCAAAATTGCCACAGTTGTAGAATTCAACATCACTTAAGAATGGGGCAAAGGGATTGTTATAACTAACAAGATTCACATTAAAGCCATTAATACTACCATCATGCTTTCCCTTGTTGCTCCACAACACATCTTGTTTTCTTACACGACATCTACAGTCTATGGATTTAAATTTTATGTCAAAAATTATTGCAAGAAAAACAATACCCATGAAAGGGATTTTGAGGACTAAAGCTACCTTTACTCTAAGTGTTTTTTCCTTGAGAGGGAAAGTGTAGGTAATTTAACCCTGTACATAAATTACCTACAAACGAATTCTTAAAACATAAAAATATACAATGGCAAGAACATAAAACAAATATACACAAATATTTCCCCCTGGATCCCAAAATTGGGAATACCAGATTGATTTTTCATTATATTCCTTTCAATGTTACAATACATATATACACATGTTGATGCATTCATAAACCCTAATCCACTAACCTTTGATTAGAACATAATCGTAGTTCTCTTGACCAGATCTAAAAATACCATGGGAAAAAACCATTGTGCGCAAATATCGTGCAAGGAAAACATGCACAAAACCATGGGTAGGTTTTCCCACCCTCTTTGGGTCGTCCCCCTCCTTGGTCCCAACTATTTTTGGGTCTGCATAAAATAATAATAATTTTTTTATTTTTTTATTTTTTATTATATATATATATATATATATATATATATATATATAATTCTGGGTCACTACCCTGAACCCCATGATGCGTGGAAATAATATAACACGCACCCAACATTCTCCCAATTGTTGTTCTCTTTCCACACTGGGGGTCACATGAGAGCTTAGTCACTGGTCCAGGGATATAATGTGCATTGTTTTTCTACACCAAGAAAAATTCTCAATGCTCACAGACTTTGTCAATGTATCTGAAATATTCTTTAGTGTGTCCATATTTCCTAGCAACACACTTTTATCTTCAACCATATCCGTCACAAAGTGATATTGAACATCAATTTGCTTTGTCTTTGAATTATAGGTAGGATTATTTGCTAAGAAAACTGCACTTTGGCTATCACAAAATATCCTCATAGCTCATTGTACCAACCCGATAGTTGAACACCATCTTTGCAATGAAATTTATTCCTTGCTTGCCTTAGTGGTTTCCATGTATTCAACCTATGTAGTTGAAAGTTGCACTATAGACTGTCTCTTTCTCATACAACTAACTGCTCCTCCAAATAGGTTAAATACATACCCACTTGCAGATCTTCTCTGATCCATATCTCCAGCCTAGTCTGCATCAAAAAATCCATGTACGTATAAAAAACTATCCAATCCTTGTCTTCCTTGGTAGCACATACCATAATCACTAGTGCCATACAAATACCTGAAAACTTGCTTCACTTTTGTCCAATGCTCCTTCCCTGGTTTTGACATAAACCTACTCAATACTCCCACCACATGTGCAATGTCTAGTCTGGTACATACCATTACATACATTAGACTACCAACTGCACTTGCATATGGAACACGTGACATGTCCTCTTCCTCTTCCTGTGTCTTGGAACACTGTTCAACATATAAATTTACACCTATAGGAATAGGAACCTTCATTGGTTTGTTATCGTACATATTAAACCTTTGTAATATTGTCTCAACATACTTCCTCTGGTTTAACCAAAGCTTCATCTTTCCCTGATCTTGTTTAATTTCCATTCCCAAAATATAGTTTGCAGCATTAAGATCCTTCATGTTGAATTTAGAGGACATCTCGATCTTCAAATCATAGAAAATTTATTTGTCATTTCCAATTGGCAACATATCATCCACATACAATACCAAATAAATAACACGGTCACCAATTAATTTAAAATACACACACTGATCTACTTTTCTCCTTGTGAAGCCAAGTCCCCGTATATGTGTATCAAATTTTTGATACCACATCCTTGGTGACTGCTTTAACCCATACAAATGCTTTTTTAACCTACATACCAGTTCTTTCTTACCCTTCACTATAAATCCTTCTGGTTGCTTCGTGTGGATCTCTTCTTCCAGATCCCTGTGAAGAAATGATGTCTTCACGTCCATATGTTCTACCTCAAAATCAAAAGAAGCAATAACAGATAAAAGTAGTCTAATATAATCTAACTTGGAAACAAAAGAAAAATATCGCCAAAATAAATTCTCGACACCTGGGAATAAATTTTTGCTACAAACTGAGCTTTGTATTTCTCCACCTTGCCTTTCATCTTCTTCTTAAATAGTCATTTTTTTCCAATGGGTTTCCTTCTAACTGACAAGCCCACCAGTTCCCAAGCCTCAGTTTTGTCCAAAGCTTCCATTTCATCAACCATGGCCTCCTTCTATAGTTTTCCATATTTTGAATCCAATGTATCCATGAAAGTTATAGGATCATCATCAGTAATAGATAAAAATAAAAAATAAAAAAATGAACAGAAAGAAGATAGACTATATCTCTATGGTTTTCTTCTCTCTCAAACTGTGTAGAAATTAGTATACACTAAACATGCATACATCTAGATTCCCCTGATCTCAAAATATTTAACTTCTTGCAAAATACAGAATCATTCCACTGTTAATATTTTGCGGAAAATTAATTGCAAACACATGTGAAGCATAAATAAAAACAATCGCACATAACACAGTTGTTTAACGGGAAATCCCGAAGCTGAAAACCCCAACTATCATATATTATGTATCATGGAGATCATGTAACAATCTCATACAAAGCTTAGTACATCAAGCCCTCAGTACAATCAATCATCACACACTAACATAGAAGAAATCTGCAAATCCATGCACCGATCTCTGCCCTCCCGCTAGCCTAACTCCACTACGCAATCCCTGCGGAAGAAGAGCTATGAATGAATTCGAATTACCCTTACCTTGACTGCGCAATCCTCATTGGCAACTCCAATCTGTGTGTGGTGCAATCAATGCATCACTATAGTCACAACAGATAGTCCATCTTGCCCTTTCACCTATGTCTCCACTGGGTCTCCACTGGAACTGACATGCACTGTAGTTAACTGTTGTATTGTTCAGTTGATTAATGAGTTATTATTTGTGAATTAATTGACTCCACTCTCACTAGTGTATCATTCAGTTAGACTAGATACAACTAGCTCAACTAAGCCTAACTGAGTTAAACTGAATACAACTCCATGAACTACTCTTCCAACTCTGTCATAACTTTGCCACTTCAGTTCTAACTGATTCCTCCATGCATGAACCACTAGTAAACCCTAGGCATTACGTAATTCCTTTAGCCCACTGATTTTCCAAATCTGTGCACTGAAATTAAGTGCTCCAAGAGAATAAGTTGTTTTTTATTGTCAGATTGTTATTAAGAGCTAATAATAATCGACACTTCTATTTTTAGATCGACGATCTATAAATAGAATTCGCCCAATATTCTAAAAATAGAATTTCATCTATTTTTCCAAATTGACCAACCATCCACAAAGAGCATCCTGCAACTTCTGAAATATGATCACCATGTCTAAAAATAGACATAGTCTAAAAATATACTTGCGCCAAAAATAGCCTGCGCGCCCACTTAGTGAAGGTGACTCTTTTCACTAAGCTTGTCATCTTGTTGAATCTCAACACTCCCTCTCAACAAGATACGGATTATCTTTCACCCCGATCCTACCTCTATGGTATTCGAATTTGCTCCTAGTGAGCGCCTTCGTCAAAATATCTACATCCTGATCCTCCGTAGGAATGTACTGAAGCAACATGATCTTCCGCTGCACACAATCTCTGATATGATGATACCAGATATCAATATGTTTAGATATATCATGAAACACGGGATTAACTGAGAGTTTAATGCAACTCTGATTATCACAATGTATCACTGTGGGATCTCAATGTGAACCGAACAAACCAACCAAGATCTTCCTCATCCAAATAGCCTCACATGCAGCTTGACTTGCTGCCATGTATTCTGCTTCCACTGAACTGAGTGCCACGGATCTTTGTTTCCTTCTGTACCAAGAAACTGTCGTATATCCGAAACTGAAAATCCCTCCTGATGTGCTCTTTCTGTCTATTGGGTTGCCTGCCTAATCTGCATCCGTGAAGCCATGAAACTTCACCTCATCTATTTGTCCGTAACATAAACCATACTCAAATGTGCCCCTTAGATACCTCAAGACATGCTTGCCTGCCTTCCAAAAGAGCTTGGTAGGCTTAACCATTGCTTGTGAAAGCTGGTTCACCACATAGCATATGTCTGGTCTTGTATTAACTAAATACATGAGCGAACCCACCAACTATCGATAAACAGTGGCATCCACTACCTCTGCCGATGTAGCATCCTCTTTCCTCCAATTTCCTGGAAGAGGAGTGTCGATAGGCTTACAGCCTTGCATGTGAAACTTCCCCATTATCTCTAGCGCATACTTTCCTTGAGACACAAATAGTTCACCTTCCCGCTGCCATATTTCCAATCCAAGGAAATAATGAAGGAGGCCCAAATCCTTCATCTAAGACTCCTTTGCAAGATCTGCCTTGCATAAGTGTATCAACTGCTCATCACCCTTTAGTATTAAATCATCAACATAAAGAACAACGATTAAAAGCTTACCCTCCACCACAATTTGGTACAGGTTTGCATCCGCCTCACTCTTGGTGAAGCCAAGTCCATTGAAATAGATGTTGATCCGAGTGTACCAAGCAAGTGATGCTTGCTTCAACCCATACAGTGCTCTTTTGTGCCTGCACACATGTGACTCGTTGTTGTAGATCTCAAATCCTTTCGGTTGCTCAATGTACACCTCTTCCTCAATGATCCCATTAAGGAACACAGTCTTCACATCCATCTGATGAATGTGCCAACCCATCTACGCTGAGAGAGAAAGGATGGTCCTTATGGAAGAATACCATGCAACAGGTGCAAATGTTTCTTCATAATCAATCCCCTCAATCTGTGAGAAGCCCCAGGCAACAAATCTTGCCTTATACTTCTCAATGCTCCCATCAGCAGCTTTCTTTACCTTGTAGATCCATCTTGATCCTACAATTGATTTTCCCACTGGCCTTGGAACAATCTCCCAAGCATTGTTTCTGACAAGGGAGTCATACTCCTCCACCATGGCATCTACCCATGTGGGCTCCTTCACTGCTTCTTCAAAAGAAGATGGCTCTGTCACGATACACTTGCTCATAAGAGCCATATATCCAGTAAATCGGTCAGGTGACTGTCTCTGTCTACGTTGTGATGTAGGGACTCCTACATTCTGTGCCGCATCAAGCTTCAATCTCTCAGCTTCTGTGGTCCACTTTCTGTCTTGTCTGATGTTTGGTTTTGCATGAGTGGACTCCTCCACTCCATGAATATCTTCTTGTGGTTGATCCACATCTAGAGGCTCATCTTTGGGAACAAGAAGTTCCTCCTCTGCATGCAAGTGTAGCTCCCTCTCAAGCGACAACTTCATGGATTTCACCTCATTGAATTTTATATCCCATCGCACTACAGTCATCCGACTGTCTGGAAAATACACATGATAATTATGGGGTGTTTCTGTGTACCCCACAAATATCCCAACTTCTGCAGTCGGCTTCAGCTTCTTCCTGGCTTCCTTTGTCACATGAATGTAAACATATGAGCCAAAAATCTTCAAATGAGAAATACCAAGCCTCTTACCAGTAAAAGCTTCTTCCGATGAACTCATTCCAAGTACTCTATGAGGACAATGGTTTTGCACATAAACTGCAGTGTTGCATGCTTCCTCCCACAAGTGCATCGGTAGGCCCTGGTCATGCAGCATCGCTCGTGCAACACCCACGATTGTTTTTTTCTTCCTCTCTGCGACCCCATTCTGTTGTGGGTTATGAGGCGCTATGAGTTCTCTTCGAATTCCTTCCTTTCTACAGAAGTCTTTGAATTCGCCCAAGATGTATTCACCGCCATTATCGCTCTATAGATCGTTCACTTGCTTCCCTGACTCCTTCTTGTTGAAAATGCAACAAGATGATGGAGCTTAGTGAAAAGAAGTCGCCTTCACTAAGTGGGCCCGCAGGCTATTTTTTGCGCAAAGTCTATTTTTAGACATATAGATCATGGTCTATGAGTTGCAGGATGCTATTTGTGGATGGTTGGTCAAGTTGGTAAAAATAGATGGACCTCTATTTTTAGACATACTGGGCGAAGTCTATGTTTAGACTGCCAGTCTAAAAATAGAACAGTCAAATATTATTAGCCCTTAATAATATTTGGACTCTACACATTATCTTATCCTCTTGGAGCACTTCAGTTTGATGCTTGGATGTGGCACATGCAGCTGAAAAAAGGAATTATGCTATTCCTAGGGGTTAGTTGAGCTATTGCATGGTTGACTTCAGTTAGAACTCATGTGGTAGAGTTTGGTGGAGTTGATGAGACAGTTGGTGGAGTTGTGTTCGGTTTAACTTAGTTGAACTAGTTGTATTTAGTCTAACTGATAAATACACTAGTGATGAGTGGTGTGAATTAATTGTTAATTAATTCACTAATTATTAACTCATAAATCAACTAAAGAACACATCAGTTAACTGAAATGCATGGACAGTTCAGTGGAGACCAGTGTTAGAGGTGGGTGAAAGGGTGAGTCTACTATCAGTTGTGACTATAGCTGTGCATGAGATTTGCACACACATTGATTGAGATTTCCAATGAGGATTACGCAGTACAAGCCAGTGGGATTTGAACTTGGATCTCATCATTATTCATCTTGGATTGCGCAGTAGAGGCAGGCAGACAGGTGGAGGAGATTTGAACTTGTGACTTGTTCATATCTGAGCTAGTTTGTGTGTAGCATGTGAGATAGTGTTGAGAGCTGTGAGGAGCTTTGTGCTATGTATTGTTACATGTTCTTTATCATTATAATATACAGATAGTTGGGGGTTTTCAGCTGTAAGCTTTCCCCATTACATATTGTGTTATATGTGTGCTTGATTATGTTTTAATGTGCGCATGCGACTGCTTCTAATTTCCGCAAATTGATGATCAATTGTAGAAGAGGTTATGTATTATGCATGAAGCTCAAATAGTGTGTAATCAGGATAATCTCGGTGAATAATTCATCTATTATTCAAATTCATACATGGTATCAGAGCGAAATTGATCATCGGATCTATTACAGTGATTACAATTTATTTCGGTAGACAGAGTCTGTAAGCGGGCCAGGTAGCCTCTGGATCCATCCTTTATTTGAAAGGTGATATATCCAGTAAATTCCCCTACAGTCGATCTCTGTGCTAGAAATAATTTGTTCTCACAGATCAGAAGCGGTTGAGTTTTGAGCTGGTGGAATTCGAATTTGCAACAGTGTTTTCTTGGTGTCGAAGTAAAAATGTCTTTCAACGGATTGCGATTGGAGTATGCCCTTGAGGGCAGCTCGAATTATATTGCATGGAGAGACAGGATGGAGGCGGTGTTAGATGACAACGGGTTGAAGGAGTTCATAGATGCTGAAGTCCCAAAGCCTACTGATGCTGCTCAAGTTGAGGCTTGGCAAAAGAAGACAACAAAATATCAAAGGATTCTGTTGGAGGGCGTGAAGGATCACATTGTATCCATCCTGCATGGAAAAGCTTCTCCATACTTGATGTGGAAAGTGTTGACAGATTTATTCCAAAGCAAGAGCGACCAGAGGAAGTTGGCACTCAAGGATAAACTCAAACACATAAAGATGGAGAAAGGCGACAGTATGCCCAAGTACCTCACGAAGTTCATCCAATGCAGGGATGAGCTGGGAAGTGTGGGGGTGACTGTAGATGATGAGGAATTGGTGAGCTTGGCTCTCCTTGGTCTTCCGAAGAGTTGGCATGCCTATCAGGATTATGTCAATGGTCGGGAGAAATTGCCAGGATGGGAGCGACTTTGGTCGGATCTTGTGCAAGAGGAGATAAGGCGGAATACCAGAGACGGATCTTCATCAAAGGCATCTGATGAAGAAAATTGCGCTTTGGCTGCCAAAGCAAAGAAGGGGAAGAGCAAGAAAGATTCTCATTCCGGTGCGAAAGGCAAGAAGCAGGACATGTCCAAGGTGAAGTGCTTTCACTGTCACCAACACGGACATTATGCCACAAATTGTCCGCAGAAGAAGAAAAATAAGCAGGCTGCTGGATCTGCAGTGGGAGAGGCCTTAGCCTCGCAGTTTGAGCTGGATTTTTTGCTGATCGCATGCTTGGTCTCAAGTGTGATGGGATCAGTGTGGTTCTTGGACAGTGGTGCATCTTTTCACATGACAGGAGATCGAGATTTGTTTTCCGATCTGGATGAGAAAGATCTTGGAGTGCACATCGAGATGGGCGATGATGGTAGATACAGTGCGACCGGTATCGGTACCATTTCCTTTGAGAGGGAGTCTAGTAAACCCTTTGTATTGAAGGAAGTGATGCATGTTCCAAGATTGAAGAAGAATCTTATCTCTGTGGCGATGTTAGAAGACAAGGATATGATGTTGTCTTGACAAGGAAGAGCTTTCTGGCACATTGAGGAGGTAAAATCCCTCTGCGGACAGAAGCGATCCCTACTAGCCCGGGTCTAGCAACAATCACGAAATATTACGATGACAAAAATATTACGATGCAAGCTCCTAGTTATCCTAGTTCTGAATGAAAAGACCAAAGATGGAGGCCTACCGGGAATCCAATGCTCTCGTATCCGAGCGTTCCCGTTCCTCGGCTCGGCGGATCACGATCCTCCACGATCTCATGGATGGACACTGCACATGCAAGAAACAAACAGATACAAGCATAAAATCCAGCATACGTAACTAAATATCAGTCAGAAAGGATATTACTCATATTAACATAATGGAAAACAAAGTGGAACCATAATCGTAATCATTCATTAAATAACAATCGAAGAAAGATTACAACCAATGTTCTGACGTCGTGGTCTCCTTCGGATGGGTATCCAGTCGTTCATGTCTCGCAAAGCTCGCCAAGGAAAGGGAAAACCTCTCCTGAGTCTCTCGACGATAGTCTCTTTACTTGAGTCGGCCTTAAGGGAAGGAAGAGGGCTCTTACAGCACAAAGGCTCTTGGGAATTTGGAGGTTCAAAGCTTAGGCACTTCAAGACTAGCTTGCTATGGAATTGAGCAGGCTTTTATAGATGGGGAAGGAGGGAGTTGGGATCCCTATTATTGTGGGATTGGCCCTATAAACAAGGAAGGTTCCATGGGAGGTGGAAAAACCACTTCCTTCCATGGGGCACTCCCGCAGCCAAACCTCCCAACTCAAGATAGGCAATGGTTTCGAGTTTGTTGAAACACAACTTCCGCCATCTTTATTTAAAAAACACTCTTAATTGGGTAGGCGCGACTGCGCTGCGGGGCCGGAGAGCACCAGTAAGCGCGGCCTCTTTGTAGGATTTTCTGGTGGCGCGAGTGATGAGCCCATGCCGCCGCGCCAATGCAAAAGGAGATGTTTTCATGATTTTTTGCAAGGGTCTTTAAGAGCAATTTCAAGCCTCATGCTTAGAGAATGCATTGATGATGTTTTCAAGGCATGACAATGTTCACAGGTCACAAAATGGGTCCTCCATTGTGCGGGACAGGGAATGGTAGGGACGGTGACAAATTACTATGTAACAAATGCCCCCTAAAGTATGAGGCCCGAGAGAGAGAGGGGTGAAATGCTTTACGAGAACATGTTCAACTGAAGGCCCGCCGTCAAAAAACCTGCGCAGAAAAATACTACTTATATCTCAAATACATGATGTATATGTGGTATGGGCGCAGCCATCCGAAACAGAGTATGCCATAATCCGGATCCAGGGTATGGACGCAGCCATCCAGCGATGATCAAATAAATAGACTCAGGTATGGTCGCAGCCATCCAATCAGTGAGTCGTGTACATGATAATAATCCACAATCGCAGCCTGGATTACAACAGACACAATCCAGGGTCTTGCGCTCCATCTTGACCCAAACAAAGTACAAGTTCAAGCACGCGAATATGTGAGCTGAAGTCGAACATGCAAGAACATCGTCTGATTACCAGCCAATGATGAAAGTTGTTAACAGACGCGAGAGAAACCACCAATAATGACAATGGTCCTCAAGGTACTACAGGTACAATCTATGGCGTGTGAATAAATGAGTTGGTGTCGAACACCCGCAGAATCACTCAATCGGAGGCCAATGATGAAAACCTCACGTCGAATCCGACGAACCTGCCATTGAGGCATGCAGGCTTCAAGGTACCATAAAAGAGTCTCTAGATCAACTTCCTGGATAATGAGCTGAAGTCGACAGGAAGTGATCTTGATCGAAGGTGGGCCATAATGTTTCCCACATCATCGACACGAGACAGAGGAACATGATGTTTTTGTTGTGAATCAAGATCGTATGAGAATCAGAGGAAGGTTGATATTTGCAGAGGCCAACTTCTCTTGAACATATAAATGGCACGACAGTGGATTTGGCAGTATTTGACATCAACGGATCAGAGGTCATGGTGACGAGGCAATGAGCAGATGAGAGGTCAAAAGGGATTATCCAAACCCATGGAGGCAAAGTGAAGAAACGAGATGAGATGTCCCCAACCCGACACGAATGCAGATGAGTGCCATGTTCAAGAGCGACATACTGCCGACGACAATGACAACGGTTCCATTTTTCCCCCACCATTTCTGGCGAGTACCCCAATTATTTTTGATAACAAGCTTGAAGGGGATAGCATATGCTTGTAATATAAGTCCGCCCTTCGGGCGAATCCATCCTAGTGCATTTAACGATTCCTAGGAAGGAGGAAGGAGGAGAACGTCATTTCGACTGGATCCGATGTCATCAGAGTTTAACGAGTTTGACAAAGGGAGAACTCGGCGTCTTTTCATGTTTAGAGAGTTTGAAAAGACAGCAGAAAAGTAAACTCCACAGGTCCCTTTTCGTAAATAGTTCCTCAGATCCGAAAAGGTAGAAAACAATATCTGAGAAAACCTCCTAGTCGCAATAGGCTAGGGTATTCCTTTTTCGTAAATAATCTATCCCAGCCCGAAAAAGGGGTAAACGTATACTGGGTAGATGTCGTTTCGCAACCACTTTAACGAGATCAAAACGACAAGGGACTCGGCAATCTTTTCATGTTTAAAGAGTCAGAAAAGAGCTGAAAGTTCACTCCTCCTGGAGGAACGAGTGGTATTAAGGGTAGCAACTGGTTCCGGTAATAGTGGAACTGCTCAAAACAAGTGAAGGTCAAGAGGCTGGCTAACGAGACCACTCATCACAGCGGTTCCTCAGGAACGAGTAAAACAACCAAGTGAAGGCATATGATCGGCCAAGCAGATAGCGACTATGGAGTGAGAAAACCAAGGCTCATCTGGCAAAAACACGCTGATAAAATGGCAATCACAAGAGGTAAAATGGGAAAGGTTTCATTTTTACACAAGCTTGAAATCAGAAAACTCTGCTTAAAGTTGGTTTCATTTTTACACAAGCTTGAAACGAAAACAAACTATGCTTCAAAAATTAAGCATGCCCCCAGCATGGTGACTCAATTCGAGGTACATGCCCCCCAAGCTTCAGTCCATATGAAAGGCAGATGGAGTGAAGGTTCAAATTACGAGATCAAGAGAAAGACTCGACTGGGATTTTACGAGATCTTATCAAAGACTTGAATTGAATGGGAACGTGTTTCATTGTTTTAAAGAGGTTGACACATTAAAAGAACTATCCTCATGACACCCTTGTTTCATTTTTTAAGGAGCTTGACACAAGACAAGGAACTCTGCTCCAACAACCTTGTTTCATTTTTTAGGGAGCTTGACACAGGACAAGGAATTCTGCTCCGACCAGACCTGGTTTCATTTTTTAAGTAGCTTGACACAGGAAAAGAACCATGCTCCGACAACCTTGTTTCATTTTTTAAGGAGCTTGACACAAGACAAGGAACTCTGCTCCGACAACCTTGTTTCATTTTTTAAGGAGCTTGACACAAGAAAATGATCTCTGCTCTGACAACCTTGTTTCATTTTTTAAGGAGCTTGACATAAGACAAGGAACTCTGCTCCGACTGACCTCATCATAATGAACAAGAATTCGTCGCTTCCAAGAGTTCCACTCCCGATGGAAGGAAAACATCCTGGAATTCAGGACCCAATGCCCCCAGCACCTGATGCACGATGGCATCATCACTCGAAGACAGCACGTAGGTAGCCACATAGTTGACCTGCGGTGGGGCAGATACAACGGGCGGATAAAAACCAGGAGGGGTTGATGGCAGACCAGTTGCCACATTAGGACCAAATAACGAAAGATGATCAATGGTCACGATCCGTACTTCATGCAGAAAACATGCCACACGAAAAAGGGAGGAGACGAGCGCTTCCATGGCATAGGTGTAATCGCGCCCCAGGAGTAGATTGAAATCCAAGGGGCCTGGAATGACCATCACGTCCATATGGACGGTTTTACCTCCCAAAGTAATCGGTAACCTTGGAAGGATCCCCAACGGTTGACTCATCCTTCTGTTAAAAGTCAACAGATTCTGCGTAACAGGCGCAAGCGGCGACGAACCGAAAGCTTGCCAGGTAGTTGAGGATAGAATACTAATAGAGGCACCTTCATCTATAATGGTGCTGGGTATGACTAGACCAAGAGCCTATACTGTGATCTCGAAAGGCACGTAAGACGGAAGGCGGAATCCTGTAAATCGACTCCAATCAAAGGAGGCGACCAGACTACTCAGAGGGGATACCATTGAATCGAGAAGGTCTTCCCCTAGTGTTACGGAAGAAGGAGCATCCTCCATAATCTCCATCTCGAAGGCGGGAGAGATATCCTCCGGAGCCTCCATCATGGGAGGCGGAGGAGGAGCTTCTTGAAGTACAGGGACATGAGAATCTTTCTCCAAGTCTGAAGAATCCGAAGAAATCGAAGGACATGGGGGTGTGTGAGATTCACTCTCACGTAAAATACCCGGTGCACCGCGCACGCAGGCCGCCTGTCCGATCCCACGACAATGACTTATCGGGAATGGATTCTTGAATCCGAATTTGAGGGAGGACTTGACTGGCGATGACTCTTGACCAATCGTAATATCAGCTGGTAGAGGACTCAAAGAAATCCGATTATAACCAGGTGGAAGGCGTGGTGTAGAACCAGTTGGGTTGTCCAAAACTCGCTTGGCTTCATCCATATATGGACAAAGGTGAATGGCATGGTGCCCTTCACACAACTTATAGGGATTGGTAATCTTACTCGGCTTCTTAGGAGCCTTACCAGCACTAGCTGACGACATGCCCCCAACCTGACTCCCGGAAGCCAAAGGAAACGGCGGGCGACCGTTGGACCATACTTCGAGCACCTTGGGAATGCCAGGGCAGTCTCGAAGAAGATGGTCTCCCGTGCACAACATGCAAGGGAACTTGACTTTCCGTGGAGGGTTGGAAGGTTTATCAAGAGGAGGTGAATTAGAAGCAGAAGCTGCAACCTTAGCCTCTCTCTTATCAGACTTCTTCTTCTTTGTCTTCTTCTTCTTCTTAACCACCTGGTTACTCGAATCCAGACTTTCACCAGGCGAAGTAGAAGAGGAGGACGCAGAAACAGGTGAAGAAGGGGAGAGGTCCACCTTGGAATCAACATGATGTTGTTCAGGTGGAGGAACTGGTTGAACAGAAGCTGAGACATTCGGGACCACAGAGGTTGAGAACAACCAAACAGGCAACCCAACAGTTAACCCAAGAAGGGACAACATTGCCATATAAGGAGCACCAACATTTCCAAAAGGAGGAAAAGGACTAGGATTCCCATCTGAGGGGATTCCTTGGTTGCTAAACTTCGGAAAAGTTTCCATTAGAAACAATCTTCATAACAACACCCTAAGGAAACTAACTTTAACTAGGAATATTTCGTGGGTAGTTAATTTTTAAAACATTGGAACAAAACTCTATCGTTTCATATTTTAAGAGTCGAGAAATAGGAAAAAGGTGACTCTATCACTTTCAGATTGGAAACAAGCGTGAAAGGACAAGCGCTTGATGATCTTTTCAAATTTAGGGAGTCAGAAAAGACCAAATTACTGCTCGGGAATACTAGGCAAAAAGGGTGTACCAAATATCCGTGAACTGCAATATACACCTTGGTTTCAATAATGAAACAGAAATCAACCAAGGACTTTCCGTACGTGCAGGCAATCTCCCCGAATGTTGTGTTCAGTGTATCACGGGTATAGGGCGGCAGACTCAGCTTCCTATGGATAAAGGATTGAAAAAATAGAGGGGTCTCTGTTTATATACGTGATGGTATGGGGAGCACAGGTCCGTACTAGCGCTGTCTAAAGCCAAAAGGCGAGCGATAGCTGCTAGGTTTAACGACACCGGAACACGTCTCTAGCCTAGACCTCTAAATATTTCGTTAATGTTTCAATGCTTCCTAAGGTAAATTGAGTAAATTTTATGGTTGATCTTCAATTATGTTTCGGTTTCAAGGCCCTACCATATGTCATATGACAATCT
This sequence comes from Pinus albicaulis, assembly GCA_034641835.2. NCBI lineage: Eukaryota > Viridiplantae > Streptophyta > Pinopsida > Pinales > Pinaceae > Pinus > Pinus albicaulis. The sequence goes on from CM076573.1 coordinate 31,546,244, forward strand.
CTTGTATGCGACTACATGAGAAAATAAAACTTTTCAATTCGATGAATGCTATCTAGTTAAGGGAAGAGCTTCAAAAAATGATGCAACAAACAGCAAAATTGAAAACGAAACTTTTCCAAACTAGATGACTTTCACTGTCCAAAAGTATTCTAAAACATTCAACGAAGCGAATTATGCAATGTAATCTATGCAAAATTCTTTTTCCGAAAACTATGTAATTGTAATCTATGCACAATTTCCTTTTTATTTTCAAATAATAAGAATGCACTCAATGCATTTTTCGATAAAATGAGAATCTACTTAATGCATGCTTTTAATAAAAGAGAATGCAATCAAAGCGATTTCTAGTTTTCAATCACTAAACAATGTAATCTAAGTTCAATGATGGATCTCAAAAAATCCTTTTCAATGCAATGTGATCTAATGCATTTTAACGAAAGGAAAACTATGAGACGAAAACTAAAAGAACGCAAATCTCCTTAATGAAAGGATGAAAGCAAAAGGGATGCAAAAAAACACTAAGAATGCAATCGTTGTTTCAAAATACTTTGTCACGAAATCCCTTGAAAGGCGACAAGACATATGAGGTCACACACAAAGAGGACTTCCAAAGCACGAGATGAAAACAAGGCATTCATTCCCTTTTACATCAAACAATCATGGAAAGAAGACACTCCAAACAATGAGCAATGTAATCTATGCTCATACAGAGGAAAGGCCAGAAGGGAAAGACGCACTGGTGAAGGATTTAGGGAAAAAAACTCAAATTTCACACATCCTGAAATTGGCCCGACTTGTACATTGACAACTAGCGCCAACTGGCACGACTTGTACATTGAAAACTAGTGCCAATGACCAATTGGCGCGGGTTGCTAACTGACAACAAGCGCCAACACCTGAAAATGAAAAAACAAAGAATTTCTCCCAACCAAGACCAGACTCACCACTTCAAGCAGAATCCACAACAAACCCAGAAGCAAAGTACTGACCAAAAGAAGCTTCCGAACAAGGGTAACCCTACCACCTACAGGAAATGGCGCAACTGTCTGGCTGTAATCCACGCTAGACAGGGGATGGTGCGAGTGATGAACTGGCAAACTGCACCAACTGGCGCGACTGTTAGGGCTAAACTCGCACCAATCAAGCCAACTATGAAAAGGTGAAAATTCGGAAAAGCATAGGTCAGATCTGATCCTCTGGGGCTGAACCAAAATCCAAACACTCATAAAGGAACCTAGCCCAGAAGGCCAACCAAGCAAGGAAAACCGTGAAACAATCAAAATGAGACAATCAAAACTAGACGATCCCCAGCGGAGTCGTCAAATTGTTGAGGAGGTAAATCCCCTCTGCGGAGAGAGGCGATCCCTACTAGCCCAGCAGGGGTCTAGCAACAATAAAAAATGTTACGACGCAAGCTCCTAGTTATGAATGAAAAGAATAAAGATGGAACCCTACCTGGAATCCAATGCTACGATCTGAAGAAGAAAGAGTTCCCGTTCCTCAGCCCCAGCAGATCACAATCTCCACGATCTCCGCAGATGGACACCTGCACATGCAAGAAACAAACAGATACAAGCATAAAATCCAGCATACGTAACTAAATATTAGTCAGAAAGGATACTACTCACATTAACATGGACCGAAACAGAGGGAACCATAATCGTAATCATTCATTAAATAACAATCGAAAGAGATTAAAACCAATGTTCTCGTATCGTAAAATACTCCTTCGTGATGGATCTCCCGTCACTCACGTGCCTCGCAAAGCTCGCCGGTGGAAAGGGAAAACCTCTCCAGAGTCTCTCGACGATAGTCTCCTTACTTGAGTCGGCCTTAAGGGAAGGAAGAGGGCTCTTACAGCACAAAGGCTCTTGGGAATTTGGAGATTCAAAGCTTAGGCACTTCAAGACTAGCTTACCATGGAATTGAGCAGGCTTTTATAGATGGAGAAGGAGGGAGTTGGGATCCCTATTATTGTGGGATTGGCCCTACCAACAAGGAAGGTTCCATGGGAGGTGGAAAACCACTTCCCTTCCATAGAACTCCCGCAGCCAAACCTCCAAACTCAAGATAGGCAATGGTTTCTGAGTTTGTTGAAACACAACTTCCGCCATCTTTATTTAAAAAAAACTCCTTAAATTGGCTGGCGCGACTGCGACTCTAGGACAGAGCGGCAGTTGGCGCGGCCTCTTTGCAGGATTTTCCCCATTGGCGCGAGTGATGAACTGTCTGCTCGCGCCAATGCAAAATGAGATGTTTTTATGGTTTTTTGCAAGGAGATGTATTTAGGGCAATTGAAGCTCATGCTTAGAGGAATGCATTCTAAAGGACTAGAAGGTACGCATTAATGTTCAAAAAGTCACAAAATGGGTCCTCCATTGTGCGGGACGGGGAATGGTAGGGACGGTGACAAATTACCGTGTAACACCCGCACAAGAAATGAACTAGAGAAACCCGAAAGATAGGGGTTCGAGTCAATAAACTTTATCAATTGCAAGTAGATGGCTGCGCAGCAATGGCATGCAAGGCAGAGGGAGTGGTGAGCCGGGATGATGACGAGCTGTGGCATCGGAGATTGGGCCACCTTCACCATGGAGCTTTGAAGATACTGCAACAGATTTCTATTGGGCTTCCTAAGGGCACTCTTGCACAGTCAGATCAGTGCAAGGGGTGTACCTTGAGAAAATTTGTGAAAGCCACCTTTCACGAGAAGGATAGTCGCGCCACGACGATCCTTGAGAGAATTCACACGTACGTGTGTGGACCTTTTCAAGAGTTTCGACAGCAAAGCACAAAATATGATCTTTGTTATTTTTCTCGTTAGTGCCGGATATTCTTCATGCGTAAGAAGAGCGAGACATTACTCAAAGTTCCGTGAGCTCAAGGCACCTGCTGAGAAGGAATCGGAAGCATGTGAAGGCTCTTAGGAGTGACAATGGTGGTGAATTCATCTTCATGATTCAAGGACTTTTGGCAACAAGTAAATTCTAAGAGAGCTCACAGCACCCCATAACCCACACGTAACGGGGTTGAGCGAGCGTAAGAAACGTAACGATCGTGGTGCCGCACGGCGATACCGTGCATGATCGTAGCCTCAGCCCATTCACTTCGTGGGTGGAGGCATGCAATACTGCAGTATATGTGCAGAACCGTTGTCCTCACAAGATACTTGGCATGAGTACACCCGAGGAGGCGTTTTCTGGTAAGAGGCCTGATATTTCCCATTTGAGGATTTTTGATTCACTTGTTTACATTCATGTGATGAAGGATGCCAGGAAGAAGCTGGAGCCGACCGCAGAGGTTGGGATATTTGTGGGGTACACTGATACGCCCCACAACTATCGTGTGTATTTTCCAGACAGTCGCAAGACTATTGTGCGACGGGATATCAAATTTCAGGAGGAGAAAGCCATGAAGTGTTCGCTTGAGAGGGAGCCACACTTGCATGCAGATGAGGAGCTATTAGTTCCTAAGGATGAGTCTCGCGATGTGGATCAGCCACAAGATGAGGTTCATGGAGTGGAAGAGACCACTCATGCAGCGCCAACCATCAGAGGGCGGAAGCGCACTACAGAAGCTGAGCGACTGGCTCAAGATGCAGAGAAGGTTGTAGGAGCACCTACATCACAGCGCAGATAGAGACAGTCACCAGACCAGTACACTGGATACATGGCTCTTGTGAGCAAATGTGTCGTGACAAAGCCATCCTCTTTCGAGGAAGCTGTGGATGACCCCGCATGGGTAGATGCCATGGTGGAAGAGTATGATTCGATTGTCAGAAACAGTGCATGGGAGATTGTCCCGAGACCGGAAGGGAAATCAATGGTGGGTTCGAGATGGATCTACAAAGTGAAGCAGGCAGCTGACGGGAGTGTGGAGAAGTACAAGGCAAGATTTGTTGCCCGAGGCTTCTCACAGATAGAGGGGATCGATTATGAGGAGACCTTTGCACCTGTCGCAAGGTATTCTTCCATACGGACGATTCTTTCTCTCTCAGCGCATATGGGGTGGCACATTCATCAGATGGATGTGAAGACTGCGTTCCTCAACGGAGTCATTGAGGAGGAGGTGTACATAGAGCAGCCCGAAGGTTTCGAGATCTTCAGCAGCGAGTCGCATGTGTGCAGGCTCAAGAGAGCGTTGTATGGGTTGAAACAAGCACCTCGTGCTTGGTACACACTGATAGACAGTTATTTCATTGGACTTGGATTCTCCAAGAGTGAGGCGGATCCTAACCTATACCAGATTGTGGTGGAGGGTAAGTTGCTGATCATTGTACTTTATGTAGATGATTTGATTTTGACAGGTGATGAGCTTTTGATACTTTCATGCAAGGAGGATCTTGTAAGAGAGTTTGAGATGAAGGACTTGGGCCTCCTTCATTATTTCCTGGGATTGGAAATTTGGCAGCGCAGTGATGGACTGTTTGTTTCTCAGGGTAAGTATGCCCGGGAGATATTGGAGAAGTTCAACATGCATGGTTGCAAGCCTGTTGATACTCCTCTTCCTGGAGGTTGGAGGAAGGAGGATGCTACTTCAGCGGAGGTAGTGGATGCCACTGTTTATCGACAGTTGGTGGGGTCGCTTATGTATCTGGTCAATACACAACCCGATATATGCTATGCTGTTAACCAGCTTTCACAAGCTATGGTTAAGCCAACCAAGCTCTTCTGGAAGGCAGGAAAGCATGTATTGCGTTATCTTAGAGGCACATCAGGATATGGTTTGTGTTATAGATAGGAGGATGAGGTGAAGCTATGTGGCTTCACGGATGCAGATTGGGCAAGGAGCCCAACGAATAGAAAGAGCACATCTGGAGGGATCTTTAGTATCGAGTCGACAGTAGTTTCTTGGTACAACAGGAAGCAGAGATCCGTGGCACTCAGTTCAGCAGAGGCTGAGTATATGGCAGCAAGCTTGGCTGCATGCGAGGCCATATGGATGAGGAAGATCCTGGTCGGGTTGTTCGGGTCACACTTGGAGCCTACTGTGATTTATTGTGATAACCAGAGTTGCATTAAACTCTCGGCTAATCCAATATTTCATGATAGATCCAAACACATCGACATCAGGTACCATCATATCAGAGATTGTGTGCAGCGGAGAATCATGTTACTTTCATACATTCCCATGGAGGATCAGGATGCTGATATCTTGACGAAGGCGCTCACCAGAAGCAAATTCGAATACCACAGAGGCATGATAGGGGTTGCAGATAATCCATATCTTGTTGAGAGGGAGTGTTGAAAATGCAACAAGATGATGGAGCTTAGTGAAAAGAAGTCGCCTTCACTAAGTGGGCCCACAGGCTATTTTTGGTGCAAAGTCTATTTTTAGACTATGTCTATTTTTAGACATATGGATCATGGTCTATGAGTTTCAGGATGCTATTTATGGATGATTGGTCGAGTTGGTAAATATAGATGGACCTCTATTTTTAGACATTGGGCGGTTTCTATTTTTAGACTGCCAGGCTAAAAATAGAACAGTCAAATATTATTAACCCTTAATAATATTTAGACTATAAACATTATCTTATCCTCTCGGAGCACTTCAGTTTGATGCTTGGATGTGGCACATGCAGCTGACAGAAGGAAATACGCTTTTCCTAAGGGTTAGTTGAGCTATTGCATGGTTGACTTCGGTTAGAACTCATGTGGCAGAGTTTGGTGGAGTTGATGAGACAGTTGGTGGAGTTGTGTTCGGTTTAACTTAGTTGAACTAGTTGTATTTAGTCTAACTAATAAATACACTAGTGATGAGTGGTGTGAATTAATTATTAATTAATTCACTATTTATTAACTCATAAATCAACTAAAGAACACATCAGTTAACTGCAATGCATGGACAGTTCAGTGGAGACCAGTGTTAGAGGTGGGTGAAAGGGTGAGTCTACTATCAATTGTGACTATGGCTGTGCATGAGATTTGCACACACATTGATTGAGATTGCCAATGAGGATTGCGTAGTACAAGCCAGTGGGATTCGAACTTGGATCTCATCATTATTCATCTTGGATTGCGCAGTAGAGGCAGGCAGACTTGTGGAGGAGATTTGAACTTGTGACTTGTTCATATCCGAGCTAGTTTGTGTGTAGCATGTGAGATAGTGCTGAGAGCTGTGAGGAGCTTTGTGCTATGTATTGTTACATGTTCTCTATCATTATAATATACAGATAGTTGGGGGTTTTTAGCTGTAAGATTTCCCCATTACATACCGTGTTATATGTGTGCTTGATTATGTTTTAATGTGTGCATGCGACTGCTTCTATTTCCGCAAATTGATGATCAATTGTAGAAGAGGTTATGTATTATGCATGAAGCTCAAATAGTGTGTAATCAGGATAATCTCGGTGAATAATTCATCTATTATTCAAATTTCTACACTTCTCCACCAATTCTTTGAACTCACATAACTTTGAGAACGTTCCGCTCTTCTTCTGCATGAAGAAGATCCAGCATCTACGAGAATATTCATCAACAAATATAATATAATACCTGTGTTTTGTTGTTGAAGCAACCGAGAAAGGTCCACATGTCTGTGTGAATTCTCTCCAGGATCACCGAAGCATGGTTCTCCTTCTCATGAAAGGTGGTCTTCACAAACTTACCCATAGTACATCCCTTGCACTGATCTGACTGCACAAGAGTACCCTTGGTAATTCCAGTATAAATCTGCTGCAAAATATTCAAAGCGCCATGGTGAAGATGGCCCAATCTCCTGTGCCATAATTCGCCCTCATCTCGGCTCACCACTTCTTCTGTTTTTCCCACCATTGTAGCATAGCCATCTACCTCCAACTTGTAGAGATTCTTAACTCGAATCCCTATCTTCTACGGTTTGACTCGTTGATTTATGTTGAAGGAAGGCTTTTCCCTCACTGAAAACAACATCATAACCTTTGTCTTCCAACATTGCGACCGAGACCAAGTTCTTCTTCAGACCTAGAACATGTCTAACATCCTTCAACAAGAATGGATTACTGGACTCCCTCTCAAAGGTAATGGTCCCAATGTCGGTCGCACTATATCGACCATCGTCGCCCATCTCTATATGCATCTAGAGGTCCTTCTCCTTGAAGTCACTAAACAACTCCTTGTCTCCCATCATATGGAAAGACGCACCACTATCAAGATACCACACCGATCCCATACAGCTTGAAACCAAGCATGCGATCAAAGAGAAATCAAGTTCAAATTGTGAGGCTAAGGCCTCTCCAACTGTAGCTCCAGCAACATTCTTGATCTTCTTCTTCTGTGGGAAGTTAGTGGAGAAATGCCCATGTTCGTGACAGTGAAAACACTTCACTTTGGACAAATCCTGCTTCTTGCCTTTAGCGTCAGATTTTGAAGGAAATTCCTTCCCCTTCCCCGTCCTTTATTTGGCAGCCAAAGCACAATTCTCTTCATCTTCATTCCTTGATGAAGAGCCATCCCTGGTACCCCACTTTATCTCCTCCTGCACAAGATCTGACCAAAGTCGCTCCCATCCCGGCAATTTCTCCCGTCCATTGACAGAGTCTTCGTAGCTATGCCAAATTTTCGGAAGCCCAAGGAGAGCCAAGCTCACCAAGTCTTCATCATCAACAGTAACCCCCACACTTCCCAGTTCATCCTTGCAGTGGACAAACTTCGTGAGGTATTTTGGAATATTCTCGCCCTTCTCCTTTTTTATTTTTCTAAGCTTGTCTTTAAGCGCCAACTTCCTCTAGTCGCTTTTGCTTTGGAACAAATCTGTCAAAGCCTTCCACATTAAGTATGGAGTGGCTTTCCCGTGAAGGCTAGACACAATATGGTCCTTCACACTTTCCAACAGGATTCTTCTTTTCTTTGTTGTCTTCTTTTGCCATGCGTCAAGTAATGCAGCATCGCTAGATCCCGACTTAGGAATATCGCTATCGATGAACTCCTTCAGTCCATTATCCTCCAGCACCGCCTCCATCCTATCCTTCCAGGCTATGTAATTCGAACTCCCATCAAGGGCATACTCCAATCGCAACCCATTGAAAGACATTTCAATGTATACTCAACTTCTGCACCAAGAATCTTCTGTAGCAAATTCGAATTCTCCACCAGCACAAACTCAACAATTCTTCACAATTTCAATCTTCAAGAATTAACACTGCTCCGATACCATGTAGAAATTCGTATACACTAAGCATGAATACATCCAGATTCCCCTAATCTCACAATATTTAACTTCTTGCAAAATATAGAATCATTCCACTGTTAATCTTTTGCGGAAAATTAATTGCAAACACATGTGAAGCATAAATTAAAAAAATCACACATAACACAATTGTTTAACGAGAAATCCTGAAGCTAAAAACCCCAACTATCATATATTATGTATCATGGAGATCATGTAACAATCTCATACAAAGCTTAGTACATCAAGCTCTCAGTACAATCAATCGTCACACACTAACATAGAATAAATCTGCAAATCCATGCACCGATCTCTGCCTTCCCGCTAGCCTACCTCCACTGCGCAATCCCTGCTGAAGAATAGCTCTGAATGAATTCGAATTACCCTTGCCTTGACTACGCAATCCTCATTGGAAACTCCAATGTGTGTGTGATGCAATCAATGCATCACTATAGTCACAACAGATAGTCCATCTTTCCCTTTCACCTATCTCTCCACTGGGTCTCCACTGGAACTGACATGCACTGTAATTAACTATTGTATTGTTCAGCTGATTAATGAGTTATTATTTGTGAATTAATTAACTAATTAATTCACTCCATTCTCACTAGTGTATCATTCAGTTAGACTAGATACAACTAGCTCAACTGAGTCTAATTGAGTTAAACTGAATACAACTCCATGAACTACTCTTCCAAATCTGTCATAACTTTTCCACTTTAGTTCTAACTGGGTCCGCCATGCATGAACCACTAATAAACCCTAGGAATTGTGTAATTCCTTCAGCCCACTGATTTGCCAAATCTCTGCACTGAAATTAAGTGCTCCAAGAGAATAAGTTGTTGTTTATTGTCGGATTATTATTAAGAGCTAATAGTAATCGACACTTCTATTTTTAGATCAACGATCTATAAATAGACTTCGCCGAATATTCTAAAAATAGAATTTCATCTATTTTTCCAACTTGACCAACCATCCACAAATAGCATCCTGCAACTTCTGAAATATGATTACCATGTCTAAAAATATACATAGTCTAAAAATAGACTTGTGCCAAAAATAGCCTGCGGGCCCACTTAGTGAAGGCGACTCTTTTCACTAAGCTCATCATCTTGTTGAATCTCAACAAATTGATCGTCTCAAAATTGGAGTGTGTGGCTTTTCCTCTTCTGATTCTTGTTCTACTATAGAGTCTATGGTGGTGATGTGGGTGGACAGATACAACTAAAATGTAAACTTACATGTTCACATCCCTCATAAGCATCACAAAGTATGGGCATGGAGAATTAGATTAGTTTATTCTAGATATAAGTGTGGGATCTCCACCTATAGTGCAAAGAAGTGTGTGTGAACAAATTGACAGAAAAAATGAAAACAACACAAACACATATTTCCTACAAAAATAATGTTTTGTTGCTTCAACCACACTATAATGTTTTCTTGCTTCACCCACTATGCACTTGGTTTGCCTTGGCTTGGCCTTGAAGGCAGGATCTCTTGCTAAATATTTCATTTAACATGTTAATTAGGATGATACAGAAAGAAAAAAACATAATCTCCATCTAAGGTTTAAATCAAACCACAACAATTGTGTGTGAAGAAGAGAAAAAATACATATAAATAACAACAAAGCATATTAGTTATACACAAAGTTTTATTGCCTCATAACCGTAATCTTAGCTCCAAATACAATTTCTCTTATTGAATCTTATTATATTGTGCAATATACTAATTGAGATGATAGAGAAAGAAAGAAAGAAAGAAAGAAATATATATATATATATCACTTGATCTTTCTAATTTTCTATTATCATAATTCTGCCAAATAAAATGTGTTTGCCAATAAAATCAACATTCTCTAATAACTCTTATCCAATCTATTCATCAAATAACTCTTAAGAATGTTAGATCTGAGAATTTTGTGATCTGTAATGTAGTTGAAATGTCTTTCGGATTAATCACATCATTAGGATTAGGTCGACGTTTCGAACTAACTAATGTGGTTCATCCTCAGGACGACGTTTCGAACCAACTAATGGTTCATCCGAGGATGAACCCCATTAATTGGTTCGAAACGTTGATGTGATTAATCCGAAAGACATTTCAACTCTTAAGAAATAAAATTACATAATATTTAAAACGATATCCTATCGACTCAAAATGATTATTATCCTCCTATACCAACTATATCAATTGAAAATTATTATGGTCTTACCAAGTATACAAAAAGAACAAACTATTTTAAATACATTTTTTTAATGTATATCATTGGAAAGAAAATGTATACTATTCCTTCAATTCAAAATTATTATTGCCTACTATACCAACCATACATCCATTCAAAATTATTATTGCCGTACTATACCAAGTTCACAAAAAAGGACAAACTATTTTAAAACTTTTATTTTTATGTATATCCTTCCATTAAATGATAAAACCAAATCAAGATCCAAATTTCTACCTAACCATACAGAAAAGACACACTTTTAAATAATTTTTTATGTATGTGGCCGCATTAAGTACTACACCCAAGATGCGTGCCGTGTCATATCATCGTGCAGAGATCGAATCCAATTGAGAGACTTTGCATCTAAATTTCCTGAACAATGTGGGAATGCAATCTGAGAGGAAAAGATTTTATTCAGTTTTTCCTTCCAGAGAAAGGAAAATAACATAAGAATTGGGCTCCACTTCTACCAAATTCCACGCTCTGTACAAGGTAGATAGTGGTGAAGGGAATTTTTCAGGAAATTTGCTTTGCTTCGAAGTCATTCCTGTTGGAATTATATGTCTTGCTCAGGTCAATTTAGGTATGTTAATTTATGCAATGCAGGATGTGAATTGTATTCAACGTGTGTCGCTTTACAGTGGGTAGAATTCATGCTCATTTTGGAAAATTTTGGATTCTTTAATTTTCAGGAAGTTAGACCTAGTGTTTTGAAAGATATTTTATTGAAGGTCAACCTAAAATCCATTTGGATTCTTTATTTTCAGCAAGTTAGACCTAGGGTTTTGAAAGATATTCATTGAAGGTCAGCCTAAAATTCATTTGGATTCTTTATTTTCAGCAAGTTGGACCTAGGGTTTTGACAGATATTTCATTGAAGGTCAACCTAAAATCCAGTGCCCCTTTCAGATGTCTGAGTTTGAATCGGGAAGAATTGTGCTCATTGTCGTAGCTCATTTTTCTGAACTGAAATCCAACATTTGAACCCTAAATTTTGATCTTAAACCGCCTAGAAATTTGATCTCAGAGTTTAACCTGTTAAGAATTCAGGATACTGGAATCCGGGGATCAGAAAAATCTAAAAATACAGGTTGGTTGAGGTCGAATGTGTCAAAAGTAGCGGAATAGAGTGAAAACGCCTGGCCTTGTTATGGGACGGTTATCACAGTTCTTGAAATGTGTGACAATAATTAAAAGTAAGTCTATGAGTCGAAGAAATGAAAATTCCAGTCCACTTACTTCGGCGACTTTTCAAAGGAAAATTCCAGTCCACTTAAGAAAGGGAAATAATAACTGACAATAAGAGAATCTTTGTATGCCATTTTGAATAACAAAAAGCTTCTTTGTTTCATTTAATGTGTCCTTTGCCATATTCCTTTCTACGGCTATCAAGCGCTTCAAACCTGTTTTGACAAGAAATAATGGCCATGGTAATAGCAAAAGGATATGGAAAAAATAGGGAATAATAGCATGATTTCCATTTTATCTTCTCATGAACATCATTCACTAGAATTATCTGATAATTGGATGAAAATTTATTTAAATTTATATGAATTTCAAAATAGACAAACTTAAGATACAAATCTTGTAGCTATTGGAAAAAACATTTTCCAGCATCTACAGGAATTTAATTCTAAGTTAGAAACTTATTCAATGTTAAGGGATTAGTGTCATGAACTTCATTAAATACTTGAAAATATCTTTCTATGAAAAAAAATTTCGCCAATAACCTTCTCATTAATTTATTCTCACTTTTGTTGATATACTTTGGTTAATAACTAAATGTCACAAAATTTATGCAAATAAACTACATTCCATCGCTTATTTGTTTCATCAACACAAATCTTTTATACAAATAGACTTTATTATCTTTTTTAGTGGAGTCCTAACTGTAAATATTTTCTATCCCCTAATCACTAGTAAACATGACATACTGGTACCTACTATTTAAGTTATCATTTTGTTCTTTTTAAGAGTTAAAAATGTATAGGCTAACACATTCAATCATAACTCTAGCCATTCACATAATGCAAGCAACCATCTAATTAGCATACATCACTTTATAAAAAAATTCAATCTTCTAATTCCATGATACATTAACCATATGCAATAGATTCCAAGATAAAAACCCAACAGTGATGGTTGTAATTGTTGATATCATATAAACTTTAAGGGAATATGTATTGTTGCTTTATATATCTCACACAATTAATCAATGAAACAAAATCAATGTTATCAATCATGAATTGAGCATTACCTACCCATTATTTGTTCCTTGTGATTCAAGTGGTTTTCCTTCTTAGCACAAACTTAAGAAACTTAATAGACAAGTTTCTAAGATTTTTTCTTCCTTCTTACTTTATTGGCTTGTTGATTATTTGATGCCTTTCTTTGTTTTTTTTTGTGTTTCCCTAGAAAGTAATATGAAGTAGAATCATCAAATGATAATTGATCTGATAAAATTTAAAATTTTATTAAAAAATATTAAAATTGGGAATAAGTTTCGTTTAAAAATTTATTTATTTTATCATAGGCATATTAATTGCTTGTTGAAAAAGCATATAAAGTGATGAAAACATGCACCACTAAGGCATCCGTGTGAGGAGATAGGATTATATATATATGCTTTATGATGGTGCTAACTCATGTTGCATTAACAAATGTTGTTTATATATTATTAAGTTGGAAATTTGGAAATATTATAATTTTTAAAAGTTTATTTTAAAGTTAAATATTTTGTATATTTTAAGAGTAGTGTATAAATATTGTGTATGATCAAAGCCAATTTAGAGTATATATAGTTAAAGTTGAGATAGCTAACTTAAAAGTGAGTAGATTCTTGATTGATTGATTTACTATTATAAATCATGTGGTATTTTAAAGCAATTCTATTGAATAATGTAACACATTTCACATTGATGTGTATTAAATGAATTGGTGAATTTCTCTTAACACTTCATTATGTGACATTTCACATGGTAATGCATTAAATGAATATGTGTGGGTATTTCATTATTTGTTTTTTATTCATTCCTTAAAATAAATTGGTATACCTTAATACTTGGATAATGTGATACATTTTGCATTATCAAGCATTAAATGAAGTCATGTGGGTCCTTCATCATTTGGTTTGTGTTTATTGCTTAAATTATGATGTTAAATAGTAATATTTGAAGCGACACGTTATTGTATACGGTTGTGTAATGGAAAATTATTTTTGTGGATCCTTTATGATGTGGTTTGTGTTTGATTTTTCTAAATTATGTTATTAAATCTTGTACTTGGATGAGTTGAAAATTTGAAAATCTTATTTTCTTCTACCTTCTACCAATAAGATTTGAGCTCTACTCCTTGAGACTGAATTTCCAATGGATAGACATTTGATCTCGGAGATCTATATATTTTGAATCCAGGGAAAATTTTAAGGATGGAAGTTTATCTTAAAGTTTAGAAACCTTGGCGAATCTTACTAGTCCCTAATATGCAAATTGTAAAATATTTGGTAATATTTTTGCAGAAATATTTATATTTATAATGATTTTATATTAGTATATATAAAATATGGGTGATTTTTAAGGTAAAATAATTTTGTACTATAAAATTTGGGCGAATAATTTTTAGAAAAAAATGGAAATTGGCGAATTTGAATTTTTGAAAAAGCATGGAAAATTAGCCCACCTGCGAATATTAGCCCCTAAAATTTTCCATGTTTGAATCTCAGTCTCCTATCAGATTCATATTTAATCCTATTTCTTCTAATTCTTATCATTTAAATCTTACCACCAATCTTAATAAACAGGATGCTAATTAGTTATAGTGGGTATCTTGCTTTCTTGAATTTGATGAGGGAGCCTGAGCCCCCTAAGACCCAAGAGCCATTTTGAGGTCAAGAAGTGGTCTTTGATACCTTGGCATAGGAATTTCTTTTGATGGTGTTTTGGGAATTTTTTTCGGAAATCACCTTCCACTCTCAACCTGAAGAGTTTTGGGTTTTCGAAGAATGGGAAGATCTAATTAATGCGATAAATCAAAGTCCTGAGAGTGTTTCCTTCATTGTACTTATGATTTCCAAAAAAAAAAACCACACTCAGCTTGAACAACTTGCAATATCAATAGAAATAGTATCGTTGAGGTGATTTTCACACTGATACAGGACCTCGAGGAACTGAAATTAACTAATATCTGCAGGAATTTCACTAGTGAGTATATTGTAATCCAAAAAATATTGCAATTTGTTCAAGCCAATGGTAGTTGGAATGCTTCTTCTCAAGCTATTATTGTATAGCAGATCAATGAAATAGATCAATCTGATAATATTTATCATAGATTCAACAATTGAACTCGTTATTGGAGAGATAAAGGTATTGCAAATATAACAGTTGACTAAGCATGTTGGAATGCTTCCAGGAGGAAATTATTAGCCCAATCTAGATGTTGCAATGTTGCATTTACAAATAAACTATTTCCAGTAGTATCTATCAAAAAATTATTGGACAAAAGCAGTTCTCAAGATTCTGCAAAATAATAAGAGTCTGGATGATTGGTGCCACTAAGATTTATACTAGATAAGCACACAGATCAAAGTTGCATTACTTGCCTAAATTGTGCAGGAACACTACTAGTAAGCCATTTCAAGCAGTTCGGAGAGGATATCATTCACCAAATTTGACTTCTGAACCTCTTCTAGTTTACTTAATCCACATGGGATTTCTTCTCCCATATTATTATTTCCAAGTGAGAAAACTAGAAGGTTGTTGCATTACACAAGTTCCTTGAGAATTGAACCACTCAATCTTCCCTCCTAAAAAATCATCTTTTGAAGGGTCATCTTGAGCTCAAGAAGTGGTCTCTGATGCCTTGGCATAGTTCACAGATAGTTGAGAAAATATAAGGGGACAACATGCCCAATGTGATGGTAAAAACAATTTCTTTACCCCCTGTCTCCTATGTCCTTAGCCCTGTGCCTGAATATGAATCATCAAGGAATCATGGAATTGGTGATACAGACCCACTCTTTATGATTAGGTGAATTTTGTTGAGGGATCCATTTAGGTTTTGGAAGTTAAGTTAGAAACCTCTTCAAATGTCAGGGGAAATGGTGCAAAATCGTCGTACTTTAAAATGACGAATCTCCTCCAATAATATGAGCAATGCACAGACCCTTGTACCATTACAAAAAGATCCATAACAAGAATAATAATATAGACTTACAAGAATAAGAACCTATAACAACATAATTAAATAAAAATCAGTATTATGTTTACAAAACTCCAGTGAACAAAGTTTAATTATCCAAAACCTTCAGGATAACAAAACTCCAAGCTTCCCCTATTTTAGTTTTCAACAAGTTGTGTTGCCTCTACAAGGATTTTCAGGTTTTCCTTTTTGGCCAGTTCCCTACTCATTCTTCTGCCCTTTTTCTGCAAGGTTTTGGGAACTGTTTGAGGTTGTTGTCCAGATTCTATTGGAAGCCCTTGCACATCTCTAGAAGACCCTTCTGCTTTCTCATCAATAATGAAAATTGGTTCCTTTAGCTTAGGATTTAGTTTAGCTTTCAACCCCAGCCTTAGTTTGTTTGTAGGCCTTGTTCGTGGCCTCATAGAGTATTATGTTGCATGGTGAAATTCTCCAAGATCTTCAACCTTCTTTCCAGATTCTCCAATGGTTTCATCTTTTTTGTTGTCTTGTACTTCTGTTTGATGTCCTCTACTCCTCCTGGTATTTACCCTAGGTATTTTCCTCCTGTTAGGGCTTTTCGTTGCTTTTGCAACAGCTTGGTGACTGCTCTCGGCCTTTTTAGCTAGATCCATTTCCTTCTTATGTTTTCTAGGAAGTGGTTGTCTCATTACCCTCTTCCTCGACTATTGTGTTCGCTTCTTTAATGCATGCAGGTACATGATTTGAATGAGGTCGTGGTCATAGACATCATAGGGATATAAAACCTTCATTTTTCTTTCATAGACCACCTTTTTAATTAAGCTTTGATGCAGGGAATGAGGGAGATACATCCTATTGAAACCAACCATGTGTACCAGAAATCTCATGTGATACAAAAAGACCTTAGAGAATCGGTCATCACATGTCATATAAATTTGAATCTATCGCATTGGTTTATCCCACTTTGGTTTTAAAATGTCACAGTGGGCCCCCATGCTCCAGCAAGGGTCATGACCATTATCTTTTAGGAAAAAATTTAGGTTTACCACCTTGTATTGGCTTCCTTTTGAACCACCTCTCTCCCTCAACTGGTATGTTGGTTGCTTCTGCAATGATTTCCTCTGTTACAAGAAACACTAGCCCCTCAACTTTAGCGTTGGTACCATCAAAAGTATCAATGAAATCAAAAGAGAGTTTAAATTTATGCCTGGCGAAAAGCTTAATGATGGGAAACTAGTCTGCTTCTCTGAAAAAATGGGAATTCCTCGCCACCATAAACCTCGAACACATGATCCATCTAGCTCATAACCTTTTGGGTCTCCACTCTTTCCCATCTGTCACAAAATCATATAGGCATACAATATTAATGAAGGTCAGTCATAAAACATAGGCATACACATTACACATCCATAAAACACAGTCATAAAACATAGTCATAGGCATGATTTGCATGGAATCTTTCAATAGAATAACATAAGCATAAAAACACAGTCATAAAACATAGTCATAGGCATGATTTGCATGAAATATTTAAATAGAAGAACATAAGCATAAAAAACACAGTCATAAAACACAATCACAGTCATAGACACTTGATTTGCATGGAGCCTTTCAATAGAAGAGTGACATCCTTTACAAAGTACAGTTACATTTCTAAGAGATTGAGAACATTATAAACCCCCAAAAATAATCTATCCGAGAATATAAAAGATGATAAATGCACAAATGAAAACAACTTCAAAAACCTTGATTTTAGGCTTGAAGTTCTACTGCTTGTTTTAATTTTCAAGGATCGTGGCATACACTTTGGCTAGTTCATCCGAGTCATGATAACTTTGTTCTTCTTAGGGCTCATCTCGTTATTCTATTTTAAATCAACATCTATAATGTTCATATCCAAAAATAACTGTGACTGGCTTAATCCACTTGTTGATTGTGTCAATATGTTATAATCCCAAGAAACTTGTAAAAGAAATGATTTTATTTCCTGTATGAGTCCCTAAAGTATGAGAGATCCTCATATCTTCATTCTTTTTCAACCTTTCATATATTCATTTGTAGAGCACTATTGTTATTTTTGTTTCTTTACTACAGAAGATAAATTCCTTTTTCCCTGACGAGTGAGAAAAATAGATGCCTTTTTTAATGAAAGAGCATGTTGTATGTTTAACACCCTTCCTCAAATTTCCATGATGTATGTACACGGATGTTGCAACTACTCCACGGATGTTGCAATGCCACTATTGTCAGCTTATTTTGTTGCTACTACTCTAGGAATGTTTTGATGTTGCTACTTGATACATGTTGTGATGTTTCTATTCCAAGCTTGTCACATTGATACTACTCTAGGAATGTTGTGGTTTTTCTACTCTAAGCTTATTGTAATTCTATTATTACAAGATTTTTATGGTGATGCTACTCCATGCATGTCACAATCCTACTACTCTTGACTTGTTGAGGTGCTACTACTCCCAATGTATTGCAATAATTTTATTTTGAGTACATGGAAATGTTAAGACACCTAAAATGCTTTGATGTATCCAACCTTGGTTTTTCATGACCACAAAGGTAAGACATGACATAGCTATAACCCCCAATTTCTTACTAGGTTAAATGGAAAAAATGTATGATAGGGTATAATGATTATGGTAATCTACATCACCTCATGAGGATTGATTAAGGAAACCCAAGAGCCATTACAGTAGATACACTTATTTGCAATGGCCAATGTGGCCACATTATAATAAAGGGGAAGCCTTATATTATTTTGAAATGGTTGTTGATGTTGAATTATGGTTGTTGAGGCTAAACCAAATTCCCTCTCCTGAAGCCCTAATTAATGTTCCAAATTTCGAAGACGGTCACAGGTTTCAAAGGACAAGGCAGCTCTCACAGGGCATCAAAACATAAACATTCAAACACATACATCACGGTTTTCTCTCCTCTATATTTTATCCCACAAAAAATCAGAATGATCTAGAAATTGTATACCAAAGCCATTCAACCACAGAAACAATACCTAAAATACACACCATACTTGATTCAAATATCTGATTAAATTCGATCAAATTCAATTTTGTATTTTAATTTCAAGAGAAGAGGACCCATAGACCGATTAGGTCTCAAATTATGTTAAAAACAACTAAGCAAATTAATTGTTTTAACTTCTGTAGTGGACTCTTTGTGGACTGAAACAATCAAAATTTGCTCAATTTTCCTATATGATATGTTTAGAGGGGCATAACTATGCATCAAAAATCCGCATTTATTGTATCTGGATTCTGTAAATCATAATTGATTTTCTATAGATAATTATTAGAATCAAATATGTGGATATTTCATGTCAAACATAAGCTTCATGTTAAGTGTTGATTTGGATTACATAATCGAATGGGTTTAGAAACAGGGATATGTGAACCAAAACTTGACCACACTTCAAAACGTCCTGACTATTACCTGTGAAGCGTATGTTGTTTATAATGTTGTTTATTACCTCTTCCAAGTGGTTGCTCCAGTGCTTTGTAAATCTTTACCAATACACGATTCCCTTTTTTATTACTACCTTAAGAGAGTTACATAACGGCCTCATGGATACAGGTCAATACAATAGATGTCCCCCTTTAGAGTAGAGATTACCCTGTTAAGGGGAGGGGAAAGGAACTTGTAAGTTTCATTTATTAGTCAAGAGCCTATTGCCTTAGAAAGAAGAGGTGACTAAGTTGTTTTAGTCTATGAAAGAATAGGTGACTAAGTTGTTTAAGTCTATGGCTAATGATCTTACCAAGGTAAAGCTAGGGCAGTCTACCCATTCTTTTGTGGGCCCTACTCCCTGGGTTCAAAATCAACCTCTTAGAACTCAACCCTAGTATAGAAGGCCCCCTAATATATTGCAAAGGGAGAATAGGTAAGAATAACCCAAAGTACCATAGAATTAGAGGGTACAAGACAATATGATAGTGCCATCCCCTCCCTATTATGTAGAATAATATGAGTAAGGTACTAAGGAGCTATGGCAGATCAACCCATGGATATCAACATGTTATTTTACCTTGATGATAACATAAGTATGGTATATTATAGATCAGAGAAGGATTCCCCCATCCTTGACTCCACTAGTGTGCTCATGATGGGATAGTAGGAATAAATACAAGAGGAGGATGTCTTCTTGAATAATGAGAAGCCCCTAAACTTATCCCATGCCTAGCATAGGATGCCATCTAACTACATAATCACTGAGGTAAGAAGGAAAGAAATATGAGATTAGGCCATTATTGAATGCACAAAATTTGATAAAGGAAGAAGCTTTAGGGAGACCAAAAATTGTAAGGAAGGATGGGTCACCCGAGGTAGGAGGGTTCAGAAGGATGGCTTACCTAACAATGGCCCCTAAATTGCTTTTAGGTTGGGGGCCCTAACTAAAGGTTATAATCCTCCCCACCCGACAAATAATGACGGAAGGATGCAGTTAAAGAGGTAAATATTTATGGGGAAGAGAAAACATTGAAGACTTTAGATTTCAAAAGATCTTTTTTTCCTATTAGATAAAACCCTAAAATAGTGGAGCAACCCAAGAGCACTAGGGATACTAGTAATGGTTAGAAAATCTTGGTCTTCCAACAACCTAGTGCCATCTTGACGAAGCCTCTTATCACTTCCATAACCCTCTAAACAATCCCTTTGATGTTTCACCCTTTAATATTATACATTATTTTGAAAAAATAAAGATTCCCATGCCCTTCTCTCAATTTATTCAGAATCTTTATCGAAGTAAATGTTTAATTCCATGGGAGTAATGTTAGTCCTAGCATGCTAGAAATCAAGTCTCCTAAAATAAGAATAAGATGATGCACAGAAAATTATGTTTGAAACATTTTTTGGAATGACCATTTGACTTCCCCATTCTACATCACCTTAGATATCAAAAATATCCACCTCCACAATTGCCTATATGAATCTAGGGCCTCTCGTCCTTTGATGTTTTTGGAAGTCATGGAAACTCTAAGTTTGTACATCACTAGGCCTTACAAAGATCTACAAGCTTTTCATTTTAATAGGGTCCAGTGCTTTGGAATGATCAAACATCTGGTGGTTGGGATGGTATAGATTCCTATAAATAAAACCAAATAGATGCATATAATCAATTTTGTCCCTCCTTGTGGTATGTTATTGCATAGACAATAGGGGACTTCTATGGGTGGAAATATTCAGTTTGACCTATCATATGCCACTAGTCCTACTTTGTATGTGATACTCATCACTTCTATAAGGATCCTAAAAGGACCTATGTTATTATTGACCCTAAAAATACTTCCAAATTCCCTTCCTACAATGTAGGCAACATTGGCATTTTTTGTCCTCAATTAGAAATCATATCCTACAGATGATTGTGAGTATTTTATATGTGGAGATAATAACCTCTACCCCTCTATCCTTTGGACTTTGCATCAAATATGGCCAAATATGTGGTTGAGTTTATACCTCCCAATATTGATTTCTTACTTTGAGATTGAGATAATAGGTGACATCAGTCCTTGATAATTCCTTCAAGGATTCTTATAAGTTATAATCAGATTAAGGAGTGGACTAGTGATTTGACCAAGCATGTGGTCATTTCCTCAAACTGAGATTAAAAAGAAAGTAAAGTATTTGACTTCAAGATTTTAGTGAGCCATGCCTGTCATGCATCTTCACTTTGTGATTGAACCTTTTATTCCACAGTTTGTTGGCATCAATCATTTCTTGTCACCAAAACATTCCTTGGAGAATTAATTCGACAAGACATCAAAAAGGTGTCATCAATATGCTTTCAATATCTTGATCAAGGTCTGCTAGAAAAGATCTGCAACAAGGCCTAGTTTAGGCCTCTTTAGGAGAGTTTAGATTACACTAAAATATTACAGATATTTGGCTTTGAACTTCTTTCAGGACTCTGTCTCAACCACATAGGTAACTCGGACCTTACTCAGCAGTATTTTTGCACATGCATGCTCTCCTACATAATGGGATTTTATCCTATATTGGAAACACTTCAAGCATAGATACTAAGGTATAGAGATTTTATAATCCTTGTGTTTCTATTATGGTAGATCCATGCTTAAGTAAAGTAATGGCAGTGATTGATAACTAACAGTTAAGCTAAACTAGAGAGTACAGTGTTGTTTTACTAATACAAGTATATACAGTAATTCCCATAATATATGAAGATTTAGCATGTCTTGGTCTCTTTGCTTATATAGATCTAATAACATGGTTTCTAATCTTGTACCTCATTAACACCATGAAATATAGACACATTGGTTATGATTAGAGTTATAAATTACCTTTCTTGTTTAATCATTAGGTAAATGTGATTCCAAGTTGTTACATAGAGATATATCTGTTATTAAATGAATGGTTAATTCTAGTTGAATGTTTCCTCATTTCCAGCTTCCTACTATGTTTCCACATTTTTTGTAGACATTGAAACAACATGGAAAATAAATGGTAGATAATCATGGCTCTTGAGGTGCAAGACCCTAAAGACAATCATTTTTTCTAATAAAGATTTAGTTTGGTCTGAAGTCTACAAAAAACACATGAATATTGATTGTATTGCAAAAATTTCTAAAGAAAGAATTAATGATTTTATAGAAGGAGAAGAATCGAATCCAGATGTTCCATGTTCCTTTGTGCGTCGAAAAAAAAAACCCCAAGCACAAGGACTAGTGTTGCCTTACTATATGAATTGTAAGTATTTCAAAACGTCATTGTTTATATATTGATATTAATAGAGATTTATCATTTATTAGATGTGATGACATTTCAAAATTTATTTTGAATTTATCATTGCTCATATGGTCTAGTTGACAAGAAAGAAGAATGGAAAACCAAACCAAGGCGTTCAATTGCCAAAAAAAAGGGGATGGCAATGCCATTTTATTGTAAAGATTATGGTTCAGGATCCCAACATAGCAGTAATAACTTACAACGTGTATGATCATGAAGATGGGAAAGGATAGTCTTGTCATGGAAAATACAAAACTTTAAGTGATGATGTTCCTGAGAAGAAGCCAAGACTTTCAAAGGACATGATTTTTTATTTAGAAAGTTTTTTTTTCTTCAACTGTCAATTGACTATGTTTGTAAAATGAATATTAAGAAATATTTTGATATAGATGCTACAGCTCGATATAGGGATTTTTTCTTACGCAGAAAAGACGTGGTAAACATCTATAATATTTTTACGAAAGAAAGTTATTAACTGCATAGCAAAGATGAAATGAGTGTGAATCTCTGGTATCAAAAACACCAAAATGATTTCTTCTTCTACCAAAAGCCTAATGGTGGAGAGATCAATTTTATAGTTGGAATGCAAACAAAATGGATGTTGAAAACTATGGTCAAGTTATCCCACAATATCTTGATAGCAATTGACTCAACGTTGAGTACAAACAAATATGGGGTAAGTATTGCTCCAATGATTTCTTTAATAAAATAATTTTCGTTATAATTATTCAATATGATTTATGACTTAAAATAAACTTCAATTTATTTAATATGACAGCATCAGTTGTACACGCTTGCGGTGTTTGATGAACAACAAAGTGGGGTACCAGTTGCATGGGTGGTGATGCCACGTAATACATCACAAGATATAGTAGTATGGCTGGAGAGCCTCATGCATAGGTATTTCCAGCTTCGTCCTGATTGGAAGATCAATGCTCTCATGGTCAATGATGTTATGGCTAAAATCATTGCTTTAAGTAACATCAATATTCTTATTTGACATTACAAGTTACAAATTTCTCACTTAAAATGAATTAAATGTAGCAGGAGAATTACAAAATGTGAAGTGGTCTTGTGTATTTGGCACGCAAGGAGGGCATGGCTAAAGAATGTTAATTGGTTTATCAGTAGCTCAGAAAAAATAAAAAGAAATGTTCAATGAACTTGGCCATATCATGAAAGATTATTCTAGTCATGAAGTGGATGATGCAATCAATGGATTTTTCACCAAATTCGCAACTGAGGAAAAGTTTTTGGACTATTTCTACAAGGCTTGGGTTGTCGGTGACAAGATTCGTAAGTTTGCATAATATTTCTTCTGTGTTGTATGTTTTTTGTTTCATAAGGACAACATATATTTACTAATTCAGTTTTTCCATATAGGGATGTGGGTTAAAGGATGTCAAAATTTCCTTCATGCAAACCAGGAGACAAATAAAGTTGTTGAATCATACCACAGTTATCTCAAGACAACCTTTCTATATGATAGACGAAAGAAATGTTCTCGTATGATAGAATGGATATTCTATACTCTTGTCAACAAATTTGAGTCATGCTATCGATTTAAGGCAATTCTGAAAAAAGAAGGATATTTGAACAACCACAAGAAAGAGATGCAACTTGAATCATCAATGGAAAATGATAGAAAAATTCCAGATATTGATTGCATGCCTCATGAGAGCATATCTCACACTTATTGGGTGAGGAGTCAAAGTAAACAGGATAAGGAATATCTTATCATGTCATCGCATAAATTCTATCACTTGTGATTTCTCGTGGTCTATTTGGGGAAAAATTTGCAAGCATGCCATAAAGGTAGATTGGTTGCATCCCCCCTTAATGGATTCTGACTTTTTATTGGATCTTGATACCACACCCAATACTTTGAATGCCCCTTCTAAGATAAGTACAGAGGCACCAAACCTTCATGCAGATACTATCACAACTAATATGTAAGATGACATTGTTGAAGAACTTAATTTGTTAAGAGATGAATTTTTTGCATATCTAAACCTGTTTCGGAATAGTCCTCCTTCTACTGTGAGAAAGATGAAAAAGTTTGATTTATTTGGCTAAACAATTTTTGGATGATGATAATGATCTTCATATTATGGATTATAACTTCACCCTTGGGTTAGGTGCTTATGAGTCATCTTTGAAGAGGAATAAGAGTTTCCTTAGTCCTAAAAAGAAAAATAAAAGAAAAAAAATATTTCATCTTGGATATTGATTTGAATGTCCCTGCATCCATAATGAACCATTTCAGTTTCAACGCCTCAACAAGCGTGGTCGTCCTCGCTCCAACAATGAATCCTCTATTATTCCAAGTAAGTTCTATAGGGAGATGATATCAATATGTTTAGATCAACATGTCATAATTTCTAGGTTTGTTGCTATGTCTTTGCTCATAACTTTGTGCACTGGTTGTTGTTGATGTTGTTAACGTAGTGTGTGAATGTTTGCAGGGTTGCAGCATCGCAATAATGTGATTTCATGTGAACAACATAGATAGACCCACCATTAACGTTTTTATCAAATGATTCAAAGTGCATTTGACGAGAATCATAATTTATCTACTATGTGTTACAATGCATGTATTACTTCACATGTTATTATTTGCTCTGATGGAAATTGCATTGTTATTTTACAGACATAGTAGGTCCTTCAATGGGTCCCCCTCAATCAGAACATGATTAGGTAACTGACATCATGCAAATTGGTGGTTTTCCAGGTTTGTTGCTATGTATTTCTCTTAACTTTGTGCAGTTGTTGTTGTTAATGTTGTTAATATAGTGTGAAAATGTTTGTATGGTTGCAATATCGCAATAATGTGATTTCAGGTGAAGAACATAGATAGACCCACTGTCAATATTTTTATCAGATGAGTCAAGGTGCATTTGACAAGACTTCAAATTGATCTACTATGTATCCTTATACATGTATTACTTCACATGTTATTATTTGCTCTGATGGAAATTGCATTGTTATCTTACAAACATAGTGGGTTCTTTAATGGGTCCCCCTCGATCAAAACATGATTGAGTCATTGACATCATGCAAATTGGTGATTTTCCAGGTTTTCTTGCTATGTATTTTCTTTTAACTTTGTGCATTAGTTGTTTTTGATGTTGTTAATGTAGTGTGAATGTTTGCAGGGCTGCAACATTGCAATAATATGATTTTAGGTGAAGAACATAGATAGATCTACCATCAATATTTTTATCAGATAAGTCAAAGTGAATTTGGCGAGACTCTTAATTGATCTTCTCAGTATTCTGATGCATTTTCTTCACATGTTATTATTTTCTCTTATGGAAATTGCATTGTTATCTTACAGAGACATTAGGTTCTTTAATGGGTCCCCCTCGATCAGAACATGATTGGGTTATTGACATCATACAAATTGGTGATTTTCCAGGTTTGTTGCTATGTCTTTGATCTTAACTTTGTGCATTGGTTGTTTTTTATGTTGTTAATGTAGTGTTTGAATGTTTGTAGAGTTTCAATATCATAATAATGTGATTTCAGGTGAAGAACATAGACAGACCCACCATCAATATTTTTATCAGATGAGTCAAAGTGCATTTGATGAGACTCCTAATTGATCTACTCTGTATTCTTATGCATGTATTAATTCACATGTTATTTGATTTGATGGAAATTGCATTGTTATCTTACAAAAACACCAGGTTCTTCAATGGGTCCCCCTCAATCAGAACATGATTGGTGATTTTCCAAGTTTTTTGCTATGTCTTTGCTCTTAACTTTATGCATTGGTTGTTGTTGATGTTGTTAATGTAGTGTGTGAATTTTGCAGGGATGAAATATCGCAATAATGTGATTTCAGGTGAAAAACATAGACAGACCCACCATCACTCTTTTTATCATATGAGTCAAGGTGCATTTGACGAGACTCCTAATTGATCTACTCTGTATTTTGATGCATGTATTAATTCACATGTTATTATTTGCTTTGATGTAAATTTCATTGTTATGTTACAGACACATCAGCTTCTGGTCCCCCTTGATCCGAAGATGATTAGGTCACTGACATCACACAACTTGGAGACATCACACAAATTGGCTTCTCAAACAGGTTGTGAGAGAAACTGCAAGTTGTTCTTCTTTAATCTCCGACATACCAACATTCATGTGATGAATTTCATTCCAGTTGATGATGCTAGGTTGTTTAGGATTCCTAGTGGAGTGACCAGCTCTGATTACGTGTGATTCCTAGTGAGGAGGAGTTTGTTGTTAGGGTTTTCTTGGTTTCCCTAGCTAGGGTTAGGAGAACGTAAAATTGTTCCAGCTTCTGATAAGCTGCAAGTATGTCTTCATATTTTCTATATAAATGAAGTGTTTCAGCATTCCAATAATTAATTACTTGAAGATTTGATTCTAATAATTGAGTACTTGAGTAATGATATTTCCAACATTTGCTTATAATGCCAATTTGACATAACAGAAGGTTGAAATTGTTGGTGTTTTACCATATATGTGTGCCCCAAAAATGTACTTACCTTCTTTTGTCTAAATATTTAATTCTAAAACCTCAATTTTTCATGGGCATGATAACTGAACTAATTAATTTGTGTTGGTAGTTGTCAATAAGTTCAAACTAATTTAACTCCTACAAAAATGTACATAATCTTTGAGATTGATGGTTCCTCCAAGTTGAAATTGATCTAGCCAAATTCCAAAGAAATTTTAAGCTGTGATAAAAAATTTATAAGTAGACTTAGGGACAATTATACAAATTATGAAATAGTTCTCATTGAAAGAAAATCATAATCACAACCTAAATTCCATCAATGGTACTTAGAAACAAAGAAAATATGTGGAAGGCAATGTGTGGCTCCCTCAGCTGGTATTTTGGTGTTGCATCTTAGTTCTAACAGCTTTGAAAGAAGCATTTCTAAAGATATTTGTAATGCTAGAAATTTATCTAACCTACAAATTGACTATAATAGTTTTTCAGGTAAGCTTCCATCTGAGATTGATTTCCAAAGTAGGGATTTTTTATGTTTTCAATGCTAGTAATAATAAATTTTCAGTAAGTATACCAAATGAGCTTTATGGGTTACATAATCTTGAGGTATTGGGTTTGCAAGTAAATTTAATTTCTCGAAACATTTCGTCGAGTATTGGGTCTCTGAAACACCTTAGTGAGGTTAACTTGAAAGGAAATGATATTTCTGGTGAAATTCCTATGCAAATAGGTGATCTCCAAAACCTCATATACCTTCATCTATCCAGCAATTAAATCAATGGGAAATTCATTGCATCTTTAGCCAACATTACATTTAGTTTCCTAAATCTATCAAACAATCAGTTGTCTGGAACAATCCCCAATAGCTTGAGTAAATTCAAAGAGGCATTTATAGGCAATCCCAACCTCCATGGAGAAGGCTTTCAAGATATTAAGGCCTTTCTTATCTTCACCATGATTGCATTCCACCAATTGTTCATCGTGATATCAATTCAAACAATATATTGTTGGATGATAAACTTGGAGCCAGTGTGGCTGATTTTGGCCTTGCAAATATATTAGAAAAATATGAAAAGGGATATGACACCATGTCCACAGTTGCAGGGTCATATGGGTACATTGCACCAAGTAACCCAAACAAATAAATTTTCTTATTCTTTCCTAAATATTCTCACACTTTTGATGCATTTCAATATTCCTTTGAAGTACAAAGCATGATTTCAAACCTCTAACTAGGGTTACCTAAGAAACTATAAATATAGAAGGAAACAAGTTGCATCAAGCTCTCCTCGTCACATTTTTATAATGTCACCCTATTTTTTCAGAGTTTTGTTACACAGTGAAGGTTACATAGAAGAGTGATGTTTATAGCTTTGGAGTGGTGTTGTTGGAACTAGTGATTGGTAAGCAGCGACTTGTTCCCTCATATGGAGAGGGCATCAATATTGCTAAATGGGTTGGTAGAATGGTTAAGAAAGAAAATGGTTGAAAAGAGGTCATGGATCTGAATATTTCTTAACGTTATGAAGATTGAATGCATCACACGCTCCAAATTGCTTTTCTTTGTACCATTTTCTTGCCGAGAAATAGGTCTAAAATGAAAAATGTTGGTGAAATGTTGAAAGATGCAAATCCATATCAGAAATTAAAAGGTGAAAGCCCCAGAAGTGGTAGAGCATAATTCGGTGTAATTTTAGGAGTCTCTTATATATTTAGCACTTCAAAAAAAAGGCTTGCATTGCTCCCTAAATCAAGTACTTATGTGCAGAGATTGATGATGAGAACATGGAAGTTGAATAAGCATAATAGTATGTTTGATCCATGAGCTTTGCTAGCAGAAAAATACAATCAAAATGACAAGCACATAATTTCCCAATTGAGTAGCAGGGTGTATAATCATTCCTACTATAGAGTGTCAAATTGTTTTTAATTTTTTTTTTAACCATTTTCAAAAATATCCATGTTGATCTATGATGTATTAGAACCCAGCGAATTAAAAAGAAAACCAAATAGAAATGCACAGAAGTAAAGGTATACTACCTACATGGTCATTATGACAACATTGAATAATTAAATTCCTAGTGGAAGATATTTTTCCTTTGAACAACAATAATGAATTGGTGGTTGAAAAGGTTTATGAGAGATGGTAAAATAACACAACAGAAAATAATTATAACCTCAAAACGATTCATCTATTATATCCCAAACCATGCAGATATTACAATGGGTTCTTCTCTAGTGAAAGAACCATGCCATGATAGCCCCAAGGAAAATTATAAGAATAACACATTCACAAATTAGAGACTTATCATGATGTTGATTTATGACTTATCTTGACATTCCTTCCACCAGTATATCAGTGGACATCCTATGAATGTCTACAAGCCATTGTGTGCTGAAAGATTTAAATTGAGAACTCCACATTATTGCTTCCTTGTAAATGGGTTTTAAATTAGCTTTTCGAACTTCGTAGATGTCATTGATCTGATTGTATATGAGTTGTGAGTTCATGAAAACTGCAGTACTATTGACAGCGTTATTTTTTGCCTCTTTTAAGCCCTCAACAAGGGAAATATAGTAAGCTTTATTATTAGTTGTTCTCCCATGTACATCTATCTTTCTATGCACCACATGATTTCTCGCTGCATTATGAAGCACATATTTAACAGTGGCTTGTCTTGTATTTGGACAACGGGAAACTTCGATACACAACGCCCACTTTTCCACCATTGTTTACACTTAGAAAACCTAGAAAATAAAACAACAATAAATTCATATTAGACAAGTAGGAATTTATATGGTAAATAATGCGATAACTAGTAATTACATATAAGTAAAAGTTAAAACATCCCTAGTAACAAATGCAGATCAGTTAATTAATTCATTTTCAACACTTGTGAGAGAGTATATTTGTCAATCCTCATTGAAATAATTAGAAAGTAGCTTCATAATCCATGGCTCGCCTTGCGATGACTCCATTTGATGGAAACAATTGCCACCTATACTACAGTTAAGCATGTTTGAATTGTCATGGAAGATGTCTCAACTTTTCCATCCCTAAGACCACCTAGCCCATGTTACATATTGAGATTATTAATAGGAAAGGGGAATATGTTTCTCATATTCAGATAAACCCTTTGGCATTTAGGGTAGCATAAATGTTGAGAGAAGATCACAGTTATTATCATCTACACAACTTAAGGCCTTCCTAATACGTATTTTGCCTTGACAGACTTTGTAAATGTGACCTAGAGGCAACAAGCTAGAAAAAAGTCTAAGATCCAATAAAATCATGCATGTACTAACAGACAAGTTACAATGTTGTGTTGAGATAGGGCCTCCCATTTAATCCATACCAATAAGAAGCCCTTGATCTAGTAATTCATCTTCATATTCACGCATTAGCATTGAGGGGAGCACCCATGATGTGAGAAGAACATGGTTATAAATGTATGTGCCTCAAGCTTCCCAACACCTACATTGATTGAATAGCATTTATAGACTCAATCCCGTGTGAACAGGCAACTTCTTCTACCATTTGGTATTTTTTACATTACTCTGATATCAGCCAGCAAAGAGCCCATGATCCAATAATGCCTTGCATGTGTAACATGTTAATATGTTAGTTGTAGTTGAGTAGGAATAGGACCTACCATTTATATGGTAGTGGTTAACAAGAGGCCCTTGGTCTATTAGTTCACCTTCAAATTCCCCCTTTGGTATTTAGGGGAACACACATGCTGTGAGAATTTAAAAAATATGGTTATCATTGTCCATGTTTGAGACCTATTCAACATCTCTTTTTCTTTGACAGCATTTGTAGACATAATTTGGGGGCAAAAACCAAGTACATGCCCTATCCTATAGTTATTAATTTGTTTGATTCAGGCCAGCAAAGAAACCATGATATGGTAATCACTTGCATGTGTGAATACACAAATTGAAATTAAGAAGGAACATGGTATTATGTTAATCTGGTAGTGGCCTAGAAGCCAACAAGGTGATTTATTACTATAATAATTCTAAGCTTATATCTGTAACATAATTCAAAGCTTATCGTGTGACTCTTATGCATGTGTTGAAAGGTTGTATAAAGTCGGGACATTTCTTTGAAGTCTCAAGTACTGAACAAGATTTGTAAGATGTCACCCTGTCCTTTAAGATCATGATATATCATTGGAAGCAAGGTCATCTTATTTACCTTTTTTGAAAAGCCTACTGAATCTGAAGATGTCACTTGTATAAGTGCTCTTCAAGCCTTGAAGACCAAAGTCTCTCTTGATTAAACCTATTTAACATATATAACATTTTTGCATTGATTAAACCTATGTTTGGATACATTATTTCAATGTAAACAACATCCCTTATACTATTACAAACATGGTGCAGATTTGTGTAATTGTATCCTTGCAAATCTACCTCAACTAGGTGATGGAAAATGATTTTCTAGCGCCTATAGGAAGCATTGGAAAATCATTTTCTAGTGCCTATAGGAAGCGTTGGAAAATCATATTCCAGTGCCTACAGGAAAATATTTATATGCATCCACATCATCATTATTCCACATCATCATTATTCAAGAGTTTATTCGTCACTGAATGAAGATATCGCAAAAATGTTTTCTGTTGGAGCATATTGAAAAGGCTCAAATGTCATAAAATTTAATATTTTCTTCAGTTATAATTCTTGACGAGAGATTCAATGACTTTTTTTAATTTAATGGCAAACTATCTCAATTTATCTACATTTTCTTACAATCCAAAATTATGCTGAAGAAAGATAAAAATATTGAACATTTTCCTTGAAGTAAAGATTTTTTTGTTTGATAAGAAGAAAATGTTTATTTGCCAAAAACATAATCTCAAAAAAGAAAATGCCAAAACGAGTATTGCATAAAGATTATACTCACTAGATGTACTTTTTGGGTTGATCGATACCTTATTAGAATTTGTTCCTGTATCGTTTGGTGCATAAAGAGAAAACATAAATAAATATTAAAACAATATTACTTTGTTTTCATAAATTTGTATTGAGCACATTAAGATACATAGAAACAGAGATTTATGAATAAAAAGGATTACAATGTAACATATGCAATTAATTTGTTTATTCATTCATGTCTAAAGTTGTACAACTAAGTTATTGGTTTAACTCGTTGGATTATATTGCTTGTTGTGTACAGGATTGTTTCATTTTCCATAAATTGAAATGGAGAGTTTGAATTACCTGTGGACCGAAGCACAAACAGTTTGGCACTGGATGGGTTCGCAATATCTGGAGTCTGCAAACCCCTGATGAAATTTATGGCGTTGGGGTTCACATTCTGAGTTCATAGCACCAGGATCTGGAGGTAGCAGGGAATCTGAAAACATCTGGACAGACGTTCCGGCATCAGAGTTCACGTTCTAAGTTCACAACACCAGGCTCTGGAGGTAGTAGTTCACGGATAAGTGTTTGCACAAATTGAATTTGAAAACGAGAGGGAGCGAGAGGAGTTAAGGGGGTAGGTGGAGGAGTTTCGTTGTGACAGAGGGGAGGGACGTCGGAGCTGACAAGGGATCCACCACGCGGAGGTGGTCTGACGTGGGGCCCGCAGACATCCCATCGCCGAAAGAGTCGCCAAATTCTGTCGACCGTTTTTTTCCATTTCATCGACTCATAGACTCTTCCTTTACCAATCATGTTAACCTAATTACATATGGTAGTATGAAATGTATATGAAAATTGATTGTTTTTTTTTTTTTGTATCTTTCTCCACTAAGTTTAGTTTGGTGTGAGAAGATTCTAATTTTAGAATTTTGAATTATAAAAAGTTAGTTGATGTTTCTTGATATATTGTTAGGTTTTTACCACACAATTTTTTGTTTTATTTGAATGTCTTTTTGTAATTTTGTTTCGTTATTTCTAAATTTCATATGGGCTCGCATATATCAACAAGCAGTATCAAAGCACAAGTGAAAGGGGCTATTAGAGGTTGTAAACCATAAGTTTGTATCTCATGGAAAGATTAAAGGTTGTGAGCCAAAAGCATCTGTAGATAGAAGAGAAGCCACAACGTGAGAGTTTTTCCAAACAAAGGAGAAATCGCCAAAAAGGCATTGATAAGATGCCATGTTCTGTCAGCACATGGGAGATGTCATTGTTGTTACTGTTGATAAGATGCCATGTTCTATCAGCACATGGGAGATGTCATTGTTTTGTTTTTGAACAAGAGAAAATAAGATTTAGTGGAGGTTTATTTATATCCATGTTCTAGACATGATTCAGTGGATGTCAAGTTCATACCATTCTAGCTAAGGACAAGTAGAGTAGAATTAATAGAGGGATTTGTTCATTTTTGGTGTATATTGTTCTACTCAATTTGGTGAGGCTGTGAAGGATGCAATTTGGTGGAGCCACATGTTCACTAGAAAAAATGAGGAAATCAAATAAAGATCGAGCAAGGTTTGAGGACAAACTCATGTGGAGAGTGTTACTGCACAGTGGACCTGTGGAGTCTCTCTCTAGTGGAAATTTTGGATCTATTCTATTCATTTTGTTGGTGGAGATATATTTTAAATTCCAAATTTCACATTTACATACTTTTTTAAATTTCGATTTGTTGGGAGTCTGTTTGTAGAGTCAAGGGCAAATATTTCAAATGAAAATTTCGAGGTGGAGAAGTCCAATAGAAAAAAAATAACTTTGAGTAGTGGAAACTCAAGATACAAGATTTGTTACAAGGACTACACAAAGCATTGGATGGTAAGAGAAAGAAACATTCATACACGACTCATGAGGATTGGGAATATGTGGATACAATATCTCTCAACACCATTCAATTGTGTTTGGCATATCATGTTTTCAATATTGTTGGAGAGAAAACAACAAGAAGCTTGTGGAGTAGAATGGAGAGCCTTTATATGAAAAAATATTTGATAAAATTAACCTACTTGAAGAGGGAACTATACAATTTACAAGTGAAATATGGTCCCAAAATTGTTGATCATTTAAATGTTTTCAATAATATTATATGCCAGTTAACTAGTATGGAGGTAGAAATTGATGATGAAAATAAAGAAGTCGTGTTATTGTGTTCATTTCCTCTTGGGACCACTTAGTCACTTCTATTAGCGTTAGCACAATTTACACTCTTAACTTTGATTCTGTTGTGCAAGCATTTTTGTCTAAAAAGAAGCAGAGGAAATCCGATATAGAAACCTCCACAACATAAGCAATGTTGGTATATAAGGGGGAAAATGAATCTATTCATTTATAACATTAGAAATTGGGTCATATGAGCAATAAAAAGGTTAAAGATACCAATAAACCGCAAGTTACTTCCATATTTAAAATCTTTGCATTTGAAATTTTGCAAGCATTGTGTTCTTGGGAAGCAGTGTAAATAGATGTTTAAAATATGTAGTCATACAAGTAAAGGTTTTCTAGATTACATCCATTCAAATGTCTAGGGGTCATCCTCTACAGTTTATTTTGGAGAATCATCACATTTGTAACATTTATAAATAATTACCAACTCCAAAACATCCTTCATATCATTGCTTGAATTTCATATTCCTTCTTATGCTCAAATAGTCAACATATATATAGCCCTAATTTGTCATTGGGCCACCAAACCTTCCCTACCACAATGCCTTACAAATCCTCGTGTTCTAATACGATTTATGCCCTTATTCGTAGGTGTTTCCAATTATCATAAAGTCCTCCAATACATTCTCCCAAAATCAAGCAGGTCTCACCAAAAGGCATGGAACCTCCATTGATAATTCCTTTAAAACACAAATTCGTCTACCCCAACAACCATAATTCCTCTCTTTGTATTGAGGTCTCAATACCTTCACTAATTAAGGGTGCACCAATCCTTCACCATTTCTCAAATACAGTATTGGAATATTGGGAACTTGAAGCTCTTTCTTAATTTTGGTAAAACAATCAACTATTATGATCTTCAATAACACTTGCATGGCTTATTGCCATCATCACCTAGACTCCTACACAGCTTGGCCCCCACTTTCACCTAAACTTTCAGGAAATTTGACCTCTTTGTTGTCTCCATATTTTGAATGGGGTTATGCAAACCATTTTCCATGTAGATGAAAAATGCATGTCAAGGAATGCTTGCAAGGAATGCACACTATGGCAACAAAACCCTTCCAAGAGGTAGGAATGTCCCTAGAGATCAACAAATGCACACCTAATAACTCATTGACTAATTATCATATGCACACCAATATTAAATAAGCATGCCAATGGTTTTACTCGGTTTCCCCCATATTCTTCATCTCTTTGTTTGCACAAACACTTCATTCAACCATATTATAAGGGATGTCTTCATTTGCATCATAATGCTCCTACATTAGACTCCCTAGGTTATTAAAATTACACCTTGTGCTTACAAGTACCATACGATCTTCAACTATTGCTACAATCTTCTTCCTCAGTGGTGTAACCTTCTTTTGCATCACAACTATATCTCTTTCATTTTCTACATATTTTTTCCCCTTCTATACAACTACCATTTTTTATATTGTTGTCTCTATCCCACTTACATCACCATCACCCCTCTATGCACTACCACATTTTCTTCTACTTACATAAAAATCACATCTCTATGCACTATTACATTTTCTTCTTATTTCTCACATGTAGAGTCTCAATTACTTTCCCCGCACTAATAACCACCATTGTCACCTCCAACCATTGATCCAAATAGGATCCTAATAAGAACAATTGGCTATGGCACATGCTCTACGATGATTTAAAATAGCAAGGTTCAAGGTTGTGGGTGATAAAGGAG
Source organism: Pinus albicaulis (assembly GCA_034641835.2). Lineage (NCBI taxonomy): Eukaryota > Viridiplantae > Streptophyta > Pinopsida > Pinales > Pinaceae > Pinus > Pinus albicaulis. The sequence continues at coordinate 31,581,827 of CM076573.1, forward strand.
ACTGACTTGTTGGCATGAAGGGCCCCAAGCCATTGCAATCAATGTCCACCTTGCATTTAATCAAAGTATAAGGCAAGTGCATAAGGTTAAGGTTGACACAATGAAGTATTGGGAATGAAAAATGATGTATTAAAAAAAATCAATAAATCAATAAACTCTCATATACCTTTCCTCTTATGGACAAAAATAAAAAAGGAAGAGGAGGATAAATGGGCTTGGGAAGTTAAAGGGTTGGGGACACTTCACCTTCTAGCTTTCTTCCAATTGATCTTGCTTCCTATATGTTGGTTCTTGGAGACGGAGGGGGGCTTCTTTGTCAAAGAAAGAAGAGGGATGTTGCAAGAATTTTGTTGAGGGGCCTGGAGCTTAACCCAAGAGCATGTAACTTGTGCATTTGACACATAATTAAAGCCTAGTTGAAGCCAATTGAATGTTCGTTTTCCCCTTTGGTTTCCAGCATAAATCCTATCTTCATTGCAATGTTTCCTCTATGTGATGTGTACTTAACCCTGTAATTTGTTTTCTAGTTTATAGAGTTATTGTAAATGTTTAATGGTTGCTCTATAGATGTGATTCAATGTTGAAAAGCAAGAGTTCGCACCATAGTGTTCTTGGTAAAGTGGAAGTTATGCTTAATTGAGTAGTGTTTAAATGATCGTCATTGAGCCCAACAACTCATTAACCTATACCTTTCGGTGATTTTGGCAATGGGAAATCTAAGGTTCCCATTCTAACAATGTTACCATCAAAGTGGGAGTTGCTAATTTGGTTTTAACATTGTTTGGGAATTGATCTTAACCGCTAAGCCGAATGTGAATTGTTTCACTAGTATTATCTTCTCCCATTATTCATATATTCCCTCTAGGATACATATTACCAATTTAGTAGGTGTTGCTCTTTGCCCACAACCATACTCTATGTTTTTAGATTGTTAGTTGATCAGTTTTCACTATTAGGGGGGTTTGTTCCTTTCCCATGATTATACGTTGTGTTTCCACATTGCTAGGTGTCTTTCCATTGTCCCTAATTCACTAGTTGACTTGATTTTCATTGATGGGTGTTTTCGCATGTTCATTGAGCATATTGTTCCCCCCATACACTATAATACCTCTCCTACACTTTGTACATCCATTCCAAATAACCTATTTGTTAGTTGATTGGTATTGCTTCTCTAGAGGTTGTTCATTGATATCTAGAGTTTATTTGAGCCATGACTCTTTCCAATGGGTTGTATGACCTATCAAAGCTCTCTCTCTCCCACTATTAAGCAAGTCGTCACAACCCCTCACTCATAATACACTTACTTTTCATTGAACGAGCTACCTAGAATATCACCCACAATCTTGGTTAACATGATCGTTCTCCTTTTCTTTTCAAAAATGTGTCACAAGTGGAGAGTGTTTTCTTTAAAATATGTTTAAGCTTGAATCGACCACCAAATTTCACCAACAATATTTTTATTGGAAGCCACCTGCATTTTTACTTGAGAATGTAGTAACACTTAAATAGGAATTTGTGTTGGTGAAATGGAAAAGATAAAATCCCACCATTTATGGATCAACCATGCATCCCCCACACAACTAGAATTGAGTCATGTCCCACAAAGACACTAAACAACTACCCTTTCTCATGTAGTGTACACAAGTGCAAGGGTACAACTAGCCTTTTTATGTATGTTTGATAAACGAGGTATATCCTCATAACTCAAACACCTTGAGGTCACTCCTCAAGAAAATAGATCAAAGATTGGTACACCAATGTATTATGTGGTTAAAACCCTCAAAGAGGGAAACAATCAATGACCCCAGTAAACGCGACCACTTCATGCAATATATTAATCCAAAAGGAAAATAATTTACATATAAGTTTATCCCAACTAATCATCAACAAATGACCCATTGTGCTCTTTAAATAAAGATCATGAACCAATTAGGTGTTAAGCCATAAATAAATATAGTTGTTAGTATCAAGGAGAAGATGAACCATTAAGCCACTTTATGTCTAGACTCTAGAGACTAAACATAATCATGACCGTTGGATTAGATAATTAAACTGCATAATAAAGAAACACACTTTACCTAAAAACACATTAGACCTATTTGATTTTAACCAAGTCCTAAGTGTCTAAATATTCTAACGCACAAAATTATACAACACAAAGTCCTCTTAATCCCAAATATTACACCTCTCTTCAACTCAATTATTCAAGAAAATTCAATTGTTCGTCAACAAAACTCGGAAGGACATAACCCTCTATTTCGTAGTTTCCATCTCCTTATGCAACACTTCTATACAATACGAAGTTCTTTGCGAGAGTCTCCTCTTCTCTAGCATATCTACATTTGCACTTTTCCTCTATCAACATCATCAACTCAACAACTTTCTAATGTCTCCAACTACATCTTCATCTCAAGCATCTCATGCTTTCTCAGGGATTTCCAACTTCATGTCTTCTTCATCATCTTCATGATTATGTTTCTTCAATGATCATGCTATGTTCTTTTCTTCATGATTTGTTCTCCATATACCACCAATGTTGCATTTTTCTCTAATACTACTAGCAACAAAAGGTAATGGGCCCCCCTACAAACAAAGACATGTCTCATAAAGCATCTCTTTTGTAGCATAAGATCTCAACATAAAAACATAAATATAGTGCCATAAGAACAATCACAGTGTTTATTGCAGCAACACATTTTACATAGGGAATTAAGTGGAAACACAAAAGGTTAAAAACCATTATCCAATAAATATATCCATCTCTTTTATTATTCGTTCAACAGAATTTCTACAATACGCTATAGAGATATCACATTGCTAAGCTAAAGGCCATGGTTGTTGCTTCCTCGTTCTTCTATTTTTGGAGCACTCTCCCTCTATTATTACTTCTCATTCATATTTATCTTTTATATCTTCGGGTTGCAATTTTGTTGATGGTTTCCCTTACAACTTCCATATTCTTGCCATCCCTTCAACCACCTCATGCATAATTGTTTGAAGTTCAATCTACAATGGTGTTCCAACTTTACTCGTAGCCATGTGGTGTATTCTTATTCACCAACTCGAAATCCTCTTACATGCCACTACTCAAATATTCTATCCATTTCAATTTTATGATGGTTAACATGTATGCAACCCTAACTTGTCATTAGGCCATCAAACCTTTTCTACCATAATGCCTTCACATCCTCATGTTCTGATATAACGTTGCCCTTCTTTCTAGGTGGTTCCTTTTATCATAAAGTCATGTGATGCAATATCTCGATATCAAGAGGGTCTCACTTCAAGGTGTCATGCCTCCAATAACAATTCTTATGAAACCAAAAGTCATATTCCTTGTCAACGCTACTTCCTCTTGTTGTATCAAAATCTCAATTCCTTAGTTGATTAAGGGTCCACCCTTCCTTAATGCTTTCATGTGCCTTCTCAAAGTATCAAGACGTCGAAGCTATTTCCTAATCTTGCAAAAACCTTCAACCACATTACTTCCTGATAACACTTGTCTAGCTTGTTATCATTTGATGCCTTGACTCCTACAAACCTTGGGCCCCTCCTTCACCTTTGATCTCAAGCCTTTACATCATTAGATCTATATTTTGATTGGGGTTATGTGGTCCCTTTTCCACATCAACTTTTAATACACATTGAACATTTTCCAATGGTCAACAAATGTACATTAACAAATGCTTGCAAAAAGTGCACAACATGGCAACAAATGCTCACCAACAACTTTATCATATGCATGTCAATACTTTAATAAGCATATCAAGGGTGTTACTTCATTCCCCAAACACTTCATCTCTTCGTTTGTGAAATCTATTCATCTCATTGTCTTCTAAGCAGTGACTTCATTCATGTCAGGATGCTCCTACATCACTTGCCTAATAGCACCTCCATTTAATCACTTTCATTGTCAACATGCATGTGCCATCATTTTTGTCATTCTTGAGACTTCTCTTTGGCAACATTGTGAGAATTAGCTCCTTGCTTTGACCATTCATGCATATGCTAGTTTAAACTCATGTTTTCTTTGTCAATTTCGGAGACACTTGCATGATGTTGAAATCTTTTTTTTTTGGAAGTCATAATTCTAAACCGAGACTCTTTTTAACCTCTTATTTGATTCACCAATTCTATAGCACAACATTTGTGAGTTTTTTGGAAACTACAATACTAAAGTTAAATTCTATATTGATAGCTTGTCTACAACTCATCATGGTGAAGATGTTCTCAACATTGGTCATCATTTCAATGGCATTCACCTAAAACATTGTTGCATTAAGGACCAAAGTCTCAACATCTTCCCAAATCTTCAATAGAAGCCAAAATTGTCAGATTTCATAATCAATTTAAGATGAATGAACTTGTCATTAAAGGGGGTATAGTAATGTCCCTTCTTGTGCACAAGTCAAGCTTAAGAGGGGTTGGTTAGTGAATAATCTTGACTTACAGTTAGTATTATCACTAGTATCTAAAGCCCCAAGGGTTAGCATAATTTTTCTAGCCCTTCCCGCTAATATATAATGCCCAAAGAGGTCACAATATCCATTCCCACAATGTCTTATAGGGTTACCAGTCAATATCGTGGTATACAATTAATACCATCTTCCATCGAATAGAGAGAGAAAAACTATAGGGCGTCAACAAGGTAGCAGCATCCTCATTCTAAATGCTCAAGTGTGGGAGGGTGATGAGAAATCATTTCTTCAGAAAATATCTATATAGTTCGAAAAAATTTCCAAAGAAATAACTTTGCAAAATTCCCGTCATCCCTGAACTCCCAAATTGTTGAGAGTAGTATCAATTGAGTGTGCATGAACAATTGTTAATCCCAAAATGTGAATGGATGTCACAACCTTCCATCAACACTACACCTTTGGCAATATGGTCAAACATGTGAATGGATGTTGCAACCTTCCATCAACCCTACACCTTTGGCAATATGGTCCAACAAATCGGTCAATCCCTTAGGGGCTTCAAATGAGTCATTACTATCATCGCCTAAAAATTGATTATATTGAATATCTTGCTTAATGCATATTTGTGTGTGTAGTGTAGGGCCTCATAAATAAATCCAAATGTCTTACATCTAATTTTAATATTATATAACCCTAGTACGCTATTCAGAGTGATAGTTACCCATTCCTTGTTTTTCATCTCCACTTGACAAATGACTAGAACATTGATTATATTGAAAATATTGCTTAATGCATATTTGTGTGTAATGTAGGGCCTGATAAATAAATCCAACTGTCTTACACCTAATTTTAATATTATATAACCCTAGTACGCTATTCAAAGTGATAGTTACCCATTCCTCGTTTTCCATCCCCACTTGACAAATGACTAAGTCGTGGATCTCAACTAGTTGGGTCTATTAGATTCTTAATTCTAGTCAAATGACTAGTCATAGAGTTCCCCCCAAACGTCTTAAAGCCACTATCCAGTTTCTAGGATGCAAGACCCTTGTGACATTCTTAACTTACACATGGACTTCGATCTTTTCGAGATTGTATGGGCATTGCCCTCTCTCCCTTCAAGTGAGGAATCATCTCATCTACTAAAACCAATGTCATCGACAAGATAGCCCCCTCATCTCTTGTTGAGCCTTCCTTACTTACTCATCAATCCCTCTAAAGTCTGGTTTCTTTACCATTACCATTTCCAACAAACCCTTGCACTCATGTGCAGCGTTGATTTTGTGGTTCCGAAAGCTATAAATCAAACTTCCCTTGAGCCTGTGTCATCTGCAAAATTTATGTTACTTATTAGAGCCATATTTGCAGTGAAGAGAAAACCCTGCTTAAAAGACCCCAACTGTGTAATGCGTGATCTCTTAATTCATTGAAAAAATTATAATGGTGGAGCACCGAGAGGGCACACGCATCAATCATATGGAAATATACAGATAAGGCAACACCATCCAGATAAGACCACTCAACAATCCCACCAATTGCTCAAAAGCAGCTTTTACCAGCGTTAAGGCAATTTGCAATGGCTTTAAATGGACATGTGACGAAACTTAAAAGTCGTCAAAATTCTCACAACTGGATAGGCAACTGCATTTTCTGAGCTTCAGGCAATTACCATGGCTTATACACTCTCCAGAATTACAAGAATGAAATCATTGGAACTGAAAACTTAAAAGTCGTCAAAATTCTCACAACTGGATAGGCAACTGCATTTTCTGAGCTTCAGGCAATTACCATGGCTTATACACTCTCCAGAATTACAAGAATGAAATCATTGGAACTGAAAATGTCCTTTTATTTCCCCAAAAAATTATCTGCCTCTTAGCCCTTTTACAACATCTTTCCCATATGGTCGCCCATAAGACAAAGGGAGCAGATAACAAATTTTAATACAAAAGAATCGAACTTTTCTAAATTTTCAAAAAGAGAATATTACATTCAAAAGAATTTAAACTTTTCCTCCCATCTGCCATTGACTTGTCTTCTCTTGCGTCGCTGTGCCTGTCAGCTACTCTTCTCGACTTCCGGGTTTCTGCCTCCTTGTTTCTCAATCTATTTTCCTTTTGCCATTCACCATCTGCTTTCCTTGTTCTGGTTTTTTTACGTCTTCTGCTCTAACTTCTTCTGCCACAGTTGACCTGCTGAAGATGCATTTCTCATTCTCTCTCATGTTTGTTCCACTTCTTGGCATTCTGTATCTGCTCTCTCTTCCTTCACTCTCTCATGCTTTTATGTTTTGTTCATCCACTCTCAGCCCTTATCTTAGATTGACTTCTCTCTGCTGCCTCGTGTCCTCGTGTGTCTTCTAATCCATTTTACTGCTTTTGGTTGTCTGTCAACTACATTTCATCTTTTACAGTGTATCTGCTTTTCTTTTCTACAGCTTCAAATTTATTTTTTCTGCAAACCAACCGGCTTCTCTTTTTACAAGAGAACAAGTCCAGTAACCGAATAAATGCAATGATCCACCAACTAAAGAGAACAATTTTTCCCAGCAATAAAATAATAGTCTTTCCACGATCAAATTTCAGCAACAAACTTTCCCGTAAAATACAAATTCTAACCAGCGAAAAGAGAAAAGAATTCATTAAACCAAGGAAATCAAGGAATCAAAATCTCAAAGGTCCCCTTCTTCAACTTCAGTTGTAAGCAACACCTAATCCTATTCCTCAATTTTTTTTGTAAGTTTTAAACCTTTACAATAAAGCAATGCACATAGAGATTCTTTATAAACAGAAACGTAAATAAAAACAATCACACATAATACTCAAAGATTTACCTTGGAAACCTTTATCTAGGAAAACTAACAAATGTTTAGAGTCACACTTTTATCTCTCAATTATGAAGTTCACCATTCACAATAAAATATATAAGATCTTGCAGCATTCAAAACCCTAATATATTAGCCTGGAAAAGATTATAACATTAAATCCTTAACCAGAATTATAAAACCATGTACCAAAATAGCCATGCAAAGAATACAACACATACCCAACATTATTTAATACCATGTTAATTAGTGATGATAGCATACAGCATAGCAACATAAGTTAAACACCAGATTATGACTGAGAGAGTGTGAGAGAATTATTACCAAGAAGGATCACAGGGTTACATGGGTTACATGAGCGTGTATAGACATGTATATACAATATATACTAGTTGTGAGTTTTCTTTAGCCCAGGTCATATTTAACGTCCAACAATTTTTTTTCAGAACAGAACTAAAATGATTTCTTCAGATCTGAAATTTACGACAAGGAATACAGTGGGTTCCTAACTTAGTATGCACAGCAGAAATAAATATACAGAACCAAGCACATATAAAAATTCTAGACACTGTTTTTCCGTGGAAAACCCAATGTGGGGAAAACCAGCAAATTTGGGTTTTTTATTCAGCTTCAGAAAAATGATTACAGCAAATACACTACAATAATTTACAACAGCAAATTTACTCCAGGAATTTACCTGTACAGCGCAGCTCTGCACAGCCCCTTCGACCCAGCTAACTCATTGAATGACCCTAGCACAATTCAGTCTGTATGGCCAGGTGGTTCTCGGCCTGTATGGCCCAGTAAATCTTATATAACCCAGCTGAAATCGGCCTATACAACCCAGCAATTTTGCCAGGTATGGCCCTGTCAAATTGGCCCAGTTCTTCCCTGCTGAATCGACCTATACAGCCTAGGTAATTCAACCTCCTTCCTTGCTTGCTGCCCCTGAAATTAGCCTGTTCGTTGCTCCTCACTTTGCTGTCAGTACAAGCTCTTACTCCAGCGGAATGCCCAGTTCTTGTGCCAATCGATCTGCCTCTCCAACAACCTGTTTCCTCTTTTATAATTCCCTAACCTAATCTCCAAAGCGATGGAGGGATGAGATTGTATCTCCATACTTGAAATCTATGGTCAAGATATTATTAATCTCTAACTGACCCTTTTAATTTTATAAAAAATTGACCAATAAAATCAAAAATTAAATTAATGACTTTATGCCTAAGGTCCAAACATAGGAAATAATTAAATAATTGTTGTGAGAGAATTTCTGGTGATTTTCTGCATGTCATGGCACTGTCCAATGCAGAATCACCTTCCAGGCTACATTTTCAACACTCCCTCTTAGCGACGAAGGTGTTCTGCACCACTCCCATCTTGTCTCTGAAGAATACAAATTTGCCCTTCATCAAAGCCTTGGTCATGATGTTTGCTCCCTGCTCATCTGTCAGTACATACTATAGCTTTATTGTCCCCTTCTACACACAATCTCAAATGAAGTGGTACCTGATCTGAAAGTGTTTCGACTTGTCATGAAACATTGGATTCTTCGAGAGATTGATACAACTCTGATTGTCACAATGAATCATAGTCGGCTCCATTTCCTAATCAATTAGCCCCACGAGAAGCTTTTGAAGCCATATTGCCTCACAAGTTGCCAAGCTGTTAGCCATGTACTCAGCCTTAGCAAAACTCAAAGCAACTGAGATCTGCTTCCTGCTGAACCAAGAAACAACTCTTGATCCCAAGTTGAAACAACACCCAGAAGTGTTTTTCCTGTCAATTGTGTTGCCTACCAAATCAGTATTGGTGTACCCATCTAACTTCACTCCATCCATTTGAGCATAACTCAACCCATACTCAATTGTGCCTCGAAGGTATCTCAGCACATGTTTTGCAGCCACCCAGTGAACTCGCTTTGGCTCTACAATGAACTAAGTGGGGGACGTTTTTTGGAAGCAGATACGCAAAAGCGTCATTTCCCAAAAATCTAGGAAGCGAAGCGTCTCGGATCCGTCTACTATATATATATATATATATATATATATATATATATATATATTTGCATTTATATATATTTAAAACAACAACAAACAAACAAAAAAAACCATCCAAAATACCAAACTAGTTGTAGAAGATATGAAAACATGCATATTTGTATACAAATCAAGATAGATATGGCATCCATTGTACATCAATGGTTAATTATTCGAGCATCAACCATCTAGATTCTTCTCCTCTTGTCTCGCCTTTGCCTCTACCTCGATTGTCCAGGGATATTAGTCAACATTTCCCAATTTTAATCAAACTACCTAATCCAAGCCTTAAAATATGGTGGAAAAAGCTTAACATGCTTGATCAATGATTTTCACTTGATTGAAAGGTATTTTTTTGCTAAGGCCATGACAAAGGAGTTCAACAATTAACACCACCAACACTAGGGTACATGAGCACATAAAGGGTTTGGTGCTCATGATTAAATGCCAATCACATACCCTCATACATGATATAATCTAATAAAAAGCCACAATCTCATTGATCCTGAATTCCTTAAAACTGTTAAGTCTATTGAATTTTGAATAGGATATGAAATTCTATTTTCTCCATATGAAGCCCGACGGTGCTGGAACCACTCTTAAACATCCCGAGTCATTTCATGGTAATGTTAAAAATTTAAGTAAAAGGATGAAAATGAAAGATAAAGGAGAATGTCTCTTTTACTTTAAAAATTTAACATTACCATGACGGAGCATCTAGGAGGCATCTAAGGAGCATCAAGAGAGCACCTTGGGAGTGTCCAGGAAGCCCCATCCCAACTTAAGTCAAAGAAATTTTTTTAACACAATTTAGAACCCCGCAGAACCACCCATCTCCCTCTGGATCCATTGGCGATCCGCGTGGATCTGTGCCCAAACCTCCATGGATCCCCAACAGATCCTTTTCTGGATTCGCGAATCAGGAATCCAAAACTGCAGATTGGGCTTGTGTGGTTCCAGATTTCCAGGAATTGCCTCAAAACGGCAGAACCGCGGATTTGATTTTCAGATCTGCGGTTCCGTCGGAGGATCACCCAAGGATTGGTACAAGACGCGGTTCCAACCTTGGATCCTTGGGGGGGGGAGGGAGGATCGTGCAACACTGGTCTGGTCTAGGATTGACCAAGTACATGAGAGAGCCAATCAGTTGTCTTTAGGGTCCACTATCTCTCATTTGGAAGCATCGATCTTCTTAGAGTTGGTCACTAGTGGCGTAGACATGGGTTTGCAGTCCAACATTCTAAATCGCTTCCAAATGTCAATTGTGTACTTCCCTTGTTTGAAGAAGATCTTTCCATCTCTCTACCAGAACTCCAAGCCCATAAAATAGTGCATTAACCCCAAATCCTTTATGTTGAACTCAGCTACTAGGTCCCTCTTGCATTTTGCTATGAGCTTCTCGCAACCTGTGAGAAATAATTCATCCACATACAACACCAAAATGAGGCTCACTCTTGACTTGAATGAAATACAAGTTTGGGTCTGCGTCACACTTGGTGAAAGCTCATGCCCTACAAGTAGCTGTCAATCTTGGCATACAACACTCTGGGAGCCAGCTTGAGTCCCATGCACTGCAAACTCCTCTCACAACTCAATATAAATCTCTTCTTCAACCACACCATTGAGGAAGGTTGTGTTTACGTCCATCTAGTGAATCCTCTAACCCATCTGCGCTGCAATAGAAAGCATTTCCCTAATGGATGAGTATCTGGCTAGTAGGGCAAAGGTCTCATCGTAATCAATCCCTTCCTTTTGTGAAAACCCCTTAGCCACAAATCGAGCCTTAAATTTTTCAACACTACCATTTGTAGCGTGCTTAATCTTGTAGACCCATCTAGAGCCAACAACATATTTTCCCTATGGTCATGGCACAACCTCTCATACATTGTTCTTCATGATGGAAGAGTACTCTTCCATCACAACATCCATCCACACCTGATGCTCCTAAAAGCTAGAAGGCTCGACCTCAATCAGCATACTCATCAACGCCATATAGCCTAAATATCATTGTGATGCCTTGCTCTGTCTGACAGAATATCTAGGAGTACCCACATACTCGTGAGCATCTCTCAGTGTGTGATCTAGCCACTTGGCCTTCTTCCTCCCTTTATTGCCCCTGCTCAGCATACTCATTCTACTCGCGGCTATGTTTCATGGTATCTTGAGGTGTATGTATTGTTTCTATCTTTAGTGTCTCATGCTCCTAAACCTCCATTGTAGAGGAATATGTGCTGCAATACCTCCTGTGAGCCCTCTGCTCCTCAAACTTTACATCCATGGATAGCACAGTTCTCCTACGTGTCAAAATGTAAATCCTATAGGCTTTTGAGATTTCATTGTACTCCATAAGAATCCCCTTCTCCACAGTAGGTTCTAACTTGGTCCTCTATTTTGAAAGAACATGGTTGTATACTAAACAATCAACGATGTGAATGTGTGACAAATTTGGTTTCTTTCCTGTGAAATCCTCCTCAAGTGTCAACTTGCCCAACACTTTATGTGGATTCTGATTCTGCAAATAAAAAGCAGTGTTGCAAGCCTTTGCCCATAAAAAGATAGGCACCTCTTGGCGAGGTAGCATAGCCTTGGCTACTCCAATAATAGCCTTGTTCTTTGTTCTGCAACCCCATTTTGCTGAGGGTTGTATGAATTGTCAATTATTTTCTGACACCCTCACACGCACAAAAGTCCTTGAAGTCATTTGAGGTGTACTCTCCTCCATTGTCGAAGCTGAGTTTCTTGATCTTTCTCCTGGTCTGTTTTCTACAAGGACTTTAAACTCTTTAAACTAACATAAAATCTTGTCCTTCTTCTCAGGAAGTATATCCAAGTCTTCCTAGAGAAGTCATCTATGAAGGTCGCATAATAGTGGATCCACTTAAGGACACTGCTAACATGGGCCCACACACATTTGAATGTATCAGATTCAATATGCCCTTGGCCCTAGTATCTCTACTCAAAAAGGTGGTCTTAGCATACTTACCCAGTTCACAGCCCTTGCACACATCATGTTGCTCGACAAAGAACTTTGGCAGTGCTATCACAATCTCCTTGAGCACATTGAGTGTTCCATGGTGCAGATGAGCCATCCTCCTATGCCACAACTCGCCCAACTCTCCGCTGCAACTTACCAAATGCATGCACAGGCTCAAACTGAAGTCTGAATAGGTTACCTTTGCTGACTCATATCACCTTGATTGTCCAGGAATCCTTAGGTTGAATGTATACCTTGCCATCTTCAAAGGTCACAAGATAGCCCTTATCTTCAAAGGTTGCAAGAAAAAACATATTTTTGGTAATTCCCAAAACATACAACACATCTTCCACCAGCAAGGGTTTACCAAACTCCCTCTGAAATTTGAGGGTACCAACTCCAGCTGCCCTGTACTTAAATTGTCCCTGAGTTCTATGTAGAAGTCCATTTCTTTCTCCTTTAAGCTAGTGAAATACTCCTTCACTCCCGTCATGTGGCAAGAAGCCTCGCTGTCAATATACCACGCGTTGGTGGCTACTGAACTCGAGAGAAAGGCAATGAGTGAAATCTCATTTTAGAATCTAGCTGCAAATTCATCCACTTCAAATGTAGCAGCAACCTTCTTCTTTTGCTTGTCCCTTTTCTTATCAGGGCATCGACTAGCAAAGTGTCTTGCCTAATGACAAGCAAAACACTTTATTTTACTAGGGTCTTTTTTCTTCTATCCTTTAGAAGTCGACCCGTTATTTGGCCCTTTCTTTGCCCTGCAAAACACTTTATCTTACTAGGGTCCTTATTCTTCTCTCCTTTAGAAGTCGACCCATTATTTGGCCCTTTCTTTTCCCTCATCTTACCCTTACCAGCTAGGGCAAGATTTTCTTCCTCCTCAAATTTCTTCTTCTGGTCACTACGCTAAACCCCTTCTCTGATCTCTTCTTGAATGAAATCGTCCCACATCCTTTCCCAAGTGGGAAGGTGCTCTCGACTCACGATGCATTTGATGAACACATCTCAATGTTTCGTAAAGCCATTCAAGGATATATGCACTAGCTCTAGTTCAGGTATTATTTATCCTACAGCCACCATCTCATCTCGTAGTTGAGTGATCCTAATCAAATAGGAGGCTATGCCCTCACCCTTGGACATTCTAATGCTATGTAGTGGGTCCCCCAATACCATCTTTCGACTCTGATAATGGCTCTAGTACAGCATGGTGAGCCCATCGCAAATTTCTTTCACTGTCTTCTTCTTGAACAGATGTGGAATCAAGTGGTCTTTAACTCCATCCTCTGTGTCGTCGCTTCTTTCACTTCATGCAGGTCTAGGGCAATTGGATCTGAGACAGGTGAAACAACAATGGTGTTTACAAAGCTCCACAACTTGTTTTCCTTGAGGACGGTTGTGATTTGAACCCTCCATTAAAGATAATTTGAGGACCCTTCAATCTATCTTCATAGTGAATGTTGGTAGCCATGATAGACTAAACCCTTAAACACTTGCTTATTGAAGGCTTGCAATTTATAGAACTGGTACCTGTGTTATACTCGAAGACTACTACTCTAATACCATGTTATTTTTCTTGAACCCGGGTCAGAATTAATGTCCATCAAATTTTCTCATAACATAAATAAAATGGTTTCTTCAGATCTGAAATTCATGGCAAGAAATACACTGGGTTCCTAAATCAATATGCACAACATAAATAAATAAATAGTAAACCAGGCACATAAAAAATTTCTTGACACAATTTTAAAATTTACCCTGGAAACCCCAATGTGGGGAAAACCAACAAACTTGGTTTTTTTATTAAGCTTCAAAAAATTGATATTACCAAGTACACTACAAGAATTTACAGCAGCAAATTTACGTCAGGAATTTCCCTGTACAGCCCAGCTTTGTGCAGGCTCTTTGACCCAGCTAACTCGTTGTACAGCCCCAGCACAATTTGGCTTGTACGACCAGGTGGTTCTTGCGTTGTACAACCCAGCTAAAGTCAGCCTATACAACCCAGCCAAATCAACCCAGTAATTTTGCCCAGTACGACCCAGGTCAACCCAGTGAAATTGGCCCAATTCGGCCTTGTCAAATTGTCCCAGTTCTGCCCTGTCGAATCGACCTGTAAGGCCTGGGTAATTCGGCCTCTTTTCCTGCTCACTACCCTTGAAAATAACCTATTTGATGCTCCTCACCTTATTGTCAGTTCAACCTCCTGCTCCAGTTGAATGCCCAATACTTGGGACTATCAATCTTCCTCTCCAACAGCATATTTCCTCTTTTATAATTTTCTAACCTAATCTCCAAAGTGGAGGGCTGAGATTGCATCTCCATACTTGAGATCTATGATCCAGATATAATCTCAAAAAGAGCCCTTTAAATTTATATAAAAATGGCCAATAAAGTCAAAAATTAAAGTAATAACTTTATGCATAAGGTCCAAACTTGGGAAATAATTAAATAATTGTTGTGAGAGAATTTCTGATGATTTTCTGCATGTCATGGAACTTGACCAATGTAGAATCACCTTCCCAGCTACATTTTCAACACTAGTTCTTTGGACACTTCACATTTCCACGATACTTTGCATACATAAGTGATGAATCTATTCACATATATGCATGCAGCCGTGCAATTCTGTAACACATCTGGTCTACTCCTCTATATGCTATGATTTGTCCCATATAGACAGTCACATACATTCAATTTACCATTTACGTTTTACATATGAACAAATGTGACCAGTGGGCCTAAACCTAATGTGACCACCACCTGACTCTATGAGTAAGAGAGTTCCGGATCTCTTTGGGAGGTAGTGTTTGAGACTTCTTGGACTTATCTGACAATACAAATAGCAAATTAATTAGTGGTGTTGACAAGTTTAATAACACCACTCCTGAAAAGGAGAGCAGCAGGGATGAAGACAAGCCAACATGTTTATTGTCTTTGTGTAATGTGTAACTTTTGTGACAAGCCAATATGTTTATTGTCTTTGTGTAATGTGTAACTCTTGTGTAAGTTTTATGGGCTATTGGTTCCATTATGTATCTGGTGCATGGCAAACATAATATATGTTTTTGCAGTGAACACCTTGAACCAGTGCATAGTTGAGCCTTGACAAATTCATTGGAAGGATGCAAATCATGTGCTCCAATATTTGAAGGGCACAACTGACTATGGTCTGAGGTATGTGGGACATGGTGAGTTGGTGCTTCATGATTTTGGTGATTCTAAATTGGCAGTAGATGCAAAGGATCGGAAGAGTACTTCAAGTTGTGTTTCAATTTGGATTTTGGTATGATACCTTGGTTCAACAAAAAGCAGGGGGTAGTTGTACTCAATTAAGCAAAGACATCATATATGTCAGCGTGCTTTACAAGTTGTGAAGCCATCTAGTTTCACAAGTTGATAGCAGAGTTGACCAATTAGACATTGGAACATATAGTTGTGTATTATGACAATCAAAGTTGCATCAGGCTATCTGAGAACCCAATATTTTATGATATTTCCAGGCACATTAATATCATCTACCATTTCCTCAAAGACAGTTCAAAGGGCTTAGTGGTTCTTTAGTACATTCATTCAGATTCACAAGTTGCAAGTATTTTGACAAAGCACCTAGCTAAGGGGAAGTTTGAGATGCTGAAGAAGAGACTTGGATAGGTAGATAATGCTTTCCTCACAAAAAGGGAGTGTTGGTTTTACCCGTTATTGCTATGCCATTACTCTTCATCTCATCTCATGGAGATCGCACAGTTCAGTAGTCTTACCTCAGGATCTGAGCACAGGACTGATGACAGTGGAGGAGGCACAACAGTGACTGCTGTATGAGAGTTCTCCTTCAGGACAGCATACACAGCAGATAGAGAGTGCAGTTATGAGGCCCAGCTCTTTGACATGGTTTCTGCATATGAGGTGCATGCATCACTTCAAGCTCAGGATGCATGTGCCCCAATTAGCATGTTCTTATTTCTGTTTTTGTTTTTCCAGAACCAGAACAGATATCCTATTTTCTGTTTTATTAAAGAACGGAAGCATTACTTTTAGGGAGTCTTTGTTTTTAGCACGATGGAATAGATGGTATAGTGTGTGTATTAGAGGGGTTCTTCTAGAGAGGGGGAACAAATCCCAAAAGAGTCACATGCTTGCATGCTCTGGGGCACACTATTCTGTTAGTGGCATGCTTTTCTAGAAAACATGTTCATGCAAGGTGGAAACTCTGGTTTAGAGTTTGATTTAGTCAGCTTAACTATCAGTGTGTACCATAGTATTAAAAACCGGAACCGGTGACCAGACCGGTGGACCTAATGAACCGGGTTTCTGATCGGAACCGGTCAAACCGGTACTGGTCAAGACTAAACGAACCAGTTTTTAAAAAAATGCATTAAATAATTAATTTTTTATTTAAATAAACAACAAAACTAACAATAAATTAATTAATTAATTAAAAAATTAAAAAATAAAAATAAATAAATAAATAAAAATTAAAAAAAAAAACTGTTTTTAAGATTTGCAACCATGATTCCAAGCCAATAGAGACAAAATATGCAAAGTTTTCTCATTTATATACTACCATGTAAAGGTGCATATATCAAAATGGCACCGAGTGCAATACATATCATCGAAAAATACATAAGCAATGAGGCTCCAAATGGCCCATAAAGTCCAAAAACAATGCTACAAGCTATGAGGCCATTGGCCTAGTACAAGACTACAAGTCTAGAGTCTAGACTCTATAGTGTAGACATGATCAATCATCAATTTCATTACCACTACTAGACACAAGATCAACATCGGGTGCTGCATAGACATCATCTGGATCAGACTCTGAGGAGGACTCAGCCTCATCTGCAACCTCAATACCATTGCCACGAATAACAATAGAAGTGGACTCAACATCGGGTACTGCATAGACATCATCTGGATCAGAGTCTGAGGAGGACTCAGCCTCATCTGCAACCTCAATACCATTGCCACCAATAACAATAGAAGTGGACCTAATGGAAGCACGAGTTACTCGAGTAGCATGACTAGTGCCTTCCATTGGTTGTTTGCCTTTCCTTGATGCAGCTACCAATCCTAGGTCTCCGTCTGATGGCGCCACCGAATCTGCTTCATCCCCCCCACTAATGCTGCGTCAATATCAAAATCAGCCTCAAACACTGGATCTTCAATCTCCTCCACCCATTCTGATGTTCGATCAATATCGTCCAACACAATGGGATCTATATCAGGTGCTTTGTTCATCATTTGGTTCCACCTCAAGTGAAGGTTGTATTGCACGAACACAAGATCATTTAACCGTTTCTGTTCCAAATTATTTCTCTTCTTTGTGTGTATGCGCTCAAAAATAGACCAATTGCCCTCACAACCTGAAGCACTGCAAGTTTGGCTGAGGACTCTAATTGCAAAGTTTTGCAATTGAGGACATTGACCGCCAAATGACTCCCACCAATGTGCTGAAAATAAAAAGACATTAATTAGTAACATAGTTCATTTCATTACTTATTTACAAACAATTTAACTTGAAAAGAAAAACAAATTGGAATTGCTTACCTGGTTAATCCACATCTCTTGCCATTTTTGCCAAGTTCTTTCCAAAGGTACCAGCTGCCATACTAAAAAGAGTAAGTTGTTTATGTGTTTCCAACAAGTTTGCAGGGATAGGGACCATGCGCTCCAAGCACTCAATCAATCCAGCTTTGACCTCCCCATCCAGCAGATCTCCTAGCCGAGCTTTATAATGATACTTTGGGTTCAAAAAATACCTAGTTGCATGTATAGGACGATGGAGTTGATTGTTCCATCTGTTATCAATGATCTCCCATATACGGCCATATTTAGCTAACCTATCCCTATAAACTGCCCATATCTGCTCATTTTCCTGATCCATAACCTCATAAATGTATCCCATTGCCATCTTTTCCCCATCCACCATCCTTAGCACCTTAATAAGGGGCTCAGTAATTTTTACAAGCTCTGAAGACCTTCTCCAAAAATAATTGTCAAAGACTTTCTTTTTGGTGTCTTTTCCATTTTGTCTACGAGCCCATCGAGATTTAGTCCAATCATCAGAAGAAAACATTTTCTACATGTTTTTCTGTTAAGAATTGAGACATTGTTTTTGGTGTGTTTTCCATTTTGTCTATGAACCCACCGAGATTTAGTCCAATCATCAGAAGAAAACATTTTCTACAGGTTTTTCTGTTAAGAATTGAGACATTGCAACGTGAGAAAGTGAGTTGCAAATCTCGTAATTGCAGGCCTAACAAGCTCTTTGCCCCCAGTGTTTTTCCTCATTAGGGTCCATACCCATGAGTGGTTGTAAATGTATTTTGTAATGCACTTGCCATGCTCTACAATGCTTTTTACCCACTCCACTTTGCCTATGTCCTCAAGCATGAGGTCTATGCAATGTGCAGCACATGGAGTCCAAAATATGGTCCAATATTTGAACTCAAGCATATTTCCTGCAAGAACATAGTTTGAGGCATTATCTGTGATGACCTGCACAACATTCTGCTCCCCCACTTCCTAAATAATTTCATCCAAAAGCTCAAATAGAAGGGTTGCATCCTTCATCTTATCAGACGCATCAACTGATCTCAAAAACATTGTTCTTTGAGGGTAAGAAATAAGGAAGCTAATGATAGTGTGGTTATTTCCATTAGTCCATCCATCTGACATGATGAAACAACCTGTTTTGAGCCATGACACTCTATAGTCAGCCAAATACTCGTCAATGGAACAAATCTCTTTTTGCAAAAGAGATCCCCTCAAGTCATGCACACTAGGGCCTTTGAAGCCCTTTCCTGCAGCTAAAACAGAGTCCCACATAGCTTGGTAATAAGGTGAGCGAGCAGCATTAAATGGGATATCTGCATCATACCACCATCTAGCAATGTACTGATAAGAAGTTTCTTTGCATTGTTTTTTCCAATGTTGATCCAAAGTGGGTTGACGACTTCGCTTGGAGGAAGTGGCTGTGGGATTAGCAGTGGATGGGAAATAACTCTGGATGTTGGGTCTCTTTGTTGGTTTTGATTTTTGGCCAAGAGGAAGAACATAGTCAAAGGGGTCATTGGTGGAAGGGATAGAAGTGGAGTCTTGAATCTCATAATCATCATACCCACTCTCTTTTATGGCTTCTATTAATTCCCTTTTCCTTGCAATTTCATCTTGGATGGCCTTCTCCCTTAGCCTTATTCTGCCCTAACAGGACCTATCACTTCATTAGGTGCATCACATAGCTTTACTTGGCCTCTTATCCTAGCCAAGTGTTGTTTCAATCTGAGAATACACCCACCTCCAATAGATTTTTCATAAAATTTGCATATCATATTTCCATCAACCACATCAAAATGGGCCCATGCATTGTCCTTGGCTTTTGGAGCCATCTTGACTTGAAATAATTAAAATTTGGAAATAAATATGCCATTTAAAAAAAATTGTAGCTAAGAGAAATGGAAAACCAAGGCTAAATTTAGGAAACAAAATGCACATTGAAACATACCAAATTTGATAGCATAGGACTAGAGATTTGATACCAATAGCATAGCTAAACACATAAAAAAATTAATACATGGACAGCAATGAAATAAGGAATTTTTCAAGTGAAAATCCTTACCTGGAAATGCAAACTAGCTTCCTTAGCCTCCTCTTGAAGATGCCAACTCTACTGACAGCTAAAATCTATCTCCAAAATAGCTCCAACTCCAACTCCAAGCCTCCAAGATCACTGCTCCAGCAAAATCTCAACACTCTCCAAGCTCTCAATCAAACTCACAAAAGCTCCAAATGAGATGGTGTGAGACAAATGAGATGCTACCCATGCTTATAAAGGATTGGGGATGGTGTTTTTGAAGGGAAACAACCCCCCTCTTCTCTCCAAAACAACCCTAAACCACCCAAAAATCCGTGTGTGGGTCCTTTGCGTAGGTGGCTGACCGGCCGGTCAGCAGCAGTTTGACCAGGAAAAAAACTGCAAAATGGGCTAAGTAACTGGGTTTTTTTACCGGTTTTGACCAACAAGGTTCCTGACTGGCCGGTTTGACCGGTTTCCGGTTCAACCCGGCCAGTTTTTAATACTATGGTGTGTACATTGTAGACCCTATCCCTTTGCTTATCTGTGAAAGCAAGGCAGAGTCTCTCTTGGATAGACACGCACTTTGGAGGGAGTTTTGAAAGTAATTGCTTTGTACGGTTCTTTTCCAATTAATAAAACACAGATGTGATTTTGGTGCTGCAGGCTTCTTCTAAATTAAGCGGTTCATATATTTAGCAATGCGTTTGTATATCTAGCATATATATCAGCAGTTTTAATAGGTTTCAAGTTTTAAAGCTGTCTAGGGTTTTAGTTTTGCAGGTCCGCTTACCATGTATTGAAAATTTAACAAGTCTTCGAAAACCAGATTTTTCATGTCACCGTTACCAATGATGCACTGGACCAAACAATCATTGATTTATCCATCATTACTAACTAAGGCTTCCTTAATTGTTACTGAATCATCATCGGTCATGAGAACCAACACAGAATTTGGAGTGCCAAGATTATTAGATGCTATGTTTTGCCTGCCTCTGTCAGCCGATCTTTCCCGTTACAAGAGTTTAAGGTTTTTCCTTTCAGCTTCAAACATTTTCGTCTCAATGGGTATAAAAATTGTGATAGTTGCAAAATTTCCAAAGACCGTTACCATTTGGCTCAAATGTACAATCAAATTTTGGAGCTGAGTGTTTTAAAAAAGAATAGGAAGAAGGGGGTCAAAATGCAAACTACTGTCGTCCTTGTTTTGTACTCGCTTAAATTGCTGATATGATCAGATCAACACTTTCTGCTACAACTTGCTCTCAATCTTCAATGCAAACAAAACAGTTTACTGAAACAATGTAATGCCAAGAGGCACACTTTTTGCTGCAAGTGTGAAAACATAGCCTGATAAAATTCAAGATGAGGGTTTCATGAGAATCATTTTATTGAAATGCCAGATATATATTTCAATGTTTGACTTTTGGCAAAGATGTCGCTACTATTTTGAAAGCTATTTGCAACATCCACAGATATAAACCATTCTCTCATCACAGCCTTAAACCCGTCTCACCTTGGATGGGGGATCGATTGATTGCAACTCACTGGTGTACAAAAACTTACCACCATGTAAGTGCTCAATCTTCCATATGAACTTTTGGAACCATTTTTTTTAATCCCCATCTAACCGAAAGTATGTTTCCAAGCTATGCAACCAAGAATCAAACATTTCCATATTTAAAACTCCACCAAATGCATGATGCTAATCTTGGTGTCAAGTATAAAGGTAGGTTGTTTTATGGGGTTAGTTGAAACCTTTCAAGTTGTCCCATCATCTAGAAGAAGATAATCATCAAGCTAGTCATCAATTAGTGTTCAAACTGTTGATTACTTTCACATAGTTTGCTGAGCTCTTGTGCTAACAGGTACAGGATCAGGCATCTCTCCAATTGCCTCATCTTCAAAGGAATTAAGAAGTTTTGCATGAACCATGACAAGTGAATTTTTTTATCCTTTTCAAACAGGGTGGATCACAATAGAAAATGATATTGATAGACCCTAAGATTTTATAAACAACAAAAGCAAACAGGGAAACAAATACCACACTGGATCTGCAACATACAATTCCACTCCCTTTCTAAAAGTATAGCTTACTAGTAGTTAGAGCTGCATGTACACGTGAAACTTAGAAGACAATTGAAACTTTGAAAATCAAAACACCTGTTCTGTAACTAAAAGTGACCTGCAAGTTTTAAAACTTCAAAAACAGCTGTACCTGAGGGAATATGTACCTGTTAGATGGGGCTGGTCACAATTTTCATGCACTCCACAGCAGATATGCCACTGCTTGCATCTCACCATTCCCGTCGGGAGAAATTTTCACAGGACTCATGAATCAAACAATGGTAATTCCACAGAAACTAAATTGGACTACTTTTGTGCACCATCCGTGACATCACTGATCTATCGCAAAATTTGTAAAAATTCAGGTCAATCTTGCTGAGGAAAGGCCAACATCACACTTGCCTCCACCCACATTGCTATACAGTCCATCAAGCTTAATTGTGGTTGAAATTCGGACTTTCATTTCTACGGCACTCTACCACAACTCATTGAACAGCTAGGCATTGGTACATTGGAGTTTTGCTTGTCTCAACAGGCAGTTCTGTGACACATGCAAGGATTGGAAATATCAAGAATTAAAACCCACTGCAGATTATTTAACAGTGAAGCTCCTTAAAAAAAGCAAAGGGATTGTACCAACATTTTCAAATAAATAAACTTCCTACTTTCTCTGCCCTGACAGCTATAATTCTTTGATAGACAAGCCAATAAAATGCCACCCTTGGCTGGGTATAAACTATAGAACGGAACAGAGTGATAGTTTTATTAGCTGAAACTGAGCAAATCCTATCTTAGAGGGACAAGGCCACTAAAGAAAGAACCAGGCTGTGATACTGATAACAAAATTTGTTGTAAGCCGTAGAGAAGACGAGAAAGGACAAACTTTCTAAGTGAAACTAAGAACGCAAAACTTGCTTAAATAGAAAAACAAAAAAAATCTATCTATATTGTAAGATACAAAACCTCTATATAAAATTCCTGAAAGGTGACCTTAATCAGAAAATTACTACTGCATCGCATTCACAATTAATTTCTAACAGACCCTTTGAAAAAGCGGAATATACTAGAAGTTGCATTTTCTCGTCAGATAGGAAGCAGTCCAGTATACACTAGCATTCAAACTTCACTATATAAACGTTTATAATTTACAAAAAGGCATGAGCACAAAATTATAATGCCCTTCACTAAAGTGCTCATTAGCAACAGATGGCAATGAATAAATTACTATTTGGTTACATAATTTTGCAATAAAGGATAAGAAATAGTTCTTAAGTTTTTCATATGTGAATGCATTGACTATTTCAACCACAATAAATATTAATGTGGCAGGAAGAGTCCATTCTCGGCCCCTTCACCCGGGAACAACCTCAATATAACCACTTGTAAAGACTCCGCGCCAAGGGCTAATTCATAATTGTTACAGGTACATGTGAACTAGGGCAATCGCAGACAAAACACACACAAGACGTCAGATTTCCAAAAAACCAATGAATACACGTGTCAGTTACTTCAAGATTTTCTGCGAGTCATTGAACTTGGCGCCCCTTCAAATAATTCATTGATCAAAGCCTCTACCTCTTCAGGCCCATATTTGATATATCTTTCTGGATGTCTGTCATTTTCTAGGTAATATTGAAACCGGCCCAGAAATTGACGATACGCTGGAATAACCATCTCGGCAACTGAAATCCGTAGCTCTGTTTGAAGTTGATCATCTGCAACAATCCAAGTCGACTGTGTCTTCTGAAGCTCTTCAAACAAAGCATTGAAGTTTTTGAATCTTTCTTTCAGCACAGGTTTAGAGACACCACTGGAGAAGTTTCCACCAACATGGATGCCCTCGTCTCTCAAACAAGAAAGGACCTTACCCCAAGCAACCCTTTGGTAGCTTTTATGATACTGTCGGACGTTTGATGAATGCTGACGCACCCAAGCATCACCTAACAAACTGTGAAGCTCTGAATCTTTTACTTTTTGAACAATATACCGCCCATTGTTCATAAGAAACACATAGCTCAAGGCCGGATCTTTGTATAACTTTGACTTTTCATTTAAATTGCTGTCTAAAAGATTCATAATTGCAATTGTCTTCATAGATAATGGTGACAAATCTGTCCTATTGGTGGCATTTCGAAATTCAAGAACATCCGAGTGATCCAAAGCACTGGCCGATACACCATTCATTCCAGCGCCACCATCTTGCTTAAAGACCTGCTCAAGCGTGTCTCTATAATCACATGCAAGCCTCATGTAATTCATGACATACCGAGTAAGAGGATGGATTGCCCCTCCAGGTACAGGATTCTTGGCCAAATCCCCCTGGATGGCATTCTCGAGTTCTAAAAACGTCCCTCGTGCTGCTTCCCCAAGTCGCAACCAGACTGCAGAAGCTTCTGACCTCAATGTTGAACAGACTTCACCAGAAAATATCGAATTTATTTTAGGAATAAGATCCCATAAAGTCTCATACATGTCCAGAATTTTGAAAAGCTTTTCAGGAGACCTCCGACTAATTGCAACGGCTTCACCGAAATTGAAGAATTGGATCATAACCCCTCTTGCGAGTTCCCCAAAGCAGGTCTCGGAAACCGAAGGAAGATCGACAAAGACCCTGTCACAGAGTATTCGTTCACTGGACGTGAAGACATTCACTGCCACTTTTAAAGTCTGCATCCATTTCGAGATCTCGATCTCTAGAAGCTCCCATTGAATCCTTTGTACCTCCTCAATACTCATCTTCTCGAATCCAAGCCTAATCACGCTTTCTTCCAAAAACATTTTCCTGATCATACAAAAGACTTGGCAACACTCTGTACTGTATCCGGCACGCACCATGCGCACCGCAATTTCGCTTAGCAGATTAACTATCTCAGAAGGCAGAGAATCGATCGTGAAATTCAAGTCACTAACCGGCTGTGCAACAGGCACATCCTCATCCTTCTCATCATCTGCCAAATTCCGAAATGCCCTCTCATCACAACTCGAGTTAAAGGAAGGCCTGGACGCTGAATCGAACACACAATCTGGATCCACAGCATTACTATGTCTCTCCAGAAGTGCCCTAAACTCTTCCTCGAGGCAATCCATAGCCTGATGGTGAAAATTTTCCAAGCGCTGCACGACCGTCAAATCTTTCACATCATCGGGTAACTGACTGAGCCCATCAACTAAACTCTGAATATCATCAACTGCCCGTAGGTACGAATAAACTTGTTCCAGGTCCTCGCTCCAATTCGAACCTTCCACAGCAACCCTGAACCCTGAACCTTCCCATTTCATGATCGTATCCTCCAAAGAACTCAGTTCTTCTTCCAGGTTTACAGGCAAGGCAAATTCCTCATTTTTCCGATTGTTTGTCCCACCAATACAGGGAAACCGACCATCTAACTTAGAAAAAACGCGGTGCATATCATCGGCTAGGGTTTCAACAATGTTTCCCACTGTATCATCCTCCTCGGGAGAAGCCATTGTTTACCCCTGTTTGCCTTTTTCTTCTAATCTTACGAGTGTTCAACCCATCCCGGATAGAGGTTCCAAACTTAAATTTGAAAATTGCCAACCATAACTAGGGTTTGAGACGAATTGAAAAAGCAAAATGAAAAATACGACAGTGAATCCTCAAATTCTCTGGGTCAAGAGAGTGTAGTGGACGACAGCAGAATTAGAAGTAGGTATCTCAGACCACAGATTTGAGCTAAATGCAGCAAAAACGTACCTCAGGGAGCCTAAATGTAGTCCAAACGCGAATCTCACCTGCCCCGTGACACATGGGATTTGTATGCTCGCTATCCGTGATCTTGCTTTACCGATACCAACCCGTCAATTTTTAAGTTCCAGCGTATAGATTTTAGTTCTAGAAACAATATCAAAAAAGTAAATATGAATGTAATATTTATTTATTTTATTTTGTTTGTAAATATGGATGTTACACTTATATATATATAATATATATGTTTAGAATTTTTTTGGGTAATAATTATGTGTGAAAGAACATTTTAAGGTTAGAAAATATTTTTTTACATATAGAAAATTTTAAATATTTACCATGAGAAGTTTAAATTTTGAAAATATATATATTTTTTTTAAGTTTGATAAGATTACATTTTTAATATGTCTAATATATCATCATAACGAGTACATTGAATCAATGAGCGTTTTGACAAAGCACTCAATATTCAAAATCTTTGAACATAATATATATATATATATATATTTTTAAATAAGTATATTCATATTCTTATACCATATAAATAATATATTTTTAAAAATATATAAAAATTAGCACATGGTTAAAATTATGGAAAAGTATTAAAAATTATTTAAATTTTAAAAAATAAATATAAATGAACATAAGGTCAAAGTTATGGAAAAGTGTTAATAGAATATTAAATTATGGAATAGATGTTAAAAATTTAGTTAGATTGAGAAGTTATTATTTAATTATTAATTAATATTATGATTAGGATTATTGTGGAGGTGTATAGTAATAATAAAATAGATATTTTATGTTTTAGTTTAGATTTATTTTAATTTTGGATTTATTAAGAGTTTAGAGTTCTTAGAGATCAAATTTGTTTTTTCATTCTAAAAGAAGTTTCTATGTTGAGAGATAATTTTGGATTTACCAAAGGCTTAGAGTGATCAAAACTTTTTTTACTCTAAAAAAAGTTTGCATGTCAAGAGATTTGGTCAAGCTTTGATCTAAATCAGTTAAATTATTAATTATAAATATAAATATAACTATTTTTTTTTTTTTAATTTTATTTCTATTTTATTTTATTTTATTTTATTTGGACCAAATCAAAATATTAAACAGGACATTACAACATTTTTATTACCATATTTAGCTAGAGGATTTTATGTTTTTTATTTTATTTTACTTTTACTTTTAATTTTATTTTAATTTATTTCTTTTTCAAGTTTTTGATATCAGATTAATTTTTAAAAGAGATTAAAAGAGTTAAAAACTTTTTTTTAAGATATTGAGATAAGCTCTTAGAAAAACGATATTTTCAAATTTAAGAACACTGAAAGTTGATTAGAAGATATTAATTGTAATGTAGTAGTTTAGGAAAGGTGTCCATTTACAAGTTACAGGGTTAGGTGATTCAGAGCAAGATAAACAACATGAAGGAAAAGAAAATTTTTAAGATTGGTTCAAATTTTAATTAAAATCACTTATGACTCAGGCAAGATTGGGATAAAGATGTCAATTCTTAGCTAAATCATTATGAAAAAGAAAGAAAAAAAAATCGCTTTGCAAAATAACAATAATATTAAAAAAAACTACATTTAAATTTTAAAAAAAATTATGGTAGAATAAAGAATTAGAAAATAATAAAAAAATTAAGATACATTACTGAGGTGATTATCCCTTTAAGGATCAAAAATATCCATTTGTTTTTGACAATCATAAAATAAAACACAAAAAAAACACTATAGTAAAACAAAAGCATTGGATGCTAGTGATTTTGAAAATTGATAGAGAATTGATTGGTGGCGGGAGCGATGGTGACTAGGTTTCAGTGTGTTGCGCATATTCTTATCTCGTTGTCGCGGTGAACCCTTTCTGTGCAAGTGCCATGGAGTGTCGATAAGCACTCAAGCTTCCATTGCTGCGGGGATAATATAACCTTATGGTATTCACCTTCTGTGTATTGTGCTTTCAACTGCTGTGATGACCTTGTAATCTTGGAGAAATCAAGAAAACTGAGACGGAATGTGGATCGAATGGCGTTCATCACTGGTTCATTTGTCGCCTCCAAACTCCTTTTCTACCTCAAATCAAATTCGGCTTCTATTTGCTGGTCAGACTGGGCATGCTTGGAGTGCAGGCACTTGTCATTTTGGGAGTTTCTTATGTCCCCTGGTCCATATTATAGGTATTCACAACTAAGCTTTGCAATATGGACGGTTAAAAGGACCACGGAAATTTCTCCTGCAATGTCAAGTAATATGGTTTTTAACCCCATTTCCTGTGTATTATTTCTCCTTTGCAAACTGTATGCAGAGGTTTTCACAACATTTTTTACCAATGGGGTTTTGCGGTTTTCGATGGTACTGGCGTAGGGAATCCCCTATGCTATGCCCCTTGCAAATGTGCCCCAACTATGCCACACAGTGCTGAAAAAGGATAATAATTTTAGATTTTTATCATAATTATGGGGGTTAAATCCATGGCAAAATCTCAGACGTGGTTTTATCTATTAAAAAGTCCATTGAAGAGAAATAGGGCATATCTGTAAAATTCCAATCAATAATCTTGAACATCAGACTATAGGGTGCTCCTGGGTTAGAACAACAAATGGAACTACTGCTTCATTTAAAGAAGCAGTTCAATTATGGGTTTCTGGATCTGCAGATCAGAGACAAAACATTCCTGGTCCCTATATTGTTGACCAAATGAAACAGGACCCAACTTTGAAGGTCAATAATGTAGAGGTTTCTTCTCTCTCTTTTTTTCCCTCCAAAAATAGACAATCATTTGTAAATTCCACAGTTTTTGGCCAAAACCTGAAGCACTAATCCAATGGGTTTTCTCATCATGGACATCAAACAGTGACATATACTTTTGCTCTAAAGGAGTTTTCATAGTCCAATTTGACACTCAAAAGGACCTCAATTTTGTTTTAAGGAAGGACCATGGTTCTAGGAAATGTTGGATCATTTATCACTCCATAGTTTTAGGATTTTGATGCCACAATAATGGTGGTTACAATCATGCTGATTTGGGTGAGGCTTCCAAACCTCTCCCTTCTTATCTGACACCATAAAATTCTTGAAGCCCTAGGGAATGCATTGGGCAAATTCATAAAAGGGGATATGGAAAGAACAAAATATTTTCACCTTTCACCTTTGGCAGAGTATGTGTGGAAATAGATTTGAGCAAAGGATTCAAAACTACATAACCTTGAAGCACAATAATTTATAGTGGTCACAAGTTTTGGACTATAAGAATATTACATTCCTATGTCGTGAATGTTTTCGAACATGTCACCTGCAGAATACTTGCCCATTGGCTAAGAAAAATCCAAAGAAGAAAAAGAGGCAACCCAATTGACCAAAAGGATGGCGGTTTTCAAAGCTTCCCATTTCGGAAGACAAATAAGAAGAACTCAATGAGAATTCTCAAGCCCAACATGATGCAAAGAATAAGGCTCATTTTGTTCATCCTCTAGAAGAGGACTCCCAAACATAGGCAGGATCAATCATACAGATTTAGCAGGGTTCTTTCCTTGTAGGCATGCAGATTTGGGATGGGCTTGGGCCCACAAAAAGAGCCTCTGTTTTTAAGGGTTTTGACTATGATCCGTAAATTGACGTGAATATTCCATTGGACAATTCATCACAATAGATCTAGTAAAATTATATTTAAAATCTAAAATTCTACACTATTACAATTTTATTTTTTTTTAGATTTTTGGATTTGTAAAATATTGTTAATAGTACATGCATGCAAATTAAAAATTATGCAAAAAATGGAGAATGGTGAAATAAAAGCTCACACACACATTTGACACAAGATATGACCTGAGAAACTCTTCCAGGAGAAAAAACTATTGAGAAAGCAAGTGCAATGTAATCTAACACTTAATTCTTCTTCTTGATAATTACTTGTGAAAATTAGTTGTCTTATTATTACTTATGTCTTCATCAAGAAATTATACATTTGTTCAATCATTCAAGAAAATAGAGATCACAATGAAACAAGAGACACCATAATGGTCAGGGAGAAACCCACAAGGGGGAAAATGCAATAATCCTTCCTTGTAGAATCAGATTAACATGAGAGATATCCAAGCCAAGACCAATACCAAACTTCCATTAAGATACCAAGTCAAACCCTCCTTCAAGACACCTCCAAAAGTCAAAGTCAATGTTGGTCAAATCTACTCCAATCTAGTCAAACTCATAAAATTTTGGTACTGCAACTAGGGTGGAAATTCAACCTACAATAGCCTCACAAAATTTGGCTTCTTCCACAAAAAAGAGTCCACATGTGCAAGTTGTAGTAGTGTCAACATTTCGGTTCACGAAGGAATGTTCTTCTTGTCTTTTTCTTGTCTTCTCTCTCCTCTAATTCGGCTTCTTCCTTCTTTGCTAGGTGCAAAAGATACTTCTTGTTGTGATGAATGAATGAGCTCCAAGTAGGTCGAATAGGTCTCCAATATATAGTTGTTCATGAGGGTCAAATAAATGCCACTTGGAGAGCTAGGCTAACTTTTCCAAGGAGGGCCGACTTGGTCATCTTGTGGAGTTATAGACTCAAAACTAAAAAAAAAAAAAAAAATTTAATGTCCAAATGGGACATGATACAAATAATTTTTCTTTTGACTAAAAATAATATTTTTTACTCTAGCATGAGGAACATGCATGACAAACTATAATAAATACATCAATGATAAATATACATTATGAAGAATGAACCTCGTTACAAATTTCAACACTCTGTCTTAACTAGGGAGTTATTCATAATAACTCATCGGGATATTCTCAAGTTGAAATATTTTATAAGAAAGGATCCAGATTGATAAGCATCGTTATAAACATTGGCATGACCATCATTGTCAAATTATCAAGACCTTGACAAGTAAGCTCTATCTCTCCACTAGATCAGAGCACAATGTTGGGAGGCATTCAATAGGACACCACACAATTGCCTCCTTGAGGCACATACTCCACCTAGGTTCCTCAGATTTTGTCCTCCACAAGACCATTTCCTAATTCAGTGTCACAATACTTGACACAAGGAAATTTCAATCCACCGGACCATTCTTAAACCAGGTCAATGTACTTGACTTAGGGTGTTAATCCTAATCGGCCTCATTACTGACACAAGAATTTCATTCCATGTTGCTTATCCAATCTACCATTCTCCCTATCTGGGTCCATGTACTTGACTTAGGGTGTTATTCCTAGTCATGATACCTTACACAAGGAGAAACTAGGTGATGAAAACGACTTTTGGGGTCTCTTAATTTTCAAGCTTTTTCAAGTCTCACTCCTAGACCTCTAGGTTATAGGTCCCAACCAATCTTTTATTTTTGTATGTATGGTGTGACATGCACCTCCGTTGTAGGGTTTAAAAAAAAAATCCAAGTCTAAAGGGTTGAAAGGATGCAATGACATTCCTTCCCATGTTGGCTCTACTACTCTACTCGCAACATTGGTTCATCACACCCTCTAGTCAACCACTTACGACTCAATTGTAAGTCAATGTCACACTTTCACACTACTTTATTGGCATATTCATACCTCCAACGCACTTGCGAATCATTTCTAGCTTTGCTGTCACATTTCTTTGATGACCATAATTTGTCCTTGGCTCAGCCAATTGATTAGAATCTCATTGCATGGTTGGGTACCTTCAATACAACAACTTAGTATTGTGTCTTGCTTGTTGTTTTCGTTCACGATTGGTGGGCTCTCGAATTACTCTTATGACCTGTTAATTACAATGATGTTGCAACAGTGACAAGTGTAGGGTGCATGGATTTCAAGCTCCTCTAACATAACTTTCAAACATGTTATAAAAAGCCTAGGCTGAAAGGGTGATAGAGGTTCTCCAATACCAATGTTATAGTAATCATGGATTTCATTTAATACACTTAACACAAAAAATAATCAACAAACAACCATTCATCTATTAATTGTGATTTATGCACAACCATAATCTTTATTGTCAAATGACCAATTGACAAATCAATCTAGTGAATTTAATGCAACATTCAAGCATTGATTCTCATCTTGAAGTCCAACAAGAAATTGCAGCACACACTCTAGTGTGGGACCAATAGGTCGTAGCAATACATTAGTGTGAAGGCCAAATTAATTAATTAATTTGGTGCCATCATTGTTCCCTTGATTGTTGGGTAATAAAATATAATCACATCCAGTCATATGTGATTATTGATTAGTGAGTGTGATAAAATCGGTTAGCTCATTCAGCCCAAAGAATTGAGGGTGGTTGGTGAGGCATTCAGAGTAATTCTATTAGTTATGGAGTTTGAATTGTAGTTGGTGCCTTAGTTTAATGCATGTAATCGGTTAACTAGGTTAGGTGAGTTGAGTCGATTGAACTGAATTTGTGGCTTTGTTTGTTGCACTAGTGAGAGATCAAGTGAATTAAATGTTATTTAATTCACAATCATTGGTCTGCCATGCAACTGATGATTTACTATTAATAGCTGCATGCATGTCAGTTCTAGTGGAGACCCAATTGAGAAAAAGGTTAAAGGGATGTTAACTATCAGTTGTGTGATTAGTAGGTTGCCTGCATGCAACTAGACATCCATTGGAGTGCCCATGATCCTTGCACAGTTTTGGAAGGCCAAAATTCCTAAAGAATAGGGATTACATTCATCAAGAATTGTGCAAACAAGGCATGCTATTTAGAGGCTGAGAATTGGCTAAGTGTTGGTCAGTTTTGTCCAGGACAGTGTGCGATGGTTGTGAGAGTGCAGGAGACTCTTGTGAGAAGAGTGCATTGTAGTTGATTCATGATTCCATGGTTGATATACAATAGAAGATAGAGGGGTTTTGAGCAGCAAGCTTTCCTAGGAAATTATCTGTGTTGTGGTT
Source organism: Pinus albicaulis (assembly GCA_034641835.2). Taxonomy (NCBI): domain Eukaryota; kingdom Viridiplantae; phylum Streptophyta; class Pinopsida; order Pinales; family Pinaceae; genus Pinus; species Pinus albicaulis. The sequence continues at coordinate 31,614,303 of CM076573.1, forward strand.
TGATTCAATTATTTCTTTGCTTCATGTGATTAGCGATTGTGTTTAATTTCCGCAATTGATTTGTAGAAGAATTCAATATCTAGCTTTAGTACATTGTTAGATCGGATTGAATCCATTGATATACACGTGTTTGTATAATTTCTACGCAGTATCAGAGCACAAGAAAACACTATAGTGGAGGAGAAGCTAAGTTTGTGACTGAATAGAATTCAAATTTGCAAAATGCATTCTTGGTGCGACAGGCGATTCAGGATCGAAATGGATTTCAATGGCTTGAGATTGGAGTATGCACCCAAGGGCAGCTCTAACTATATTGCTTGGAAAGACAAGATGGAGACACTATTGGAGGACAATGGGTTGAAAGAATTCATTGACAATGATGTTCCCATACCTGTTGTAGCACATGCTGCAAATCTTGATGCTTGGTAAAAGAAGTTTGCAAGACAAGGAGGATATTATTGGAGGGAGTACGAGACCACATTGTCACAAGTCTCCGTGGCAAAGCGACACCATATGCAATGTGGAAAGCTTTAACAGATCTATTTTAGAGCAGCAGTGATCATAGAAAATTGGCACTGAAGGATAAACTTGGGAAAATCAAAATGGAGAAAGGAGACACCATGCCAAATATTTAACAAAGTTTGTCCAATGTTGGGATGAGCTTGGGAGAATCGGAATTACTGTCGCGGATGATGACTTGGTGAGCCTAGCTCTTCTAGGACTTCCAAAGGGTTGGCATATTCATCAGGACTCTGTCAATGGAAGGGAAAAGCTGCCAGATTAGGAACGACTTTGGTCAGATTTAGTGCAAGAAGAATTCATGTAGAATACCAGGGATGGATCTTCATCTAAGCATGATGATGAAGAAGATTGCGCTTTGGCTGCCAAGGCAAAGAAGGGGAAAGGAAATAAATTTCATTCCAAATTTGAATCCGGCAAAGTGGCAAGAAGCACGACATGTCCAAAGTGAAGTTTTTTTATTGTCACGAGCATGGACATTATACCACTAATTGTCCACAAAAGAAGAAGAACAAGAAGGCTTCAGGATCTACAACTAGTGAGGCTTTGGCCTCGCAATTTGAGCTTGACTTCTCGCTCATTGCATGCATGGTGTCAAGTGAAATGGGATTGGTGTGGTACTTGGATAGCAATGCATCCTTTCACATGACATGAGACAAAGGACTTTTCAGTAGCTTGGAGGAGAAGGACCTCCAAATGCAAATCGAAATGGGTGATGACGGGCAGTACAGTGCTATCGGGATTGGTACAGTTACCTTTCAAAGACAGTCAGGTAAACCCTTTCAATTAAAAGAAGTAATGCTTGTACCATGCTTGAAGAAAAATTTAGTCTTAGTCGCAATGTTGGGGGACAGAGGCTATGATGTTGTTTTCAGTGAGGGAAAAGCTTTCCTACGACACAAAACAACATGACAAGCCAAGAATATTGGGATTCGTGAGAAGAAGCTCTATAAACTTGATGTAGATGGTTGCGCATCATTGATGGGTAAGGCAGAGAAAGTGGTGAGCCGGGATGAGGGTGAGTTATGGCACAGGAGATTGGGCCATCTACACCACGAAGCCTTGAAGGTCATGCAATATATTTCTACGGGTCTTCCCAAGGGTACTCTTTTGCTGATCAAGAGATCATATGTTATGATCAAAATTTAAAGTGCTCGAAACAGGTCCGAACCTGAGCGACCGGAAAGGTCTCATCGTTGTGATTCCAGTGCCGCAAACGGTTTGAAAAACCGTTGTCGTATGAGGAAGATATCACATTCTGTCTGTTTTCCCAAACAACAAATTTTATGACTGGATGCCCAGTTAGCATGCAGGTACAGTTAGCAGATATATTCCTAGAATATTCCATTTTTCCACAGCCAATAGAATGATGCCACGTGGCTCAATCTAGGTTGTTGATTGTTTGTGGTACGGAGGTGATTTTGGACCGTTTTATGGGTTCTGGTTTGAACCAACGGATGAGCAACATGTGGCAAGCCCAGAGGCCACCATGTGTCCTCAGAATGCAGTGTCAAAATTTTTATGGAGTCAGGGGGGGTCGACCCCGCGACCTCCTACCCGCAGCAAAGACCTTCTACCAACCTGCCTACAAGATGTGACTTAACCATATATCGATGTCGCTTAACTTTATGGTTTGTAAGCTTACGTATTGGGGGAGGCGACCGCCAGTGGTCCCAACCTGCTGGCAGCCCCAAAGGCTGGTCACACGACAACCTTTGCAACAAATGTTACCGGCGGCAACAACTCTTAACCCCGGTGGTCAATGTGAAGACTTTTCACATGCAAGGAGTTAAATTTAATGTTACAGTTGTTGGTTTTGAAACGACAGCTAATCCGGCAGAGAGTTGAACTGTCACATGGAGTGGAGTTTTAAAAGTGTTAAAAGCGACAGTTTATGAAACCTTAACACTTCGGGTTCCAAGCTGTATTCAGAGGTTATTAAACAATTAGCCACAGAGTTAACGGCGGGGTCGGTATGTGACCACCCCACCTCCAAAACCATTATATGTTTATCCAAACAGTCAATTCGGTGGAGAATATAGTGCGCCCCTAATTTTTAGGAATTTTATTAAAGTTTAACTTAAGTTAAATGCCTGTCTCCACATTTAGTGGAGCTTTTCTAGCTATCATTGGGAAAAATGCATGGGGAGGTCAGTTTTCGACCAATTTTGGTGAAACAAGAGTCTACGTAGACTAATTTGAGCATTCTGGAGCCATTGGTGCAAAGAAAACAACCATTAGAGGCTTGTAAACATATGTAATTTACAATTTTGAGCATAATTAAAAAGAGGGACATGTCATTGGGAGCTCGACCAGCAGATGTAGCCCAGGATGGGTGAACTGCTTCATCATGCCTACTATGTAAAACTTATGTGTGAATGTTTTTCTTTGTTATGCATTGTTGTTCAGTGTTTTTAAGGCTTATTTTCATGCTTAAAGTTCACTAATTCATCTAATTTTCATGGTTAAAACTCTCATTCCTTAAGCAAACATATGGAGACAAATTGTACATGTTTATATTACTGAAAGGACACTTAGCACAACAGAACTAATACACTCCTTTTAGATCAAGTTGGTATCAGAGCTAGAGTTTAATCTCTGGTGTTTTTATGTGCAAAGATTTGTTAAGTGTTTGCAAGGGTTTTCATGCTTACTAGGCTCAAGCTAAAGAGAGGAGAAGGAAAATTGGTGGAAGCAAGAGGTTCTCAAAGTGAGCCACAACAAAGGAGGGCAAGATTGCCACATTCCCCACCACCTAGTTCACCTTCAAGAGAAGCAGAAGCAACATCAAGCATGCCTCCAGGAGAAGAAGAAACCCATGAAGAGGTGGATCCCAAAGAGGAAGAAAGAGTGTTCAGGAAAGCATTCCTTGACATGACTGAAATGGTGAGAGTCCTTTATCAAGAAAGGAATGAAAGACTAGAAGAGGAAAGGTCCAAAATTCACAAGGAAGGACAAGGATCATCAGGAGGCCATAATGATGAAGATAAATTCAAGAAGGGAAATTGAGGAAATGGAGACAATGGAAAGTCGCCATCATCACCCTCATCATCCTCTACTTCATCTTCAGTACATCAGCCATACAAGTCAAAGAACATGGGTAAAATTCCTTTTCTAAAACTTGATGTTAAGTTTTAATTGCCAATGTTTAATGGTGAAGTCAATGCAGAAAATCTTCATAATTGGATTAGGAAATTGGAGGTTTATTTGAGAATTCAGAACCTTCATGATGATGACACCAAAATCCAACTAGCTTCATTGAGGATGGAAGGTGCAACTCTTGTCTAGTGGGAAGCCAAGACAAAGGAGGAGATCAAAAAACATGGTAAGATTATTCTATCATGGACTGATTTCATTACTGCAATAAAACAACAGTTTTATCCATTAGCTCACATGCAGAAAGCCATAATGAATTGGCAAACTTTTAGACAATTGAAAGGACAAAATGTACAAGAATACACCCAAGAATTTAGGAGAAGAGCTCTCTTATTCGGGGTAGATTTGCAAAGTCAAGATACTTTGCTCAAGTACATAGGGGGGTTGCATAGCTACCTTAGACATATTATCCTCATGTTCAATCCTACAAGTCTAGATGAGGTATGTGTTCAAGCCACACATCTAGAAGCTAGAGGGAAAAATACTTTTGAAGAGGGTAGAAACAAACCTTTTAAGGGGAAAAACAAAGAGAAGAACTCAAAAGGTAAAGGCAAAAAGAATGCGTCTGTCAAGAAAGAGGGAGAGAAAGTTGTTTGTAAACATTGTTCAAGAGATGGCCATGAAGAGAAAAATTGTTGGAAATTACATCCTAAAAATAGACCCAAGTTTAACAAAAACAAAAGGAAGCAGAAAACTGCAGCTACAACTCAACATGACTTAGGAGAGGATTCAGATGATGAAACTAAAATTACAGCCATGGGATTGAAGAACATGAAGGGGAAATAATTGAAACAAAACCCAGTACTAGTACTTCAAACTGTCACATAGAAGCTCCAAATGAAGAAGAGAGAATTGAATTGTTTGATGTGAGGGTCATATCCAAACATACCAAGATTGATACACTGTTTGACAGTGGTTCACAAGTGAATTTAATCTCTGAATACTTGGTCAAGAAACTTAATCTTGAGACCATTCCACGTCCAAAACCATATCCACTTGGGTGGATTTGTAAGGATGCAAATTTACAGGTTTCAAAGAAGTACATATTGTGCTTTGGAATAACTACACATTTTGTTGACACAGTTGAATTAGATATGGTTTCACTTGATATTATAGGTGTTGTGTTGGGCAATCCTTACTTGTATGAAAGGAAAGCTATCTTCCATCGCCATGAGAACAAATATCATTTATTCAAATATGGCAAGGAGTACATTGTTAGAGCACACCGCAAGAAGACAAATATTGCAATGGTAAATGTTGAACAGGTAAAAGGGCTGGTGAATTCAAGTAAGAATTTTGTTCTCCTAATGATTAAGCTTAAAGCTTATGTTAATTATGATTCATTTGAAGATTGTGATCCTAAGTTGAAATCAGATTTATATGATGTAGTTGATGCACATCCTGAGATGTTTCAAGAGCCAACAGGATTGGCTCCTAAAAGGGAGATTCAACATGAGATTCAGTTTCAACAAGATTGTCCTCTTCGAAAAATCGGCATGTATCGCATGTAGATAATGGAGAATGTTGAAATAAAGAGGCAAATCAAGGACTTGTTGGATAAGGGACTCATAAGGTCAAGCACTTCGCCATGCGGTTCACCCATAGTCCTGATTCTGAAGAAATATGGGACTTCACACATGTGTGTCAACTTCAGAGCTTTGAACAAGATAATGGTAAAGAATCGATACCCACTCCCAAGGATAGATGATTTGTTAGATCAACTGAAAGAAGAAAATTATTTCACTAAGTTAGATTTGTGAAGTGGATATCATCAAGTAATAATTGCAAAAAGTGACATATGGAAGACTGCATTCAAAACCAAACAAGGAATCTTTGAGTGGTTGGTTATGACATTTGGTTTGTGTAATGCACCAACGACTTTCATGAGTGTTATGGATAATGTTTTGCATCCATTTCTTGATGACTTTGTGATTGTGTATTTAGATGATATACTCATTTTCATCAAAATAAGAGAAGAACATGTCTTGCATGTAAAGAGGGCACTTGATGTTTTGAAGAAAGAGCAATTATTTCTTAAGATGTCTAAGTGCGAATTTGGAAAGACTTCTCTGGTTTATTTGGGATACATTGTAAGAGGAGACACATTGAGAATTGATCCTTCTAAAGTAGAAGCCATTGTGAATTGGCCCACTCCCAAATCAGTAACCGAGAAGTTTCTTAGGCGCAGCTCAGTATTAGAGAAATTTTATTGCTAACTTTTCTGCCATAGCAGCTCCTATGCATGCAATGACAAGTGTGAAAAAAGGCTTCCAATGGGGAGGCAAACAGCAACAAGCTTTTGAATCTTTAAAAGACAAGATCAGTTCATCTCTGGTCCTTGCATTACTGGATTTGAGACAGCCATTCGAGATTCAAACCGATGTTAGTGATTATGCCATGGGCGCAATACTTTGCAACATGGTAAGCCTATATCTTTTCATTCTGAAGCATTCAATGGTGCTGTAATCAATTATCCAACATATGACAAAGAGATGTATGCGTTGGTACAAAGCGTCAAGAAGTGGAAACACTACTTGATGGGTAAAGAGATGATTATACATACCGATCACCAACTGCTACAGTACTTGCAGTCGCAAACAAAATTGCAGCAATCACGACATTTCAAGTGGATGGGATTTCTTCAACAGTCTCACTTGGTTATAAGGTACAAGAAAGGTATTTTCAATAAATTTGTTGATATTCTTTTAAGCCCAATTATAAGTGCTTCTAATTTGCTTTAAAATGATTCTATTGTACATGAGATTTACATAGAACAGTATGCATTTGATGTTGATTTTAAAGATGTGTATGCTAGTTTGAGTGAAGGGAATCAAGTTGAGGAAAATGATTATCACATGCATAACAATTTATTGTTTCATTTGGGTAAGCTATGTATACCATAAGGAGAGAGACTTACTATCATGAGAGAGGCTCATTCGTCTCTTATTGCTGGACACTTTGGGGTAAGAAAAACAGTGGCGCATCTACAGAGGTATTGTTATTGGCCTCGCATGATAGATAGTGTGTCACGTTTTATAAGATGATGTTCTATGTGTGCAACAAGCAAGCCTAGCAATAGGAAGCTTGGGTTGTACACGCCACTACTAGTACCATCAAGGCCATGGGAGAGTGTCTCCATGGACTTTGTTGGAGGTTTACCTATGTCAAGAAAACAACATGATTATATTTATGTAGTTGTGGATAGATTCAGTAAAATGTGTATACTTATGCCATGTAAGAAAACCATTACTGCTGAACAAACTACTGAACTTTATTTTCAACATGTATGGGTTCATTTTGGTTAACCAACTGCTATTTTTAGTGACAAGGATTCCAAGTTCGTTGGGAATTTTTGGTCCAATCTTTGGAATATGATGGACACAAAGTTGAAAAAGAGTACTTCTTTTCATCTGCAAACTGATGGCCAAACCAAGGTGGTGAATAGAACCATTGTGCATCTATTGAGAGGATATTGCGGAAAACATCCCAAGTTGTGGGATGAACAATTGCATTACATTCAACACGCTTACAACCGGGCCAAGCACTCTTCTACAAAATACTTCACCTTTTGAAGCCTGCTTTGGGTATTTGCCGAAATCGCCATTAGACTTCATCTATGAGAAGGATGTTGCAATCAATGGGCATAGTGATATTGAAAAGGCTCGAAAGTTCATTGAGAAAATTCAGATTATTCATCAACAAGTTCAAGAACAGCTCGAGAAGAGTCAAAGCAAGTGCAAGGAGAGGCATGATAAACATAGAGTTGATCACAAGTTTCAAGAAGGAGATGAAGTATGGTTGCACATAAGCAAAGAAAGGATGCAAAGAGAAGGTAAAAAGCTCAAGCCTATTCATTATGGTCCATTCAATATTATTAAACAAGTTGGTAATAATGCATTTCAACTTGACTTGCCTTCATATATGCAAATGTTGTCCATTGTCAATGTGGAGAATTTACATTTGTATGAGCCTCCTTTGATTGATGATCAAGGGAGTGATATTCAACTGCCATCAATAGAAGATTTCTCGCTAGAATTTCTAGACGAGCTCAAGGAGGATTCCATCCTTGACAGGAGGACACACACTTCTAAAAGGGGAAGTGTCGATTATCTTCGGATTAGGCTCAAGGGTAGCAAACCAAGTAAGGCAAGATGGATGGAAGTGGAAAAGTTGAGGGAGTTGTACCCTGATCTTTTGAACAGGTGATTAAAGTCTTTTGGGGTCCAAAAGCTTTCCAATGGGGAGGTGTGATCAGGAGATCATGTTTTATGCTCAAAATTGAAAGCGCTCGAAACAGGTCCGAACCTGAGCGACCGGAAATGTCTCGTCGTTGCGATTCCGGCGCTGCGAATAGTTCAAAAAATTGATGTCGTATGAGGAAATATCGTGTTCTGTCTATTTTCCCAAACAACAAAATTTTGTGACTGGATGCCCAGTCAGCATGCAGGTACAGTCATCAGGGATATTCTTGGAATATTCCATTTTTCCACAGCCAACAGGATGGTTCCTATTTGAGACTTCTCATTATTCTTATTGTCTTATATAGTTTTGAAGTGTGAAATTACAATATCTCTAAAAAATCATGGAGATTTTTACAACAAATCTAAATGTGTTTTATAATTTTTAGTCTCAAAATTAAAGGCAATATACCCTATCATATCCTCCTGTAGAAGTTATTATTTTTCCCATTAAAAACATTGTTATGACTAGATACCCTATGTACAAGAGCAAGATAAACAACATGAAAAGAAAGAAAAAATTTATGATTAGTTCAAACTCCAATTAAAATCACTTATGGCTCAAGTAAGATTGGGATAAAGATGTCAATTCTTAGCTAAATCATTAAAAAAAAAAAAAATGCAATTTTTTTTAATATTATTGTTATTTTGCAAAATGATTTTTTTTTTTTTTTTTTTTTTTTTTTTTTAAGTGAAATAAAGAATTAGAAAATAATAATAAAATTAAGATACATTAATAAGGTGATTATCCCTTCCCTGGTATAAAAGATCAAAAATATCTATTTGTTTTGACAACCATAAATAAATTAAATAATAATAATAATAATAATAATTAAAATAAAAACATAAACATTATAGTAAAACAAAAGAATTGGATGCTAGTGATTTTGAAAATTGATAGAGAATTGATTGGTGGCGGGAGCGATGGTGACTAGGTTTCAGTGTGTTGCGCATATTCTTATCTCGTTGTTGCGGTGAACCAGGGATGCGCAACCCTTTCTGTGCAAATGCCATGGAGTGTCGATAAGCACTCAAGCTTCCATTGCTGCAGGGATAATATAACCTTATGGTATTCCCCTTCTGTGTATTGTGCTTTCAACTGCTGTGATGACCTTGTAATCTTGGAGAAATCAAGAAAATTGAGACGGAATGTGGATCGAATGGCGTTCATCACTGGTTCATTTGTCGCCTCCAAACTCCTTTTCTACCTCAAATCAAATTCGGCTTCTATTTGCTGGTCAGACTGGGCATGCTTGGAGTGCAGGCACTTCTCATTTGGGGAGTTTCTTATGTCCCCTGGTCCATATTGTATGTATTCAAAACTAAGCTTTGCAATATGGACGGTTTAAAGGACCACAAAAATTTCTCCTGCAATGTCAAGTACTATGGTTTTTAACCCCATTTCCTGTGTATTATTTCTCCTTTGCAGATTGTATGCAGAGTTTTTCACAACATTTTTTACCAATGGGGTTCTGCGGTTTTCGATGGTATTGGCGTAGGGAATCCCCTATGCTATGCCCCTTGCAAATGTGCCCCCACTATGCCACACAGTGCTGAAAAAGGATAATAATTTTCAGATTTTTATCATAATTATGGGGGTTAAATCCATGGCAAAATCTCAGACGTTGTTTTACCTATTAAGAAGTCCATTGAAGAGAAATAGGGCATACCTGTAAAATTCCAATATCTTCAATATGAGGGGAAGGTTCTCTATGACTTCTCATTGCTCAAAAAAACCAGTATATCAAGAAACTCATCAATAATCTTGAACACCAGACTATGGGGTGCTCCTTGTTGAAAATGCAGCAAGATGATGGAGCTTAGTGAAATGAAGTCGCCTTCACTAAGTGGGCCCGCAGGCAAATTCTGGCGCAAAGTCTATTTTTAGACTATGTCTATTTTTAGACATATGGAGCATGGTCCAAGGATTGAAGTATGTTATTCTTGGAGTATTGGTCATGTTGGTAAAAAATAGATGGACCTCTATTTTTAGACATTTAGGTCGAAGTCTATTTTTAGACTGCCTTCCTAAAAATAGGGAAGTCAAATATTATTTACCCTTAATAATATTTGGACTCTAAACTTCAGTTTACTCTCTTGGAGCACTTCAGTTCGAGCTACAGAAGTGGCTCATGCATCCGACAGAGGAATTACGCTATTCCTAAGGGTTTGGTGAGCTCATGCATGGTTGACTTCAGTTAGGACTTCAGTGGCAGAAGTTTGGTGGAGTTGATGAGACAGATGGTGGAGTTGTGTTCGGTTTAACTTAGTTGAACTAGTTGAGATTAATTTAACTAGCTAATCAACTAGTAATGAGTGGAGTGAATTAAATATTATTTAATTCATTAATTAGTAACTAATTATTCAACTCAAGAACACATCAGTTCACTACAGTGCATGGACAGTTCAGTGGAGACCAGTGAAAGAGGTAGATGAAAGGGTGGAGTTAGTTATCAGTGGCGACATCAGTTGTGCATGAGATTTGCACCACACTTGGAGGAATTTCCCATGATGATTGCGCTGTCAAGCCAAGGAGATTCAAACCTTGGATCTCTATATAGACAAGCCATGATTGCGCAATAGAGGCAAGGCAATTGGCGGTGAGTTTTGAACCAGTAACCTGTTCAAAACTGAGCTAGTTTGTGTGTAACTTCATGAGATAGTACTGAGTACTTGTGAGGAGTATTGTACTGAGTTTGTTACATGTTTTCTCCATTATAATATACACAATAGCTGTGGGGTTTTCAGCTATAAGCTTTCCCCATACATAATGTGTTAATGTGTATGATGATTTGATGTGTTATCGCTTGATTTTATTTCCGCATGTTTGATGATCTGAGTGGAAGAGATTATGTGTTGCATATAAATTTGAATTGTATGTGATCAGGATAGTCTCGGTGGATAATTAATCATTATTCAAAAAATTTCTACATGGTATCGGAGCTATTGAAGCAGAGATTGATCATCACAGTGATTACAAACTTATTTCGGTAGACAGAGTCTGCATGCGGGCCAGGTAGCCTCCGGATTCATCTTTCTTCGGAAAGTGAAAGGTCTGGTAAATGCCCCTTGCAGTCAATCTCTGTGCTAGAAATAATTTGTTCTCGCAGATCTAGAGCGGTTGAGCTTTGAGGTGGAATTCGAAATTTTGCAGCAGTTTTGTTTTCTTGGTGCCGGTGTTGAAAATGTCTTTCAACGGTTTGCGACTCGAATATGCTCTTGAAGGCAGTTCGAATTATGTTGCATGGAAGGATCGCATGGAGGCAGTATTAGAAGATAATGGACTGAAGGAGTTCATGGATATGGATGTCCAAAGGCCCACTGATCCTGCTGAAGTCGAAGCATGGCAAAAGAAGATGGCGAAATGTCGAAGGATCCTGTTGGAGGGCATCAAGGATCATATTGTATCCAGCCTGCATGGAAAGGCTACTCCATATTTAATGTGGAAAGCTTTGATGGATCTATTCCAGAGTAAGAGCGACCAAAGGAAGCTGGCGCTCAAAGATAAGCTCAGGAACATCAAGATGGAGAAGGCCGACAATATCGCCAAATACCTCACGAAGTTCACTCAATGCAGAGATGAGCTGGGAAGTGTGGGGGTGACTGTCGAAGACAAGGACATGGTCGACCTGGCTCTCCTTGGTCTTCCGAAGGCTTGGCACTCATATCAAGATAGTGTCAATGGTCGGAAGAAGCTGTCGGGATGGGAGCGCCTTTGGGCGGATCTCATACAGGAGGAGATAAGGAGGACTACTCGAGATGGATCTTCATCAAAGGGAGCTGATGAAGAAAACTGCGCTTTGGTTGCCAAAGCAAAGAAGGGGAAGGGTAAGAAAACCTCTCATTCCGGTGCAAAGGGCAAGAAGCAGGATATGGCGAAAGTGAAGTGTTTTCACTGCCATGATCACGGACATTATGCTACCAATTGTCCAAAGAAGAAGAAAAGCAAGCAAGCGGGAAGATCTGCAGATGGAGAGGCTTTGGCTTCACAGTTCGAGCTTGAATTTTCACTGATCGCATGCTTGGTTTCAAGTGTGATGGGATCGGTGTGGTTCTTGGACAGCGGTGCGTCATTTCATATGATGGGAGATCGGGATTTGTTCTCAGATCTGGAGGACAAAGATTTGGGTGTGCACATCGAGATGGGCGATGATGGTAGATACAATGCGACTGGTATCAGTATCATATCCTTTCAGAGGGATTCTGGTAAACCCTTTGTATTGAAGGATGTCATGCATGTACCTGGATTGAAGAAGAACTTGATCTCTGTGGCGATGTTGGAAAATAAGGGGTATGATGTGGTCTTCAGCGAAGGAAAAGCCTTCCTGCGCAGTAAGGCTACTGGAGAGACCCGAAAGATAGGGGTTCGAACCAAGAACCTTTATCAGTTGCAGGTAGATGGCTGCGCAGCTATGGCATGCAAGGCGGGAGAAGTGGTGAGCAGGGATGATGAGGGCGAACTGTGGCACAGGAGATTGGGCCACCTTCACCATGGAGCTTTGAAGATTCTGCAGCAGATTTCTACTGGGCTTCCTAAGGGCACTCTTGCGCAGTCAGATCAGTGCAAGGGGTGTACTTTAGGGAAGTATGTGAAAGCCACCTTTCACGAGAAGGATAGTCGAGCCACGACGATCCTTGAGAGAGTTCACACAGACGTGTGTGGTCCTTTCTCTGTTGCTTCGACAGCAAAGCACAGGTATTATGTGATCTTTGTTGATGATTTCTCTCGAAAGTGCCGGATCTTCTTCATGTCGAAGAAGAGCGATACATTCGCGAAGTTCTGTGAATTTAAAGCACTGGTCGAGAAGGAGTCGGGGAAGAAGGTGATTGCTCTAAGGAGTGATAACGGTGGTGAATTCATCTCGGCTGAATTCAAGGAGTTCTGCAGCGCAGAAGGGATTCGTAGAGAGCTCATCGCACCCCATAACCCACAGCAGAACGGGGTGGCTGAGCGGAAGAACAGAACGATCGTGGGTGCTGCACGGGCGATGTTGCATGATCAGGGCCTACCCCTTCACTTGTGGGCTGAGGCATGCAATACAGCAGTGTATGTGCAGAACCGTTGTCCTCACAAGGTTCTCGGCATGAGTACACCAGAGGAGGCTTATTCTGGCAAGAGGCCTGATATTTCCCATTTGCGGATTTTCGGATCTCCTGTCTACATGCATGTGACGAAGGATGCAAGAAGGAAGCTGGATCCAACTGCTGAAGTTGGAATATTTGTGGGGTACACCGATACACCTCACAACTATCGGGTGTATGTGCCAGACAGTCGCAAGACTGTTGTGCGACGGGATATAAAATTTCAGGAGGAGAAAGCCATGCAGTGTTCGCTTGAGAGGGAGCTACACTTGCATGCAGATGAGGAGCCGTTAGTTCCTAAGGAGGAGCTTCCGGATGTGGATCAGCCACAAGAGGAGGTTCAGAAGGTGGAAGAAACCACCCAGGCAGCGCCAACCATCAGAGGGCGCATGCGCACTACAGAAGCTGAGCGACTGGCTCGAGATGCAGAGAAGGTTGTAGGACCACCTACAGCACAGCGCAGACAGAGGCAGTCACCGGATCGGTACACTGGATACATGGCTCTTGTGGGTCAATGTGTTGTGACGGAGCCATCCTCTTTTGAGGAAGCTGTGGAGGAACCCGCATGGGTTGATGCCATGATCGAAGAATATGATTCGATCGTTAGGAACAGTGCATGGGAGATTGTCCCAAGACCGGTTGGGAAATCAGTGGTGGGTTTGCGATGGATCTACAAGGTGAAGCAGGCAGCTGACGGGAGTGTGGAGAAGTACAAGGCGAGATTTGTCGCCCGTGGCTTTTCACAGATCGAGGGGATTGACTATGAGGAGACCTTTGCACTTGTCGCAAGGTACTCTTCCATACGGACGATCCTTGCTCTCTCAGCGCAGATGGGATGGCACATTCATCAGATGGATGTGAAGACTGCGTTCCTCAATGGAGTTATTGAGGAAGAGGTGTACATAGAGCAGCCTGAAGGTTTTGAGATCTTCAGCAGTGAGTCGCATGTGTGCCGACTCAAAAGAGCACTGTACGGGCTGAAGCAAGCACCTCGTGCTTGGTACACTCGGATAGACAGCTACTTCACCGGGCTTGGATTCTCCAAGAGTGAGGCGGATCCAAACCTGTACCAGATTGTGGTGGAGGGGAAGCTGTTGATCATCGTATTGTATGTAGATGATCTGATTTTGACTGGCGATGAGCAGTTGATACTTTCATGCAAGGAGGATCTTGCACGAGAGTTTGAGATGAAGGACTTGGGCATCCTTCATTATTTCCCGGGATTGGAGATTTGGCAGCGCAACGGAGGACTGTTTGTTTCTCAGGGCAAGTATGCTCGGGAGATTCTGGAGAGGTTCAACATGCAAGGCTGCAAGCCTGTTGACACTCCTCTTCCCGGTGGTTGGAGGAAGGAGGATGCTACTTCAGCGGAGGTAGTGGATGCCACTGTCTATCGACAGTTGGTGGGGTCGCTTATGTATCTGGTCAATACACGACCCGATATATGCTATGCAGTTAACCAGCTTTCGCAAGCTATGGTTAAGCCTACCAAGCTCTTTTGGAAGGCGTGCAAGCATGTATTGCGCTATATCAGAGGCACATCGGGATATGGTCTATGGTACAGACAGGAGGATGGAGCGAAGCTTTCTGGCTTCACTGATGCAGATTGGGCAGGGAGCCCAACGGACCGGAAGAGCACATCTGGAGGAGTTTTCAACATTGGGTCGACAGCAGTTTCCTGGTACAGCAGGAAGCAGAGATCCATGGCACTCAGTTCAGCAGAGGCCGAGTACATGGTAGCTAGCTTGGCTGCATGCGAGGCTATTTGGATGAGGAAGATCCTCGCAGGATTGTTCAGGTTGCATTTGGAGCCTACAGTGATCTACTGTGATAACCAGAGCTGCATTAAACTCTCGGCCAATCGAGTATTTCATGATAGGTCCAAACACATCGACATCAGGTACCATCATATCAGAGATTGTGTTCAGCGGAGAATCGTGATGCTTTCATATGTTCCCACGGAGGATCAGGATGCCGACATCCTGACGAAGGCGCTCACCAGGAGCAAGTTCGAATTCCACAAAGGCAGGATAGGGGTTGCAGATAATCCATATCTTGCTGAGAGGGAGTGTTGAAAATGTAGCAAGATGATGGAGCTTAGTGAAATGAAGTCGCCTTCACTAAGTGGGCCCGCAGGCAAATTCTGGCGCAAAGTCTATTTTTAGACTATGTCTATTTTTAGACATATGGAGCATGGTCCAGGGATTGCAGTATGTTATTCTTGGAGTATTGGTCATGTTGGTAAAAATAGATGGACATCTATTTTTTGGACCTATAGGTCGAAGTCTATTTTTAGACCGCCTCTCCTTAAAATAGGGAAGTCAAATATTATTTACCCTTAATAATATTTGGACTCTAAACAACAGTTTACTCTCTTGGAGCACTTCAGTTCGAGCCTTGGAAGTGGCTCATGCATCTGACAGAGGAATTATGCTATTCCCAAGGGTTTGATGGCATCATGCATGGTTGACTTCAGTTAGGACTTCAGTGACAGAAGTTTGGTGGAGTTAATGAGACAGCTAGTGGAGTTGTGTTCTGTTTATTTTAATTGAACTAGTTGAGATTAGTTTAACTAGCTAATCAATTAGTTATGAGTGGAGTGAATTAAATATTATTTAATTCATTAATTAGTAACTCATTATTCAACTCAAGAACACATCGGTTCACTACAGTGCATGATCAGTTCAGTGGAGACCAGTGAAAGAGGTAGATGAAAGGGTGGAGTTAGCTATCAGTGGCGACATCAGTTGTGCATGAGATTTGCACCACACTTGGAGGAATTTCCCATGATGATTGCGCTGTCAAGTCAAGGAGATTCGAACCTTGGATCTCTATATAGAGAGGCCTGGATTGCGCAATAGAGGCAAGGCAACTGGCGGTGAGTTTTGAACCAGTAACCTGTTCAAAACTGAGCTAGATTGTGTGTAACTTTATGAGAAAGTACTGAGTACTTGTGAGAGTATTGTACTGAGTTTGTTACTTGATTTCTCCATTATAATATACACAATAGCTGCGGGGTTTTCAGCTATAAGCTTTCCCCATACATACTGTGTTAATGTGTATGATGATTTGATGTGTTATCACTTGTTTTATTTCCGCATGTTTGATGATCTGAGTGGAAGAGATTATGTGTTGCATATAAATTCGAATTGTATGTGATCAGGATAGTCTCGGTGAATAATTAATCATTATTCAGCAAATTTCTACACTCCTGGGCTTGGACAACAAATGGAACTACTGTTTCATTTAAAGAAGCAGTTCAATTATGGGTTTCGGGATCTGCAGATCAGAGACAAAACATTCCTGGTCTCTATATTGTTGACCAAGATCTGCAGATCAAAGACAAAAATTTCCTGGTCCCTATATTGTTAACCAAATGAAACAGGACCCAACTTTGAAAGTCAATAATGTAGAGGTTTCTTCTCTCTTTTTTTTCCCTCCAAAAATAGACTGTCATTTGTAAATTCAAAAGTTTTTGGCCAAAACCTGAAGCACTAATCCATGGGTTTTCTCATCATGGACATCAAACAGTGACATATACTTTTGCTCTAAAGGAGTTTTCATAGTCCAATTTTACACTCAAAAGGACCTCGATTTTGTTTTACAGGAAGGACCATGGTTCTAGGAAATGTTGGATCATTTATCACTCCATCGTTTTAGGATTTTGATGCCACAATAATGGTGGTTACAATCATGTTGATTTGGGTGAGGCTTCCAAACCTCCCCCTTCCTATCTGACACCATAAAATTCTTGAAGCCCTAGGGAATGCATTGGGCAAATTCAAAAAAGGGGATATGGAAAGAACAAAATATTTTCACCTTTCACCTTTGGCAGAATATGTGTGGAAATAGATTTGAGCAAAGGATTCGAAACCACATAACCTTGAAGCACAGTAATTTATAGTGGTCACAAGTTTTGGACTATGAGAGTATGACATTCCTATGTCGTGAATGTTTTCAAACATGTCACATGCAAAATACTTGTCCATTAGCTAAGAAAAATCCAAAAAAGAAAAAGAGGCAACCCAATTGACCAAAAGGATGGCAGTTTTCAAAGCTTCCCATTTCGGAAGACAAATAAGAAGAACTCAATGAGAATTCTCAAGCCCGACATGATGCAAAGAATAAGGCTCATTTTGTTCATCATCTAGAAGAGGACTCCCAAACATAGGCAGGATCAATCATACAGATTTAGCTGGGTTCTTTCCTTGTAGGCATGCAGATTTGGGATCGACTTGGGTCCACAAAAAGAGCCTATGTTTTTAAGGGTTTTGACTATGATCCGTAAATTGATGTGAATATTCCATTGGACAATTCATCACAATAGATCTGGTAAAATTATATTTAAAATCTAAAATTCTACACTATTACAATTTTATTTCTTTTTAGATTTTTGGATTTGTAAAATATTGTTAATAGTACATGCATGCGAATTAAAAATTATGCAGAAAATGGAGAATGGTGAAATAAAAGCTCACACACACATTTGACACAAGATATGACCTGAGAAACTCTTCCAGGAGAAAAACCTATTGAGAAAGCAAGTGAAATGTAATCTAACACTTAATTCCTCTTCTTGATAATTACTTGTGAAAATTAGTTGTCTTATTATTACTTATGTCTTCTTCATCAAGAAATTATACATTTGTTCAGTCATTCAAGAAAATAGAGATCACAATGAAACAAGAGACACCATAATGGCCAGGGAGAAACCCACAAGGGGGAAAACGCAATAATCCTTTCCTTATAGAATCAGATTAAAATGAGAGATATCCAAGCCAAGACCAATACCAAACTTCCACGAAGATACCAAGTCAAACCCTCCTTCAAGACACATCCAAAATTCAAAGTCAATGTTGGTCAAATCTAGTCAAACTCATAAAATTTTGGTACTGCAACTAGGGTGGAAATTTGGCCTGCAATAACCTCACAAAATTTGGCTTCTTCCACAAAAAAGAGTCCACACGTGCGAGTTGTAGTAGAGTCAAAATTTCGGTCCAGGAAGGAATGTTCTTCTTGTCTTCTCTCTCCTCTAATTCGACTTCTTCCTTCTTTGCTAGGTGCAGAAGATACTTCTTGTTGTGATGAATGAATAAGCTCCAAGTAGGTCGAATAGGTCTCCAATATATAATTGTTCATGAGGGTCAAATAAATGCCACTTGGAGAGCTAGGCTAACTTGTCCAAGGAGGGTCGACTTGGTCATCTTGTGGACTTATAGACTCAAAACTAAAA
This sequence comes from Pinus albicaulis, assembly GCA_034641835.2. Lineage (NCBI taxonomy): Eukaryota > Viridiplantae > Streptophyta > Pinopsida > Pinales > Pinaceae > Pinus > Pinus albicaulis. Next base: position 31,632,531 of record CM076573.1, read on the forward strand.
ATCTTTTTTTTTTTTTAATGTCCAAATGGGACATGATACAAATAATTTTTCTTTTGACTAAATTTTTTTTTTTTACTCTAGCATGAAGAACATGCATGACAAATTATAGTAAATACATCAATGATAAATAAACATTATGAAGAATGAACCTTGGTAAAAATTTCAACACTCTGTCTTAACTAGGGAGTTATTCATAATAACTCATCGGGATATTCTCAAGTTGAAATATTTTATAAGAAAGGATCCAGATTGATAAGCATCGTTATAAACATCGTCATGACCATCATTGTCAAATTATCAAGACCTTGACAAGTAAGCTCTATCTCTCCACTAGATCAGAGCACAATGTTGGGAGGCATTCAATAGGACACCACACAATTGCCTCCTTGAGGCACATACTCCACCTAGGTTCCTCAGAGTTTGTCCTCCACAAGACCATTTCCTAATTCGGTGTCACAATACTTGACACAAGGAAATGTCAATCCACCGGCCCATTCTTAAACTAGGTCAATGTACTTGACTTAAGGTGTTAATCCTAATTGGCCTAATTACTGACACAAGAATTTCATTCCATGTTGCTTATCCAATCTACCATTCTCCCTATATGGGTCCATGTACTTGACTTCGGGTATTATTCTTAGTCATGATACATTACACAAGGAGAAACTAGGTGATGAAAACGATTTTTGGGGTCTCTTAATTTTCAAGCTTTTTCAAGTCTCACTCCTAGACCTCTAGGTTATAGGTCCCGACCAATCTTTTATCTTTGTATGCATTGTGTGACATGCACCTCCGTTGTAGGGTTTAAAAAAAATGCAAGTCTAAAGGGTTGAAAGGATGCAATGACATTCCTTCCCATGTTGGCTCTGCTACTCTACTCACAACGTTGGTTCATCACACCCTCTAGTCAACCACTTACGACTCAATTGTAAGTCAATGTCACACTTTGACACTACTCTACTGGCGTATTCATACCTCCAACACACTTGCGAATCATTTCTAGCTTTGCTATCACATTTCTTTGATGACCATAATTTGTCCTTGGCTCAGCCAATTGATTAGAATCTCATTGCATGGTTGGGTACCTTCAATGCAACAACTTAGTATTGTGTCTTGCTTGTTGTTGTCGTTCACGATTGGTGGGCTCTCGAATTACTCTATTGACCTGTTAATTACAATGATGCTGCAACAGTGACAAGTGTAGGGTGCATGGATTTCAAGCTCCTCTAACATAACTTTCAAACATGTTATAAAAAGCCCAAGCTGAAAGGGTGATAGAGGTTCTCCAATACCAATGTTATAGTAATCATGGATTTCATTTAATACACTTAACACAAAAAATAATCAACAAACAACCATTCATCTATTAATTGTGATTTATGCACAACCATAATCTTTATTGTCAAATGACCAATTGACAAATCAATCTAGTGAATTTAATGCAACATTCAAGCATTGATTCTCATCTTGAAGTCCAACAAGAAATTGCAACACACACTCTAGTGTGGGACCAATAGGTTGTAGCAATACATTAGTGTGAAGGCCAAATTAATTAATTAATTTGGTGCACTGTCTAATTTAATTTTCCCTTGATTAAATTGGACAATAAAATGTAATCTCATCCCATGATCACTTGTAACAGTTAACTGAGTGTGATAAACTCAATTAGCTCATTTATTTCGAATTGAGGGTGGTTGGTGAGGCATGCATATTAATTCTATTAGTTATGGAGTTCGAATTGCAGTTGGTGCATTAGTTTAATGCATGTGTAATCAATTAACTCAGTTAGGTGAGTTAGAGTTAGTTGAACTAGTTGTAACTGTTTGTTGCACTAGTGAGAGATCAAGTGAATTAAATGTTATTTAATTCACAATCAGTGATCTTCCATGCAACTGATGATTTAGTATTTATAGCCGCATGCATGTTAGTTCTAGTGGAAACCCAGTTGAGACAAAGGTTAAAGGGATGTTAACTATCAGTTGTGTGATTAGTAGGTTGCATGCATGAAACTAGACATCCATTGGAGTGCCCATGATCCTTGTGTAGTTTTGGAAGGCCAAAATTCCTAAAGAATAGGGATTGCATTCATTAGGAATTGCGAGAGCAAGGCAGGCTATTTAGAGGCTGAGAATTGGCTAAGTGTTGGTCAGTTTTGTCCAGGACAGTGTGCGATAGTTGTGAGAGTGCAAGAGACTTTTGTGAGAAAAGTGCATTGTAATTGATTCATGATTCCATGGTTAATATATAATCGAAGATAGAGGGGTTTTGAGCAGCAAGCTTTCCCCGAGAAATTATTTGTGTTGTGGTTTGATTTGATTCTTTCTTTGCTTCATGTGATTGGCGATTATGTTTAATTTCCGCAATTGATTTGTAGAAGGATTCAGTATCTAGCTTTAGTACATTTTTAGATCGGATTGAATCCATTGATATACACGTGTTTGTATAATTTCTACATAGTACCAGAGCACAAGAAATCACTATAGTGGAGGAGAAGCTGAGTTTGTGACTGAATAGAATTCGAATTTGCAAAATACATTCTTGGTTTGACAAGCGATTCAGGATCGAAATGGATTTCAATGGCTTGAGATTGGAGTATGCACTCGAGAGTAGCTCTAACTATATTTCTTGGAAAGACAAGATGGAGGCACTATTGGAGGACAATGGGTTGAAAGAATTCATTGACAATGGTGTTCCCAAACCCGTTGTAGCACATGCTGCAAATCTTGATGCTTGGTAAAAGAAGGTTGCAAGGCGAGGAGGATATTATTGGAGAGAGTACGAGACCACATTGTCTCAAATCTCCATGGCAAAGCGACACCATATGCAATGTGGAAAGCTTTGACAAATCTATTTTAGAGCAGCAGTGATCATACAAAATTGGCACTGAAGGATAAACTCGGGAAAATCAAAATGGAGAAAGGAGACACCATGCCAAATATTTAACAAATTTTGTCCAATGTCGGGATGAGCTTGGGAGCATTGGAATTACTGTCGCGGATGATGACTTGGTGAGCCTAGCTCTTCTAGGACTTCCAAAGAGTTGGCATAGTTATCGGGACTATGTCAATGGAAGGGAAAAGCTACCAGATTAGGAACGACTTTGGTCGGATTTAGTTTAAGAAGAATTCAGGCAGAATACCAGGGATGGATCTTCATCTAAGCATGATAAGGAAGAAGATTGCGCTTTGGCTGCCAAGGCAAAGAAGGGGAAAGGAAATAAATTTCATTCCAAATTTGAGTCCGGCAGAGTGGCAAGAAGCGCGACATGTCCAAAGTGAAGTTTTTTCATTGTCACGAGCATGGACATTATGCCACTAATTGTCCACAAAAGAAGAAGAACAAGAAGGTTCCAGGATCTGCAACTAGTGAGGCTTTGGCCTTGCAATTTGAGCTTGACTTCTCGCTCATTGCATGCATGGTTTCAAGTGTAATGGGACTGGTGTGGTACTTGGATAGCGGTGCATCCTTTCACATGACATGAGATAAAGAAATTTTCAGTAGCTTGGAGGAGAAGGACCTCCAGATGCATATCGAAATGGGTGATGACAGGCAGTACAATGCTACCGGGATTGGTACAATTACCTTCCAAAGACATTCAAGTAAATCTTTTCAATTAAAAGATGTAATGCATGTACCATGCTTGAAGAAAAATTTAGTCTCAGTCGCAATGTTGGAGGACAGAGGCTATGGCGTTGTTTTCAGTGAGGGAAAAGATTTCCTGCGACACAAAACAACATGACAAGCCAAGAAGATTGGGATTCGTGTGAAGAAGCTCTATAAACTTGATGTAGATGGTTGCGCATCATTGATGGGTAAGGTGGACAAAGTAGTGAGTCGGGATGAGGGTGATTTATGGCACATGAGATTAGGCCATCTACACCACGAAGCCTTGAAGGTCATGTTACATATTTCTACGGGTCTTCCCAAGGGTACTCTTGCGCTGATCAGGAGATCATGTGTTATGATCAAAATTTAAAGTGCTTGAAACAGGTCTGAACTTGAGAGATCGAAAAGGTCTCGCCGTTCCGATTTCGGCACCGCGAACGGTTCAAAAAACTGATGTCATATGAGGAAGATATCGCGTTTTGTCCATTTTCCCAAACAAAAAATTTTTGTGACTGGATGCCCAGTCAACATGCAGGTACAGTCAGCAGGTATATTCCATTTTTCCACAGCCAACAGAATGATGCCACGTGGCTCAATCTGGGTTGTTGATTGTTTGTGGTACGGAGGTGATTTTGGACCGTTTTATGGGTATTGGTTTAAACCAATGGATGAGTGACACGTGGAAAGCCCAGAGGTCGCCACGTGCCCTCAGTATGCAGTGTCAAAATTTTTATGGAGTCAGGGGGGGGCCGACTCCGCGACCTCCTACCCATAGCAAAGACCTTCTACTAGCCTGCCTACAAGATGCGACTTAACCATATACATATGTCGCTTAACTTTATGGTTTGTAAGCTTACATATTGGGGGAGGGGACCGCCAGTGGTCCCAACCCATTGGCAGCCCCAAAGGCTGGTCACACGAAAACCTCTGCAACAAATGTTACCGGCGGCAACATCTCTTAACCCTGGCGGTTAGTGCGAAGCCTTTTCACATGCGAGGAGTTAAATTTAATGTTACAGTAGTTGGTTTTGAAACGACAGCTAATCCAGTGGATAGTTGAACTGTCACATGGAGCAAAGTTTTAAAAGTGTTAAAAGCGACGGTTTACGAAACCTTAACACTTCAGTTTCCAAGCTATATGCCGAGGTTAATAAACAGTTAGACACAGAGTTAACGACGGGGTCGGTATTTGACCACCCCACCTCCAAAACCATTATATGTTTATCCAAACGGTCAATTCGGCGGAGAATATAGTGCACCCCTAATTTTTATGGATTTTATAAAATTTAACTTAAGCTAAATGCTTGTCTCTACATTTAGTGGAGCTTTTCTAGCTGTCATTGGGAAAAATGCATGGGGAGGTCAATTTTCGACCAATTTTGGTGAAACAAGAGTCTATCTAGACTAATTTGAGAATTCTATAGCCATTGGTGCAAAGAAAACAGCCATTAGAGGCCTATAAACATATGTAATTTACAATTTTGAGCATAATGACAAAGAGGGACATGCCATTGGGAGCTCAACCAGCAGATGTAGCCCAGGATGGGTGAACTGCTTCAACATACCTACTGTGTAAAACTTATGTGTGAATGTTTTTCTCTATTATGCATTGTTGTTCAGTGTTTTTAAGGCTTATTTTCATGCTTAAAGTTCACTAATTCGTCTAATTTTCATGGTTAAAACTCTCATTCCTTAAGAAAACATATGGAGAAAAATTGTACATGTTTATATTACTGAAAGGACACTTAGCACAGTAGAACTAATACACTTCTTTTAGATCAAGTTGGTATCAGAGCTAGAGTTTAATCTCTGGATTTTTTATGTGCAAAGATTTGTTAACTGTTTGCAAGGGTTTTCATGCTTACTATGCTCAAGCTTAAGAGAGGAGAAGAAAAATTGGTGGAAGCAAGAGGTTCTTAAAGTGAGCCACAACAAAGGAGGGCAAGATTTCCACATTCCCCACCACCTAGTTCACCTTCAAGAGAAGTAGAAGTAGCATCAATGCCTCTAGGAGAAGAAGAAACCCATAAAGAGGTGGATCCAAAAGAGGAAGAAAGAGTGTCCAGGAAAGCATTCCTTGACATGATTGAAATGGTGAGAGTCCTTTATCAAGAAAGGAATGAAAGAATAGAAGAGGAAAGGTCCAGACTTCACAAGGAAGGACAAGGATCATCAGGAGGCCATAATGATGAAGATAAGTCCAAGAAGGGAAATGTAGGAAATGGGGACAGTGGAAAGTCACCATCATCACCCTCATCTTCATCCTCATCATCCTCTACTTCATCTTCAATACATCAGCCATACAAGTCAAATAACATGGGTAACATTCCTTTTATAAAACTTGATGTTAAGTTTTAATTGCCAATTTTCAATGGTGAAGTCAATGCAGAAAAGCTTAATAATTGGATTAGGCAATTGGAGGTTTATTTGAGAATTCAGAACCTTCATGATGATGACACCAAAATCCAACTAGCTTCATTGAGGATGGAAGGTGCAACTCTTGTCCAGTGGGAAGCCAAGACAAAGGAGGAGATCAAAAAACATGGTAAGATTATTCTATCATGGACTGATTTCATTACTGCAATAAAACAACAGTTTTATCCATTAGCTCACATGCAGAAAGCCATAATGAACTGGCAAAATTTTAGACAATTGAAAGGACAAAATGTACAAGAATACACCTAAGAAATTAGGAGAAGAGCTCTCTTATTAGGGGTAGATTTGCAGATCCAAGATACTTTGCTCAAGTATATAGGAGGCTTACATAGCTACCCAAGACATACTATTCTCATGTTTAACCCTACAAGCTTAGATGAAGTTTGTGTTCAGGCCACACATCTAGAAGCTAGAGGGAAAAACATCACTGATGAGAGTAGGAAGAAACCTTTTAAGGGGAAAAACAAAGAGAAGACCTAAAAAGGTAAGGGAAAAAAGAATGCATATGTCAATAAAGAGGGAGAAAAAGTGGTTTGTAAACATTTTTCAAGAGAAGGCCATGAAGAGAAAATTTGTTGGAAATTACATCCTGAAAAGAGACCCAAGTATAACAATAACAAAGGGAGGCAGAAAAATGCAGCTAGAACTCAACATGACTTAGGAGAAGATTCAGGTGACGAATAAAAAATTACAGCCATGGGATTGAAGAACATGAAGGGGAAAGAAATTGAAACAAAACCCAGTACTAGTACATCAAATTGTCACATACAAGCTCCAAATGAAGAAGAGAGAATTGAATTGTTTCATGTGAGAGTCATATCCAAACATATCAAGATTGACACATTGTTTGACAGTGGGTCACAAGAAAACTTAATCTCTAAATACTTGGTTAAGAAACTCAATCTTGAGACCATTCCAGATCTAAAACCATATCCACTTGGGTGGATTTGTAAGGATGCAAATTTACAGGTTTCAAAGAAGTGCATATTGCGCTTTCAAAAAACTGCACATTTTGTTGACACAGTTGAACTAGATGTGGTTTCACTTGATATTACAGGTATTGTGTTAGGCAGTCCTTAATTGTATGACATGAAAGTGATCTTCCATCACCATGAGAACAAATACCATTTATTCAAAGATGGCAAGGAGTACATTGTTAGAGCACATCGCAAGAAGACAAATATTACAATGGTAAAGGCTGCACAGGTAAAGAGGCTGATGAATTCAAGTAAGAATTTTGTTCTTCTAATGATTATGCCTAAAGCTGATGTTAATCATGAGCCATTTGAAGATTGTTATCCTAAGTTGAAATCAGATTTATATGATGTAGTTGGTGCATATCATGAGATGTTTCAGGAGCTAACAGGATTGCCCCCTAAAAGGGAGATTCAACATGAGATTCAGTTACAACAAGATTTTCCTCTTCCAAACATAGGCATGTATCGCATGTCGATAATGGAGAATGCTAAAATAAAGAGGCAAATCAAGGAATTTTTGGACAAGGGACTCATAAGGCCAAGCACTTTGCCAAGCGGTTCACCCATAGTCTTGATTCCAAAGAACGATGGGACTTGGCGCATGTGTGTAGACTTCAAATCTTTGAGCAAGATAACGGTAAAGAATCGATACCCACTCCCAAGGATAGATGATTTGCTAGATCATTTGAAAGAAGCAAAGTTTTTCACTAAGTTAGATTTATGAAGTGGATATCATCAAGTAAGAATTGTAGAAAGTGATATATGGAAGACTGCATTCAAAACCAAACAAGGACTCTTTGAGTGGCTGGTTATGTCGTTTGGTTTGTGTAATGCACCGATGACTTTCATGCGTGTTATGGATAATGTTTTGTGTCCATTTCTTGATGAATTTGTGATTTTGTATTTAGATGATATACTCATTTTCAACAAAACAAGAGAAGAACGTGTCTTGCATATGAAAAAGGTGCTTGATTTTTTGAAGAAAGAGAAATTATTTCTTAATATGTCTAAGTATGAATTTGGAAAGACTTCTCTGGTTTATTTGGGACACATTGTAGGAGGAGGCGAGTTGAGAATTGATCCTTCTAAAGTGGAAGCCATTGTGAATTGGCCCACTCCAAAATCAGTAACCGAGGTAAGAAGTTTCTTAGGCGCAACTTAGTATTGGAAAAATTTTATTGCTAACTTTTCTGCCATAACAGCTCCTATGCATGCAATGACAAGTGTGAAGAAAGGGTTCCAATGGGGAGGAAAAAAACAGCAATATTTTGAAGCTTTAAAAGACAAGATCAGTTCAGCTCCAGTCCTTGCATTACCAGATTTGAGACAACCATTCAAGATTCAAACTGATGTTAATGATTATGCCATGGGCGCGGTACTTTTGCAGTATGGTAAGCCTATCTCTTTTCATTTTGAAACATTCAATGGTGCTGTAATCAATTATCCAACATATGACAAAGAGATGTATGTGTTGGTACAAAGCGTCAAGAAGTGGAAACACTACTTGATGGGTAAAGAGATGATTATATATACCGATCACCAATCGCTACAGTACTTGCAGTCACAAACAAAAGTGCAGCAATCACGACATTTCAGGTGGATGGGATTTCTTCAACATTTTCACTTGGTTATGAGGTACAAGAAAGGTATTTTCAATAAAGTTGCTGATATTCTTTTAAGGCCAATTATAAGTGCTTCTACTTTTCTTAAAAATGATTTTATTGTACATGAGAGTTACATAGAACAATATGCATCTGATTTTGATTTTAAAGATGTGTATGCTAGTTTGAGTGAAGGGAATCAAGTTGAGGAAAATGATTATCACATGCATAAAAATTTGTTGTTTCATTTGGGCAAGCTATGTATACCATAAGGAGAGAGACTTAGTTCCATGAGAGAGGCTCATTCGTCTCTTATTGCTGGACACTTTGGGGTAAGAAAAACAGTGGCGCATCTACAGAGGTATTGTTATTGGCCTCGCATGATAGATAGTGTGTCACATTTTATAAGAGGATGTTCTATGTGTGCAACAAGCAAGCTTAGCAATAGGAAGCTTGGGTTGTACACGCCACTAACAGTACCATTAAGGCCATGGGAGAGTGTCTCCATGGACTTTGTTGGAGGTCTACCTATGTCAAGAAAACAACATTATTATATTTATGTAGTTGTGGATAGATTCAGTAAAATGTGTATACTTATGCCATGTAAGAAAATCATTACTGCTGAACAAACAACTGAACTTTATTTTCAGCATGTATGGGTTCATTTTGGTTTGCCAACTTCTATTGTTTGTGACAGGGATTCCAGGTTCATTGGGAATTTTTTGTCCAATATTTGGAAGATGATGGACACAAAGTTGAAAAAGAGTACTGCTTTTCATTCGCAAACTGATGGCCAAACCGAGGTGGTGAATATAACCGTTGTGCATCTATTGAGAGGATATTGCAGCAAACATCCGAAGTTGTGTGATGAACAACTGCATTACATTCAACATGCTTACAATCGGGCCAAGCACTCTTCTACAAATACTTCACCTTTTTAAGCCTGCATTGGGTATTTGCCAAAATCGCCATTAGACTTCTTCTATGAGAAGGATGTTGCAATTGATGGGCATAGTGATATTGAAAAGGCTTGAAAGTTCATTGAGAAAATTCAGATTATTCATCAACAAGTTCAAGAACAACTTGAGAAGAGTCAAAGAAAGTACAAGGAGAGGCATGATAAACATAGAGTTGATCACAAGTTTCAATAAGGAGATGAAGTATGGTTGTACATAAGTAAAGAAAGGATGCAAGGAGAAGGTAAAAAGCTCAAGCCTATTCATTATGGTCAATTCAAAATTATTAAACAAGTTGGTAGTAATGCATTTCAACTTGAATTGCCTTCATATATGCAAATATATTCCATTGTCAATGTGGAGAATTTACGTTTGTGTGAGCCTCCTTTGATTGATGATCAAGGGAGTGATATTCAGCTGCCATCAATAGAATATTTCTCACCAGAATTTCTAGATGAGCTTAAGGAGGATTCCATCCTTGACAGGAGGACACACACTTCTAAAAGGGGAAGTGTCGATTATCTTCGGATTGGGCTCAAGGGAAACAAACCAAGTAAGGCAAGATGGATGGAAGTGGAAAAGGTGAGGGAGTTGTACCCTCATCTTCTGAATAGGTGATTAAATTATTTTGGGGTCCAAAAGCTTCCCAATGGGGAGGTGTGATAAGGAGATCATGTTTTATGCTCAAAATTGAAAGCGCTTGAAACAGGTCCAAACCTGAGCGACCGTAAATGTCTCGTCGTTGCGATTCCGGCGCCGCGAACAGTTCAAAAAATCGATGTCGTATGAGGAAGATATCGTGTTCTGTCTGTTTTCCCAAACAACAAAATTTTGTGACTGGATGCCCGGTCAGCATGTAGGTATATTCATCAGGTATATTCCTGTAATATTCCATTTTTCCATAGCCAACAGGATGGTTCCACGTGGTTCAATCTGGTTCATTGATTGTTTTTGGTACGGAGGTGATTTTGAACCGTTTGATGGGTTTTGGTTTCAACCAACAGATGAGTGACATGTGGAAAGCCCAGAGGCCACCACGTGTCCTCAGGATGCAGTGTCAAAAATTTTATGGAGTCGGGGGTGGGGGTCGACCCCGCTACCTCCTTGCCATAGCAAAGACCTTCTACCAGCCTGCCTACAAGATGTGACTTAACCATATATGAATTCCGCTTAACTTTATGGTTTGTAAGTTTACGTATTGGGGGAGGGGACCATCACCGGTCCCAACCCGCTGGTGGCCCCAATGACTGGTCACATGACAACCTCTGCAACAAATGTTATCGGCGGCAACAACTCTTAACCTCAGCGGTCCGTGCGAAGACTTGTTCACATGTGAGGAGTTAAATTTAATGTTACAGTTGTTGGTTTTGAAACGACGACTAATCCAGAGGATAGTTGAACTGTCACATGGAGCAAGGTTTTAAAAGTGTTAAAAGTGACGGTTAACGAAACCTTAACACTCCAGGTTCCAAGTTGCATGTAGAGGTTAATAAATAGTTAGCCACAGAGTTAACGACAAAATCGGTATGTGACCAACCCACCTCCAAAACCGTTATATGTTTATCCAAATGGTCAATTCGGCAGAGAATATAGTGAGCCCCTAATTTTTAGGGATTTTATTAAATTTAACTTAAGTGTTTTTCTCCACATTTAGTGGAACTTTTCTAGCTGTCATTGGGAAAAATGCATGGGGAGGTCAAATTTCGACCAATTTTGGTGAAGCAAGAGTCTACCTAGACTAATATGAGCATTCTGTAGCCATTGGTGCAGAGAAAACATCTATTAGAGGCCTGTAAACATATTTAATTTACAATTTTGAGCATAATGACAAAGAGGAACATGCCATTGGGAGCTGGACTAGCAGATGTAGCCCATGACAGGTGAACTGCTTCATCATGCCTACTATGTAAAAATTATGTGTGAATGTTTTTCTCTATTATGCACTGTTGTTCAGTGTTTTTAAGGCTTATTTTCATGCTTAAAGTTCATTAATTCATCTAATTTTCATGGTTAAAACTCTCATTCCTTAAGCAAACATATGGTGAAAAATTGTACATGTTTATATTACTGAAAGGACACTTAGCACAACAGAACTAATACACTCCTTTTAGATCATGCGCAGTCAGACACATGCAAGGGATGTACTATGGGGAAGTATGCAAAGGCCACTTTTCATGAGAAGGAGAACCGAGCTTAGGAAATCCTTGAGAGAGTTCACTCAGATGTGTGTGGACCATTCTCTATTGCTTCGACAACAAAGCATAATTACTATGTGATATTTGTTGATGACTTTTTTCGAAAATGTTGGATCTACTTCATGCAGAAGAAAGATCAGACCATCTCAAAATTTCTTGAGTTCAAAGCACTGGTGGAGAAAGACATTGGGAAGCATGTGAAGGCTCTTAGGAGTGACAATGGTGGTGAGTACATATCCAATGAATTCAATAACTTCTGCAGCAAATAAGGAATTCAGAGAGATTTGATTGCGCCTAATAACCCACAACAGAATGGGGTCGCGGAAAGAAAGAACAGAACAATTGTGGGTGCAACATGAGCGATGTTGCATGATCAGGGCCTATCTTTTCATCTGTGGGCGAAGGAATGCAACAAAACAGTATTTGTGCAAAACCATTGTCATCATCGGGTACTTGGAATGAGTACACCAGAAGAGGCTTTTACTGGTAAGAAACCTGATGTTTCACATTTTAAGATTTTTGGCTCATTTTTTTATGTGCATGTGACCAATGACGCTAGGAAGAAGCTTGAAACAACAACTGAGATTGGGATATTTGTGGGGTACATTGAAACTCCCCACAACAATCGAGTGTATTTTCCAAACATCTGAATGACTGTTGTGCGACGGGATATAAAATTTGATGAGGAGAAAGCCATGTGATTGTCCCTTGAGAGGGAGATGGATTTTCATGCAGAGGAGGAGCTCTTAGTTCCAAAGAATTAACCTCATGGTGTGGAGAAACCACATGCAGAGGATCATGGAGTGGTAGAAAACACTCATGCAGATCCATCCACTAGAAATGGTATAAGGCGCACTATGGAAGTTGATAGATCGAGACTTGATGCAACAGAGAATGTAGGAGCCCCTACTTCATTGCGCAGACAGAGGCAGTCTCCAGACAAGTTTACTGGATACATGGCTCTTATGAGCAAGTGTATTGTGACAGAACCATCTTCCTTTGAAGAAGCATTGCAACAACCAATTTGGGTTGATGCTATGGTAGAGGAATATGACTCCTCGTCAAGAACAGTGCATGGGAGATTGTCGCAAGACGGGTCAAAAAATCAGTGGTTGGATCTAGATGGATCTATAAGGTGAAGCAAGCAGTGGATGGGAGTTTGGAGAAGTAAAAGGCCAGATTTGTGGCTTGGATATTCTCACAAGTTGAGGGGATCGACTATGAAGAAACTTTTGCACCAGTCGCGAGGTACTCTTCCACTAGATATATTTGCACTCTCAGCGCAGATGGCGTGGCGCATTCATCAGATGGATGTGAAAACTATGTTTCTCAACGGAGTCATTGAGGAAGAAGTGTACATAGAACATACAAAAGGTTTCAAGATCTTTGACAGTGAGTCGCATGTGCGTTTACTCAAGAGAGCATTGTATGGGCTGAAGCAAGCATCTCGTGCTTGGTACACTTGGATTGACAACTATTTCACCAGGTTAGGCTTCACCAAAAGTGAAGCGTATGCAAACCTGTACCAGATTATGGTTGATGGTAAGCTCTTGATTATCGTACTTTATGTTGATGATATAATTTTGATAGGTGATGAGTAGGAGGATCTCTTCATGCAAGGAGGATCTTGCAAGGGATTTCAAAATGAAGGACATGGGACTCCTTCACTATTTCCTTGGCTTGGAAATATGGCAGAGGGATGGTGAAATTTTTGTTTCTTAAGGAAAGTATGCCAAAGCGATACTAGATAAGTTTCACATGGAGAGATGTAAACCCATGGATACTCCTATTCCAGGAAATTGAAGGAAATATGATGCTACTTCTGGAGAAGTAGTGGACGCTACTGTCTATAGGAAATTAGTGGGTCCACTGATGTACTTAGTGAATAGTAGACCATAAATTTTCTGCGCAGTTAACCAGCTGAGTCAAGCTATGGTTAAGCCGAACAAGCTCTTTTTGGAAGGCGGGGAAGCATGTATTGAGATATATCAGGGGCAATACAGAGTATGGATTATGGTACAGATGGACAGAGGGAGTGAAGCTTCAAGGCTTCACGGTTGCAGATTGGGCAGGCAGTTCATGAGACATAAAGAGCACGTCAGGAGGGATCTTCAACATAGGGTTGATAACAGTTTCTTGGTACAACAGGAAGCAGAAATCTGTGGCACTCAGTTCAGCTGAGGAAAAGTACATGGTAGCAAGTCAAGTTGCATGTGAGGCCATCTGGATGAGAAAGATCCTGATTGGTTTGTTTGGTTCTCAGATGGATCCGACTATGATACATTGTGATAACCAGAGTTGCATTAAACTCTCGGTTAATCCGGTATTCCATGATAGGTCCAAGCATATAGACATCTGATACCACCATCTTAGAGATTGTGTTTAGAGGTGCATTATGTTACTTCAGTACATTCCCACGGAGGATCAGGATGCAGATATTCTGACGAAGGCACTCACCAGGAGAAAATTCGAATACCATAGAGGCAGGAACAGGGTGGCAGATAATCCCTTTCTTGTTGAGAGGGAGTGTTGAAGTCCAACAAGAAATTGCAACACACACACTAGTCTGGGACCAATAGGTCCTAGCGATACATTAGTGTGAAGGAAAAATTAATTAATTAATTTGGTGCAATGTCTAATTTAATTTTCCCTTAATTAAATTGGACAATAAAATGTAATATTATCTCATGATCACTTGTAACAGTTAACTGAGTGTGATAAACTTAGTTAGCTCATGTATTTAGAGTTGAGGGTGGTTGGTGAGGCATGCAGAGTAATTCTATTTGTTATGGAGTTTGAATTGCAGTTGGTGCATTATTTTAATGCATATGTAATCAGTTAACTCAGTTAGGTGAGTTAGAGTCAGTTGAACTAGTTGTAATTGTTTGTTGCACTAGTGAGAGATCAAGTGAATTAAATATTATTTAATTCACAATCAGTGATCTGCCATGCAACTGATGATTTACTATTAATAATTACATGCATGTCAGTTCCAGTGGAGACCCAGTTGAGACAAAGGTTAAAGGGATGTTAATAATTAGTTGTGTGATTAGTAGGTTGCCTGCATGCAACCAGACATCTATTGGAGTGCCCATGATCCTTGCACATTTTTGGAAGGCCAAAATTCCTAAAGAATAAGGACTTCATTCATAAGGAATTGTGAAAGAAAGGTGGGTTGTTTAGAGGCTGAGAATTGGCTAAGTGTTGGTCAGTTTTTTCCAGGACAGTGTGAGACAGTTGTGAGAGTGCAGGAGACTCTTTTCGAAGAGTGCATTGTAATTGTTTCATGATTCCATGGTTAATATACAATAGAAGATAAAGGGGTTTTGAGTAGCAAGATTTCCCCAGAAAATTATATGTGTTGTGGTTTGATTTGATTCTTTCTTTGCTTCATGTGTGTTGAGATTCAACAAGATGATGAGCTTAGTGAAAATTAAGCACCTTCACTAAGTGGGGCCTGCGGGCTATTTTTAGGTGTATGTCTATTTTTAAACATGGTGACCATATTCTATAAGTTGTAGGATGCTATTTGTAGATGGTTGATCAAGTTGGAAAAATGGATGAAATTCTATTTTTAGAAGATTGGGCGAAGTCTATTTATAGATCGCTAATCTAAAAATAGATGCATGTCGATTATTATTAGCCCTTAATAATAATCTAAGAATAAATATCAACTTATTCTCTTGGAGCACTTTATTTCAGTGAAAATATTTGGAAAATCAGTGGGTAGAAGGAATTACGCAATTCCTAGGGTGGTTGGTGACTCATGCATGGAGGACTCAGTTAGAACTGAAGTGGCAGAGTTGTGACAAAGTTGGAAGAGTAGTTATGGGAGTTGTTATTTAGTTAAACTCAGTTGTGCTAGTTGTATCTAGTTCTAACTGAAGATACACTAATGAGAGTTTAGTGAATTAACTATTTAATTAATTCACAACTAGAGACTCACTTGCAACTGAAAAAATATAGCAGTTAACTACTTGCATGTCAGTTCCAGTGGAGACCCAGTGGAGAGATAGGTGAAAGGGTGAGATGGACTATCTGTTGTGACTATAGTGATGCATTCAATGCATCTGACACACATTAGAGATGCCAATGAGGATTGCGCAGTCAAAGCAAGGCCAATTCAAATTCATTTAGGGGTCTTCTTCAGCAAGGATTGCGCAGTGGAGGCAGGTTGTCAGGAGGCAAGAAATTGGTGCATAGATATGCACATTTCTGCATGACAATGTGTAATGATTGTTGATTATACTGAGAGCTTCATGTACTAATATTTGTATGAGATTATTACATGATCCATTGATATAAATAATATATGATAGTTGGGGTTTTTAGCTTTAAGCTTTCCCGTTAAACAACTGTGTTTATGTGCGATTGATTTTGCTTCATATGTGTTTTGCAATTGGTGATTTAATTTCCGCAAAGAATTAAGTGGAAGGATTATGTATTTAACATAAGTTAATTTGTTATATTAGCGGAGTCTTGTAATATACATGCATCTTGTATAATTTCTACATGGTATAAGAGTAGTGTTAATCACTGAAGATTGCAATCTTGAAACGGTGCTGAGTTTTGTGCTGGTGGACAATTCGAATTTGCTATAGAAATTTCTTGGTGCGACAGTTGAGTATACATTGAAATGGCTTTCAATGGGTTGCGGTTGGAGTATGCCCTTGAGGGTAGCTCGAACTACATAGCATGGAAGGACAGGATGGAGGTGGTGCTTGAAGATAATGGTCTCAAGGAGTTCATCGATAGCGATGTTTCTAAGCCTACTTCTAGTGATGCTGCTTTACTTGACGCATGGAAAAATAAGATAGCGAAGACAACAATAATTATATTGGAAGGTGTGAAGGACCATATTATGTCAAGCCTTCATGGGAAAGCCACTCCAGTTTCAATGTGGAAGGCTTTGACAAATATTTTCTAAAGCAGTAACGACCATAGGAAGTTGGCGTTAAAAGATAAGCTCAAAAAAATCAAAATGGACAAGGGCGACAGTATTCCAAAATATCTCACGAAGTTTGTCCAATGTAGCGATGAGTTGGGGAGTGTGGGAATCACAGTTGCGGATGATGACTTGGTGAGCTTGGCTCTCCTTGGGTTACCGAAGAGTTGGCACAGTTATCATGACTATGTCAATGGACGGGAAAACTGTCGGATTGGGAACGACTTTGGTCGGATCTAGTGTAGGAGGAGATAAGGAAAAGTACCAGGGATGACTCTTCATTGAAGAATGATGATGAAGAGAATTGCGCTTTGGCTACCAAAACAAGGAAAGGAAGGGGAATAAATCCCATCCAAAATCCAAGGCTAAAGGAAAGAAGCTGGATTTGTCCAAAGTGAAGTGTTTTCACTGTCACGAACATGGGCATCTCGCCACTAACTGCCCACAGAAAAAGAAGAACAAGAAGGCTGCTGGAGGTGCAGTGGGTGAGGCCTTAGCCTTGCAATTTGATCTTGATTTCTCTTTGATCGCATGCTTGGTTTCAAGCGCAATGGGATCGGTGTGGTATCTTGATAGTGGTGCTTCCTTCCACATGACGGGAGACAAGGAGTTGTTTAGTGACTTGGAAGAGAAAGATCTCCCAATGCATATAGAGATGGGCGACGGTGGTAGATATAGTGCGACCAGTAGTGGAACCATTACCTTTGAGAGAGAGTCAGGTAAACCATTTCTATTGAAATATGTTATGCATGTTCCAGGTCTAAAGAAGAACTTGGTCTCGGTTGCGATGTTGGAGGACAGAGGTTATGACATTGTTATCACCAAGGAAAAAACTTTCCTGCGACATAAAACAATAGGTAAAACCAAAATGATAGGGATTCGAGTTAAGAATCTCTACAAGATGGAGGTAGATGGTTGCGCTACAATGATGGGAAAAGCAGAAGAAGTGGTGAGTTGGGATGAGGGCGAATTATGGCACAGAAGATTGGGCCATCTTCACCATGGTGCCTTGAATATTTTGCAGCAGATTTCTACTGGACTTCCCAAGGGTACTCTTGTGCAGTCAGATCAGTGCAAGTGATGTACTATGGGTAAGTTTGTGAAGACCACCTATCATGAGAAGGAAAACCGTGCTTCGGTGATCCCAGAGAGAATTCCCACAGACGTGTGTCGACCTTTCTCGGTTGCTTCAACAGAAAAACACAGGTATTATGTTATATTTTTTGATGAATATTCTCGTAGATGCTGGATCTTATTCATGCAGAAGAAGAGTGAAACATTCTCAAATTTCCGTGAGTTTAAAGCATTGGTGGAGAAGGAGTCGGGGAAGCAAGTGAAGGCTCTATAGAGCGATAATGGTGGAGAATATATCTCAAACAAATTCAAAGACTTCTGTAGAAAAGAAGGAATTTGAAGAGAAATCATAGCACCTTATAACCCACAGCAGAATGGGGTTGTGGGGAGGAAGAACAGAACGATCGTGGTGCTGCATGAGCTATGCTGCATGACCAGGGCCTACCAATGCACTTGTGGGCAGAAGCATGCAACACTGCGGTTTATGTGCAAAACGGTTGTCCTCATAGAGTAATTGGCATGAGTACACCTGAAGAAGCTTTTACTGGTAAGAAGCCTGATATTTATCATTTGAATATTTTTGGCTCATATTTTTACATTCATGTGACAAAGATGCCAGGAAGAAGCTGGAGCCGACTGCAGAAGTTGGGATATTTGTGGGGTACACAGAAACACCCCATAATTATCGTATGTATTTGCCAAACAGTCGAATGACTGTGGTGCGACAGGATATAAAATTCAATGAGGAGAAAGCCATGAAGTTGTTGGTTGAGAGGGAGCTACACTTGCATGTAGAGGAGGAAATTCTGGTTCCAAAGATGAGCTTGAAGATGTGGATTAGCCATAGGAGGAGGATCATGGAGTGGAGGAGTCCACTCACGTAGAGCCAAACATCAGAACAGGCAGAAGGCATACCACAGAATCTGAGAGGCTGAAGCTTGATGCGGCACAGAATGTAGGAGTCCCTACATCACAGCGCAGACAGAGACAATCACCTGATCGATTCACTAGATACATGGCTCTCATGAGCAAGTGTATCGTGACAAAGCCATATTCAATTGAGGAAGCAGCACAGGAGCCCACATGGATAAATGCTATGGTGGAGGAGTATGAAGCCATTGTTAGAAACAATGCTTGGGAGATTGTTCCAAGGCCAGTTGATAAATCAGTGGTAGGTTCAAGATGGATCTACAAGGTAAAGCAAGCTGCTGATGGGAGCGTCAAGAAGTATAAGGCAAGATTTTTTTCTCGGGGCTTCTAACATATTGAGGGGATTGATTATGAAGAAACCTTTACACCTGTCGCACGATATTCTTCCATAAGGACCATCCTTGCTCTCTTATCGCAGATGGGTTGGCACATTCATCAGATCAATGTGAAGACTGTGTTCCTTAATGGGATCATTGAGGAAGAAGTGTACATTGAGCAGCCTGAAGTATTTGAGATCTTCAGCAGCGAGTCACATGTGTGAAAACTCAAAAGAGCATTGTATGGGCTGAAGCAAGCACCCCGTGCTTGGTACACATGGATTGACAGCTATATCACTGGACTTGTCTTCACCAAAAGTGAGGCAGATGAAAACCTATACCAAATTGTGGTGGAGGGTAAGATTTTAATCATTGTTCTTTATGTTGATGATTTAATACTAACGGGTGATGAGCAATTGATACACTCATGTAAGGAAGATCTTGCAAAGGAGTTTGAGATGAAGGATTTGGGCCTCCTTCATTATTTCGTTGGATTGGAAATATGGTAACGAGAAGGTGAACTATTTGTGTCTCAAGGAAAGTATGCTCAAGAGATACTTGGTAAGTTTCACATGCAGGACTACAAGCCCATGGATACTCATCTTCCAGGAAATTGGAGGAAAGAGGATGCTACATCGACAGAGGTAGTGGATGTTACTGTCTATCTACAGTTGGTGGGTTCGCTCATGTATTTAGTTAATACAAGACCGAACATATGCTATGCGGTGAACCAACTTAGTCAAGCGATGGTTAAGCCTACCAAGCTCTTTTTGAAGGCAGGCAAGCATGTCCCAAGATATCTCAGGGGAAAATCTGAGTATGGCTTATGGTAGAGACAGATGGATGAGGTGAAGTTGCATGGCTTCACGGATGCAGATTGGGCAGGCAGCCCAACAAACAGAAAGAGCACATCGGGAGGGGTTTTCAACATCGGATCTACAACAATTTCCCGGTACAATAGGAAATAAATATCCGTGGAACTTAGTTCAGCGGAAGCAGAATACATGGCAGCAAGTCAAGTTGCATGTGAGGTTATCAGGATGAGGAAGATCATGGTCGGTTTGTTCGGTTCTCATTTATATCATACAGTGATACATTGTGATAATCAGAGTTGCATTAAACTCTCGATTAATCCAGTGTTTCATGATATATCTAAGCATATAGTTATCCAGTATCATCATATCATAGATTGTGTGCAGCAGAAGATCATGTTGCTTCAGTACATTCCTACATAAGATTAGGATGCAGATATTCTGACGAAGGCGCTCACCAGGAGAAAATTTGAATACCATAGAGGCAGGATCGGGGTGAAGGATAATCCCTATCTCGTTGAGAGGGAGTGTTGAGATTCAACAAGATGATGAGCTTAGTGAAAATTAAGCACCTTCACTAAGTGGGGCTCGCAGGCTATTTTTAGGTGTATGTCTATTTTTAGACATGGTGACCATATTTTATAAGTTGCAGGATGCTATTTGTAGATGGTTGATCAAGTTGGAAAAATAGATGAAATCCTATTTTTAGAAGATTGGGCGAAGTCTATTTATAGATTTCTAATCTAAAAATAGATGCATGTCGATTATTATTAGCCCTTAATAATAATTCGACAATAAATATCAACTTATTCTCTTGGAGCACTTTATTTCAGTGAACAGATTTGGAAAATCAGTGGGCTAAAGGAATTACGCAATTCCTAGGGTGGTTGGTGACTCATGCATGGAGGACTCAGTTAGAACTGAAGTGGCAGAGTTGTGACAGAGTTGGAAGAGTAGTTATGGGAGTTATTATTTAGTTTAACTCAGTTAAGTGAGTTAAATACAGTTGTTCTAGTTGTATCTAGTTCTAACCGAAGATATACTAGTGAGAATTTAGTGAATTAATTATTTAATTAATTCACAACTAGAGACTCACTTGCAACTGAACAAATACAACAGTTAACTACTTGGATGTCAGTTCCAGTGGAGACCTAGTGGAGAGATAGGTGAAAGGGTGAGATGGACTATATGTTGTGACTATTGTGATGCATTCAATGCATCTGACACACATTGGAAATGCCAATGAGGATTGCGCATTCATGGAAAGGCCAATTCTAATTCATTCAGGGGTCTTCTTCAACAGGGATTGTGCAGTGGAGGCAGGCTATCAGGAAGCAAGAAATTGGTGCATAGATATGCAAATTTCTGCATGACAATGTGTAATGATTGTTGATTGTACTAAGAGCTTGATGTACTAAGCTTTGTATGAGATTATTACATGATCCATTGATATACATAATATATGATAGTTGGGGTTTTTAGCTTTAAGCTTTCTCGTTAAACAACTGTGTTTATTTGCGACTGATTTTGCTTCATATGTGTTTTGCAATTGGTGATTTAATTTCCACAAAGAATTAAGTGGAAGGATTATATATTTAACATAAGTTAATTTGTTAGATCAGGGGAGTCCGGTAATATACATGCATATTGTATAATTTTTACAATGTGTTAGGAATTTGTAATTAGCAAGATTGGCAAAGTCCAATCACAGAAACAACAACGTTTCAACCACTTTGGGATTCTAGGATCTAGCACTCCTGAATCTGGAGAGGGATCTCTCCAATAAGATCAAAGATGGATTTGTCTTTGAAGTTTTGGGTAATGATATTAGGCTAGTTATGAAGGCCAAGGGTTTTGTTTGTTTTTGGATGGTTGAGCATGATTATTATTTGAGGTGGAAAGTCCTAAATGCAAAGAGTTTCAAAGGTGAGAAGTTGCAAGCAATCAGAGTAAGCTTTGGCCAAGAAGATAGATAATTGCAGGTTTTAGTCCATTGGGCTATGGAGTCATAATAGGGTTTAATTGAAACAACAAGGGACAAGAGTGGTCCATGGGGCAAGTAATCTATGTCCAAGGATCTCTCTAAAGTTTGATTTATGGAATGAAATGGTACAACAAGAAGGGGAATTTAAACAAATGAAGAACAAAGAGCAACCCAGGATCTGGTAAGTACTTTTAAACTAGCCAGCCTTTGACACACACTTAAGAAGAACATAAAAGTAAACTAGGATCTGGTAAGTACTTTCAAACTAGCCAGCCTTTGATACACTTTCAATGGAAAACATTTTAAAACAAAGGGAAACTTGAAGGCAACTGTTGGAGAAGAAACTAGCGGGCCGGGCTCACCACAAATCCTCTCCTAGCTCTGCTCTACTTGGTAACTTTCAAGACAAACACAAAAATAACAAAGAATGGCCTAAGATCTGGTAAGCACTTTTAAACTAGCGATATTTTAACACATTCCAAGGGAAACTTTCAGACAGTCTTTTGGGATAAAACTAGGACTAGGGCACATCATATCTTCCTTAGTTCATCTCTACTTAACATATACTGAAAATAAAATTTAAGAATAACAACTAGCTCAGACAATAGGACGAGGGAACACCAACATTCCTATGCTTAAACTGAATTAAATCATTCCTAAATAACACAAATTGGAAGAAAACATTTAGATAAAGATTTTCAGTCAGAGAAGGGTACTGATATACAGTAGTTCCTAACTCTATGCATGCTGTTCTTTATAAGAGAATATGAAAAAAGTGGAAACAGAAATGAAACAACAATTTACAATAAGAAATAACATCACCATCGACATAGACTAGGATCCCATAAATCAGCTTGTATTGATGCTCCAAACCAGTTACAGCTTTAAGTCCAATGCTTTAGTTTAGCAATCATCTACACTTCTCAGCCTAACTATTCTATCACAAGCAGAGCTCCAAGAGCCAGTGAACACTATTTACAAGTAGAAGTCTCAAGCTCAAGTATATTTCAAAGTTCAGCAACCAACATTTTCTCATCTTCTACAGAAGTATTTATAGAAGAATGAGGAGGTGGGAGAGGATAAAGATCTCCCAAGATAATTAATACAGATTGATGACTTCTCAGCCTTTGAGGGGCTCGATGGAGAAGTTTACAGATGTTCTGTCTGTATTAATTTTTTTACATTTAAGATTCAGCTCGGTGGGAGCTTATGTTGACTTTTGAGGCTCTGTGTCAGGTTGGAGTAACTCTGCTGATATTTTTCACATTAAGTTCCCTTAGCAGAATTACATCTTTGGCTGCGCTGAGGCAAATATCTGATTTTGATCAATAACTCCGACCTCCGTTTAAATGCTTGTGGCTACAGGTGGCACTGTGGTAGCTGAGAGGAATCAATTCGCCTCTGTTGAGGCGGTGGAGGCCTTTCTGTCCATTAAAACACTTATGATGTTCTTTAATTGTGTTTTAATTTGGAGGATTAGGCTTTTGATAATCAATCTTAGCCGTAATCCCCATAAATTTGTCTTCCATCTTCTGTTCTGGTACATTTTGTTTTCGACATTGATACTCTTTGATTGTGATTTCATTCACTGTGTCTTGTTGATGTGCAGGCCGCGCAGGGCTCATATGGCATCAATGCCCATGAAGCAATGACGAGACATGGAGTAGAGCCCCATGGATGGTTCCCTTTGATAAATCAAAGGCGTGGGAATCGTCATTCCTGGCCTTCGGCTTTCTCTTTAATATGACAGAACAAACCATTCAAACCTGCAAAATACGAAAAGAATTAAGAAATCCTGCGTTTGTGGGTTTAACTGCTGCAGAGGGTGTGGGGAGAGAGCCTAGCTGTTGGATGGCATCATCCAATGGTGTAGATATATTTGTGGAGGTTTAAAGGAGAGTAGAGGGAGAGAATATGTCAAATCCGTCAATCGCGCAGAGATCGACGGTCGGGAGCGATCCGGGACGTATAATAGAGAAATGGCGAAAATACAAAGGAATAAGGTAAAAAACCTTAGTTCGGAGGAAAAAATGGTTTAAAATTGAAGTTGGGAGTTCAGGATGATCGTGGGACGTCGGATGAGATCGGCCCACAAGATCAACGGTGGAGAATAAATCGGGAATCGACGATCGGAGGGAGGCAAAGTAAAGTAAATAGATGCACTCGATGGAAAAATCCGATGCGATCACATGTGGACCGTCGATCTGCAGATTAGATTGACGGTGGGAAATGAAATGGGAGGAGTCAATCGGAGGTGGAGAAATATTTTAATGCGCCCGACGAAAAAGTTGCGATACGATAATGCGCGGGGAAGGCCGATGCGATTGTGCGATCGGACCATCGCAATCAGAGTTTTTTGTTTAACGCAAACAAAAGCGCTTTGTGATTTTCTCCGATGCGATAAGCGCTTGTGACCTTTAGCACTTGGTTCTAGCGTTGGGGCACATGAAGGAGAAGTGGTTTAAGACTTAGCCCAAGGGGCTGAAGCCTTAATACAAAAATACGTTTTTTTAATGATTTTTAATGGTTTTCAAAGGGTTTTGAGGGTTTCGATAAGGCAAGGAAAGAGTCTTAAACCTTATCAAAGGGGTTTTGATGGAAAGGAAGCGGGGAAAATATGAAAATGAAGGATTTTTATGGAGAATATAGGGGTAAAAAATGAGGTTAGTTTTGAAGTGAAAAAAGGGGAAAAATGGTTTTTGCAGCAGTCCTTCTCATGAAATCAACAGAATTTTTGAACTTTGAAATGGAAACAACAATGAAGATTGAAACAAGGGCATTATGTATTCAAGAGTCTTCAAGAGATAACATATTTTTAGCAATAAAAACTTGTTTCTTGAAGACTCCAAAAATGTTTTAGCCAACATTTGATATAACAAATTTTATAGCTGGCTAACAGTGGCTCCACTTGGGGATGGTGCCTTCTTGAAGGCATTAAGAACTTCAGACTTGCATTCTCTGGGAGGCTGATCAGTGCCTCATCCATTGGGCTGCCTTTCTTTCCTTGGATGATCTTATTTGTTCTTAAAAATGTCAGCAGACATGGAAAACAATGAAACTTTATTAATACAAGCTTTCTACCTACCCAATCCTACTGATCTAACATTTTTTCTTCTTTAGACTGCACTTGGATTGGCAAACTCTTTTTACAACATTTTATTCTTTTGGAAGCATAAAACTAATCTAATTCTACTCCTTATTTCTCCATGAACTCAGATTAAACTGTTGAGTTCATATGTTTCTCTACCTAATCTACCATCTGTTGGGATTAAACTGTCCAACATATTTTATTCACTAATTTCTAAAACAGAAATTCAAAAGCATACAAGTAAGGATTGAACAGTCTAACTTGTTGCTGATCTATGGCATAAAAAACAAGCTACACATAGATCTTATTTTGCAGGAAATTAAAACAAAATGGAAGGCTTAGGATCTGAAAGTTCAAGCACTTCCTTCATCTTTTACAGCTCTGTTTTGACTCTTACTTGAGCTGTTTCTTTTTTTGTTTCCCTGGTTCAGATTTTGAGCTGATTAGAACCAGTTTTTCCTCTGTTTTGACTCAGAAAATTAAACATATTTGAGTCATTCTTGTTTGGAAACTTAGGTTCAGATTTTGAGCATTTTTGAACCTTTAATTTCTATCTAATCTATCTACTGATAAGCCAAGATTAAACAGTTTGGAAAATCGAATTCACCATCCTATCAGTAGTAAATTTAAAGCTAATTAGTCAAGATTAGGCTATTTGACTAATTAGAAGTGTGTTTTCAGGAGTGGCATTTAAGCTTGCACACTTTCAGATTTGTTTCTCTTTTTTGGTATGGGGCTATACCTTTCTTGTTTTTACAATCTGCCCTCTTTTCTCTTTTCTATTGTTTTTGGTATTTTTGTTTTTCCTAAAAGAAGAAAACAACAGATAAATAAATGCTCAAAGGTTAAGCTTTATTGACATTCCTATCTAACCTATTCTAACTTGGAATATTTACATGTTTAGCTGATGAACTCTCTCTTCCAATACATCCAGTCAATCAAATGATTCCATGACTGGTCTCTGCTCATTTCTTTGAGCATGCTGGATAGGCAGGGCCACTCCCATGTTTTCTGTTTCTTGATAGTAGCTTTGAAAATTTTTGCACTTGGTGATATACTGTTGTCTGCAACTTTTATCCCTTCTTCAGATGTATTCAGGAAATTGTCATAGGGATCTTGAAATAATACCTGGTTAAGAGTATTTGGAAGATGTGTTTCAAACAGGATCATTTCTTCATTTTCCACTCGATCAAGGCAAAGATTCTTTTGAGGAAGACAAACTTCCTCATCTTCATTATTATCTAAACTGGAGGACTCATCATATATTGCAGGGCTATCCTCTTGTAGTCTCGGTAAGCTCTGGTTTAGTGGAATGTACTCTGTGAGGAGGTTATTATATTCTTGAGCAGGGGTATGTTCAATTGCCTCCTCTTTTTCAAGAGAAGGCTCCTTGGTTTCAACCTGCTCAAAAATTTCTTCATTACTTTCCTCCTCAACCTTTGAACCAAAAGTTTGCTGAGTCCCAATCACATGGAAAGTATTACTGACGATCTAAAATGAAGCAGAGAAAAGATCCAATGAATCTTCACTCATTTCTAAGTCTTGAAAACTTTCATCATCAGTATCATAAACAGTCTACACTGGCTCATTACTTCTTTGAAGGAACTGATCTTCATCCCATAAATCTGCTAATGATGATCCTGCAAAATTAACTTCTGTTTGGGAAGCATCATCACTAGATAGATCAAAGTTAGGAGAATCACGAATATAAGTAATACTACCAATCAAACATACTAGGTTATTAGCAGCTCCTTCTTCATTCTGATCTACAAAATAACTTTCTAAATTTGTACAACAAAGTTCTCTATGTGAATGGGCAAGAGTGTTTGTTTTGCAAAAATTTTCAGAGACTGGCTGTTTATTAATAGTCTGATCTATCTCTTTTTCTGTCAAAGGGGAAGATGTTTCTATGTTCCTTTGAACAGGGGTACAACAGTTCTCTGTCTCTTGTGAAGATTGATTTTGAGGCTGGATGCCTTCTTGAGCCTTAGCTATAAGAGATGATGAATCAATATTTGAGTTTTCAGGGGTATCTTGAGGAATGTCCAGTATTTCTTGGTTGTTTTCTTCCTCAAGTGATTCATCTATATTCTTATAATTTTTCAATAAGATATTAAACTCATGAATGGCTGTTAAAAGATCTTCAGGATGCATTTCTTCCAAATCTTCATCATTATCTATAATGTGTTGGGTGATGTTTTGTGATGGATCATAATATATTGCACCCCATGATAATGATGTAGTGTTTTCTTTATAGTTCTCATGGAACACATATTCAAGGTCTCTTAACAAAAACAAACTACTATGTTGAAATTTGGTTACCGGAGGACAGGTGGTTCCCTAAGGCTTTGATCTTTGGCCTAGGGAAAAGTGTCCAAAAGAATTTAATTTTTCTCCTAAAGTAACTTTATAAATTTATAAAGTCAAATCTAATTTAAAAGTGACTTTAAGTGATAAAGTTACTAAAGTCTAATTTTAAAGTGACTTTAATAAAGTCAATGTAAAATTAGAAAGGAAAAGTGACTTTGGAAATAAATGACTAAGTGCGTCTTTATTAAAGTGGGGTGAATTAAAAAATAGAAAGTGAGATTTAAATGAGTATTTAATCTCAGCTCTAGATCTAAATCTATTTCAGCCATTGGATTTAGGGATTCCCCAGAAGTCACTTAGGGTTAGGTTAAAGGAGGAAAAGGAGGCAAAGGTCATTCATTCTTTCATGAGCAGATTGAGAGAGGAAGAGAAGGAGAGCTGGAGACATTTTCTGAAGAGAGCTTGAGAAGGTGAAGGAGAGGGCACACTCAGCAAATCAGTACAGCAACAAGGAGGGCACGATTTCCAAGGCAGCAAGAGGCTGCACGGATACCGAGGCAGCTTGGCCGTATAGTAGCATAGAAACCAAGACAACCATGTGTACAACAGTCCGTACAACACTCCGTATAGCGGAATTGAGGCACGATTTTCAAGGGGAAAGGCAACATGTTTTTCGAGGAAAAGTACAACAACAAGGGGGCTCGATTTTCTAGGTGGTTGGGCACGTTTTTTGAGGCAGCCAGCACTGTTTTCGAGAAAGGAAGCTTGCTGGAAAATTTCGTATAGTCCGTACAGTTCGTACAGCTGTTCAGCTAAGTTCTGGGCACGAATTTCTAAACTGTCATTTGCTGTAAAAATTTTCTGTTTTGAGTTTATTGCTGTTCCAGCACATTTTCCAAGGCGGTGGCAAGCACGGAAAACAAGATAAGTCTATATTTAATTTGATGGAAATTTTCCTGTATATTTCACCTCTCTGTAAAAGGCATTTTTAGAAATAAGAAGGAGCTTTCGAACTGGTTTTGCCCAAGAGTTGTAGGAGGTTTTTCCAGGGTCACCTTGACCAAAAATCTCTGTGTTAAAATGTGTTGAATGGCTGTTTTGAGCTTGGTGATTTTTATTTCTGCATTTTCTAGCATTCTGTAAATTTTCCAGAATTTGTGTTTTCAACAAAAATTATTTTTTCTGTTGTTGAATGTAAGGATATGGGAAAGGGCATTTAACTAAAGGGAGAAATAAGGTGAAACTGAAAACCAGGGTGGGAAAACAAGAAATTTCTACATACTAGATCTTAAGCATTCATACCAATCCCTAGCTTTTCCTTCTAATGTTAACATGAACATTTTCATTAGGTAGTCTTCATGCCATTCAACTTTCAACCTCCATACATGTACATGAAATTTGACGAGATGTAATAAAGGGTCATCAAAATTTTCACCTTGAAAAACAGGTAGGTTGTCATCCCAATTCACCTGGGGTATCTTATGTGGAAACCTAGGGATATGATCTCTACTCATTGGGGCATATCTTCGCTGTATTCTTGGAATCATGTTTGTAAATCAAGAAAGAGGTCACTGTGTCTATTCTACCAGTTCAAAGTCTTCTACCAGTGGAGTCATTTGGTCTTTTGGGAGTTTCAGAGTGTGGAGTCGCCAAGTGGAAGTTTTTAGCTCTTTTCAAAGGTAAAAGGTTTTATGGTCCACTACCATGTTTATTAAATACCAATCTGAAATATTTTTGGGTTTTCTGAGTTATTTTTCAGTTGTGTGGTTTTTAAGAGTGTCCTAGATCTGTTTCACAACTTAACTATGTTGCTAGGACAAAGGATGCCTTAATTTTTATGGTTAACCCAGCCTGATTTTCTTAAGGTTAGATAAACATCAAGGTATAATCCTAGGTTTACCCAGTTTGTAACCCATTCAAACAAGTCAATCATGATTACCAACGTTTGTGCTTAAAAAGGTCGCTAAATTCGGGTCGATGTTTCGTTCAGACAAAATTTTTGCGGGAACCAAGAGATCTTCGGTTCGGCGTTCAGCCGAGTCACCGTAAATGTTAGGGAAATATGTACTCAGCAATATTATACCCTAATCACGTAAGATCTCGCTTTTTCAACCACTTTGGGGATTTCTAGATCTAGTTTCTAATCCTGGGAGAGGATCTTCAATAAGTGTGCAAATATGGATTTGTTCTCAGGAAGTTTGGGTAATGATATTAGGCTAGTTATGAAGGCCGAGGGTTTGTTTTGTTTTTGGATGGTTGAGCATGATTATTGTTTGAGGGGAAAGTTCTAAATGTAAAGAGTTTCGAAGGTGAGAAGTTAAAGAAATCAAGAGAAAGCCACAAGCAGATACACTATGTGTTTGTGGTCCATCAAGGCTATGGAGTCATAATAGGGTTTAATTGGAACAACAAGAGGCAAGAGTGGTCCATGGGGCAAGTCATCTATGTCTAAGGATCTCTCTAAAGTTTGATTTATGGAATGAAATTGTACAACAAGAAGGGGAATTAAACAGATGAAGAACAAAGAGCAGCCCAAGGATCTGGTAAGTACTTTTAAACTAGCCAGCCTTTGACACACACTTAAGAAAAACATAAAAGTAAAATAGGATCTAGTAAGTACTTTTAAACTAGCCAGCCTTTGATATAGTTTCAATAGAAAACATTTAAAAATAAAGGGAAACTTGAAGGAAACTTTTGGAGAAGAAACTAGCAGGCCGGGCTCACCACAAATCCTCTCCTAGCTCTGCTTTACTTGGTAACTTTCAAGACAAAGCAAACAAAGACAATAAAATAGCTATTTCAAGATCTCATAAGTACTTTTAAACTAAATAACCTTTAACACATTCCATGAAACTTTTAAGAGCGCTCTTTAGATAAAATTATATATTCAGTGGCATACCATATCTTCCTTATTTCATCTCTACTTAACATA
Source organism: Pinus albicaulis (assembly GCA_034641835.2). Taxonomy (NCBI): domain Eukaryota; kingdom Viridiplantae; phylum Streptophyta; class Pinopsida; order Pinales; family Pinaceae; genus Pinus; species Pinus albicaulis. The sequence continues at coordinate 31,662,694 of CM076573.1, forward strand.
TACTGAAAATAACATTTAAGAATAAAAAATAGCTCAGACAATAGGACGAGGGAACGCCAACATTCCTATGCTTAAACTGAATTAAATCATTCCTAAATAACACAAATTGGAAGAAAACATTTAGATAAAGATTTTCAGTCAGAGAAGGGTACTGATATACAGTAGTTCCTAACTCTATGCATGCTGTTCTTTATAAGAGAAGATGAACAAAGTGGAAAACAGAAATGAAACAACAATTTACAATAAGAAATAACATCACCGTCGACATAGACCAGGATCCCATAAATCAGCTTGATGCTCCAAACCAGTTACAACTTTAAGTCCAATGCTTTAGTTTAGCCATCATCTACACTTCTCAGCCTAACTATTCTATCACAAGCAGAGCTCCAAGAGCCAGTGAACACTATTTACAAGTAGAAGTCTCAAGCTCAAGTATATTTCAAAGTCCAGCAACCAACATTTTCTCATCTTCTACATAAGTATTTATAGAAGAGTGAGGAGGTGGGAGAGGATAAAGATCTCCCAAGATAATTAATACAGATTGATGACTTCTCGGCCTTTTAGGGGCTCGATGGAGAAGTTTACAGATGTTCTGTCTGTATTAATTGTTTTACATTTAAGATTAAGCTCGGTGGAGCTTATGTTGACTTTTGAGGCTCTATGTTAGGTTGGAGTAACTCTGCTGATATTTTTCACATTAAGTTCCCTTAGCAGAATTACATATTCGGCTACACTGAGGCAAATATATGATTTTGATCAATAACTCTGGCCTCCGTTTGAATGCTCGTGGCTACAGGTGGCACTGTGGTAGCTGAGAGGAATCAATTCGCCTCTGTTGAGGTAGTGGAGGCCTTTCTGTCCGTTAAAACACTTATGATGTTCTTTAATTGTGTTTTAATTTGGAGGATTAGGCTTTTGATAATCAATCTTTGATGTAATCCCCACAAATTTGTCTTCCATCTTCTGTTCTGGTACATTTTGCCTTCGACACTGATACTCTTTGATTGTGATTTCATTCACTGTGTCTTGTTGATGTGGAGGCCACGCAGGGCTCATATGGCATCAATGCCCATGAAGCAATGATGAGACATGGAGTAGAGCCCCATGGATGGTTCCCTTTGATAAATCAAAGGCGTGGGAATCGTCATTCTCGGCCTTCGGCTTTCTATTTAATATGATAGAACAAACCATTCAAACCTGCAAAATACGAAAAGAATTAAGAAATCCTGCGTTTGTGGGTTTAACTGCTGCAGAGGGTGTGGGGAGAGAGCCTAGCCGTTGGATGGCATCATCCAACGGTGTAGATCTATTTGTGGAGGTTGAAAGGAGAGTAGAGGGAGAGAATATGTCAAATCCGTCGATCGCGCAGAGATCGACGATCAGGAGCGATCCGGGACGTATAATAGAGAAATGGCGAAAATACAAAGGAATAAGGTAAAAAACCTTAGTTCGGAGGAAAATATGGTTTAAAATTGAAGTTGGGGGTTCAGGATGATCGTGGGCCGTCAGGTGAGATCGGCGCACAAGATCAATGGTGGAGAATAAATCAAGAATCGGCGATCGGAGGGAGGCAAAGTAAAGTAATTAGATGCACTCGATAGAAAACTCTGATGCGATCACATGTGGATCGTCGATCTGCAGATCAGATCGACGGTGGGAAATGAATCGGGAGGAGTCAATCGGAGGTGGAGAAATATTTTAACGCGCCCGACGAAAAAGTTGCGATGCGATAATGTGCGGGGAAGGCTGATGCCATTGCGCGATCGGACCATCGCAATCAGAGTTTTTTGTTTAACGCAAGCAACAACGCTTTGTGATTTGCTTCGATGCAATAAGCGCTTGTGACCTTTAGCACTAGGTTCCAGCGCTGGGGCACATGGAGGAGAAGTGGTTTAAGACTTAGCCCAAGGGGCTTAAGCCTTAATACAAAAATATGTATTTTTTATGATTTTTAATGGTTTTCAAAGGGTTTTGAGGGTTTCGATAAGGAAAGGAAAGAGTCTTAAACCTTATCAAAGGGGTTTTGATGGAAGGGAAGTGGGGAAAATATGAAAATTAAGGATTTTTATGGAGAATATAGGGGTAAAAAATGAGGTTAGTTTTGAAGTGAAAAAAGGGGAAAAATGGTTTTTGTAGCAGTCTTTCTCATGAAATCAGCAGAATTTCTAAACTTTGAAATGGAAACAACAATGAAGATTGAAACAAGGGCATGATGTCTTCAAGAGTCTTCAAGAGATAAAATATTTTTAGCAATAAAAACTTGTTTCTTGAAGACTCCAAAAATGTTTTAGCCAACATCTGATATAAATTTTTTTATAGCTGGCTAACACAATGTGACTGGTGATTGTGTTTAATTTCCGCAATTGATTTGTAGAAGGATTCAATATCTAGCTTTAGTACATTAATAGATTGGATTAAATCTAATGATATACACATGTTTGTAGAATTTCTACATCTCATCCACACCTCTCATACACATTTCAACACATAATGTGGGAATCTAAATTTCATTAATGTAGTCGTTATGCTATTACACGACATTTCTTAGCACCTTGGCTGGCCAGAGCTTCATTCCAATGGTCGCCCTTTTACATGCCCGCAAGTTACATTTATAAAAAAAACCACAATCAAGATCAGATCACTAAACTGATCCAATCTAATCCCTAAAATCGCTCATGATCCCTAGAAAGTAGGAAAAATAAAACCATTCGAGGAAACATTATCCTCATGGCCACATCTGCTTTCTAGAAGCTTGCCTTTTTTGTTGATTTTTGGGAGGTGGGTCGATGCTCTTGCATCAGACTCCCAAGCTAAGAAAATTTATGACCTCCTGATCATATGAATTTGGTCTTCTCGTAACAACTTCAACTCATGAGCTACAACATGCCTCTGCAGTAACAAGTCTCCACCTTGTTACACAATACTGCACCAAACTTTCTCTTGAGTTTGGGATTTTGGCATCTTCCTTGTTTTATTCTCTAGAACCCTATGAGCACTCATTGCTTTAGCATGTTGCAAATCTTCTCACCTTCCTATGTTGTCACCTGCACAGAGAAAAAAAATCTCTTACCAGACCTTTAATCAATGTGTACCTTCTCCCAGTGCTTCTCCTCCAAACTACACACAGGAATATCCTGTGCTATGATACCAATTGATGAAAATGATTTTTGGGGTCTCTTCATTTTCAAGTATTTTCAAGTCTCGCTCCTGGACCTGTGGGTTGTGGGTCCCAACCAATCTTTTATCTTTGCACGCAATGCGTGACATACACCTTTGTTGCAGGTTTTAAAAGAAAAAACACAGGTCTAAAGGGTCGAAAGGATGCAATGAAATTCCTCCCCATGTTGGCTCTACTATTATGCTAAGAACTTTGATTCACCACACCCTTTGGTCAACCACATACAACTCAATTGTAAGTCAATGCCACACATTGACACTCCTTCGTTGGCATATTTATACCTCCAACACACTTGTGAATCATTTCTAGCTTTGCTGACACATTTATTCAATGACCAAAATTTTTCCTTGGCTTTATCGATTGAATATAATCTCATCACATGGTTGGGGTACCTTTAATACAACAACTTATTATTGTGTCTTTCTTGTTGATGTTGTTCATGATTGGTGGAATCCCGCCTTACTCTATTGACCTATTAATTACAATGATGTTGCAACAGTGACAAGTGTATGGTGCATGGATTCAAGCTCCTCTAACATGCATGCAAACATTTTATAAAATTCCCAGGGCCAAAGGGCTGTAGAGGCTCTCCAATACCAATGTTATATTAATCCTAGATTTCATTAGAACACACTTAACATAGAGAATAATCAATGGTCAACAATGCATCTATTGATTATGATTTACACACAACCATAATCTTTACGGTCAAACAACCCATTGAAAAATTGATCCAATGAATTTAATTCAACCTTCAAGCATTGATTCTCATCCACACTTCTCATACATAGTTTAACACATAGAATGTATAATGCAAGAATATAAATTTCATTAATCTAATCACTATGCTATTATATGACATTTCTTGGTGCATTGGCTAGCCAGATCTTCGTTCCAACGGTGGCCCTTTTATATGCATGCATGCTACATTTATAACAATAACCACAATTAGGATTAGATCACTAAAAGGATCTGATCTAATCCCTAAAATCGCTTATGATCTCTAGAAACTAGGAAAATTCAATGTATTCGAGGAAACTTTATCCTCATGGCCACATCCGCTTTCTAGAAGTTCATCTTTTTTTTTCTTTTTTTCTTACAGAGGTGGGTTGATGCTCCTGTATCACTAGGTTTCTATCCTCACTCCCTCTCAACTTGGAAGGAGTTATCCACAAGTCCAAGCTTGTTTTGAAAATGCTCATGATTTCCCTTCAGAAGTGACTTCATCAATACATCAACTACAAGTTACGTAGTGGAGATATAATGTTACATAGCTTCACGGTTCCATCCTGCACCATGTTTCAGATATAGTGGTACTTAATCATAATGTGCTTCAAACTCGTGTGAAAGACCAGGTTTTCTAACAACTTTATACAACTTTTATTATCACAAATAATTATGGTCGAATCCAGCACACCTTCAAACAAATTATCAAGTAATTTACAAAGCCAAACTGCTTCATGACTGAATTCACTAGCTGCCATATAAGTTCAACTTCAGCAGTGCTTAGTGCAACCAAATATTATTTTCTGCTCATCCAAGAAACCACAGTGGTATTTTTCCCAATTACTAGTGGTATTTTTCCCATCATCAACACTTCCAACCCAATCAGAATCACTGTAACCTAACAATCGAATCTCATTTCCTGCAAAATATCTCAAACATTAATGTATGGTACCATGGAGATATCTCAAGATGTGCTTTGCTGCCACCCAATGATCATGTTTGGGCTCCATCTAGAACTGGCTCAAAGTATTTACAACAAAGCATATATCTAGTCGAGTGTTTACTAAATACATTAAAGAACCAATCAATTTTCGGTATGATGATGGATCAACAAGATTTGAATCTCAACTTATCAGAGTATTCAATTTGCTTATCATTGGAGTTTCTAAAGGCTTACAATCCATCATCCAAAAGTTATGTAGAATATTGATCACATATTTTCCTTGACCAAGAAATATTTCACCAGGTTTCTTCCATACCTCAAGTTCTAAGTAATAGTGTATCAATCCAAGATCCTTAATTTTGAATTTTGTTGATATTTCCTTCTTACATTGAAGAATGAGATGCTCTACACCTATTATTAATAAGTCATCCACATATAGTAATATAATCATTGGTTCATTCTTTATTACTTTGATGTACAGATTCAGATCTGCAATACTTTTAATGAAACCAAGCCTTATCAAATAGGCATCCATATGAGCATACCAAGCTCTAGGAGCTTGTTTTAAACCATATAGAGATTTCCTTAATCTACAAACATGGGATTCCTTCCCATGGTCCTCAAATCCTTGAGGTTGTTTTATATATATTTCTTCATCAATTATTCCATTAAGAAAAGCAGTCTTCATGCTCATTCGATGTATATTCCATCCCATAGAAGTTGCAATAGAAATAAGAGTTCTAATTGTTGTGTACTTGGATGTAGGAGCAAATGTTTCATCATAGTCAACTCCCTCGTGTTGTGAGAATCCTCTAGCCACAAATATTTCCTTGTATATATTGATGGTTCCATTAGTTGCATGCTTAATCTTATAAACCCATTTGGAAGTCACAATAGGTTTATCTTCTCATCTATGAACAATTTCCCAAAAATCATTCTTCATTATTGATTGATATTTTTTCATCATTGCATTCTTCCATACTTGTTGTTCAACATCATTTTCATAAGTATAAGGTTCTGATTCAATGAGCTTGGTCATAAATGCTCCATAAATAGAATACATTTTGGGTCTCTTAATTTCTCTGAATGTTCCACTTGGATTTGCATGTCCTTTAGCTTCTTGCAATGTTTTTCTAATCCAAGTAGGTCCCTTTCTTGTTTTTGAAATGATAACACGGTCCATAGGTTTTCTTGGTCCTTTTGGTTCTTCATGATGATCAACTAAGGGTTCTAGAGGATTAATTTTTTCTTGGATTATCTTCACTAGGAAAGACATCCTTCTTCTTCATCAGATTCGATGGGGATATCCTTGGACTTTTTGTATGTAATGATTTCATTAAATGTGACATCTCTGCTTACTTCAATGTGACGTTGGTCTTTGATGTAGATTATGTATGTTTTAGAAGAATTATTGTAACCAATGAAGATTCCTCTCATACATGCAGGATCTAATTTATTTCTCTTTTCCTTGGGAATATGAATGCAAACCTAACAACCCAAGATTATGATATGATCAACATTTGGCATTTTTATAGTAAAATCTTCTTCCAAAGTTATGTCTCCAAGAATTTTTGTGAGGACTTCTATTTTTTATGCATATTGCAGTCATGAAGGCTTCTCCCCATAGGAATTTGGGAAGATATTGATAATGTATCATGCTCTTACACATTCTTCAATGGATCGATTATTTCTTTCGACTATAATATTATATTGGGGATTATAGGAAACTATCAACTCCCTCTTAATCCCAACTTCTTTACAAAAAGCTACAAGTTCTTTAGATGTATGTTCACCTCCATTGTCAAATCTTAATCTTCTTTTCTATCATGTTTTTGTCATGTTCTCAACTTTAGGCTTGAATTCTTGGAAATTATCGAACACTTCATCTTTAGACTTCAAGAAACAGATCCAAGCCTTTCTAGAATAATCATTAATAAATGTTACATAGCATAGACAACCACCAAGCAATTTTTCAGACATTGGGCCACACACATAAGAATGAATTAGGTCCAAAATTTCCTTGGATCTTGAGTCACTGCTAGGAAACGACTTCTTCACATTTTTTCCAAGAGCACACCCTTTACAAACTCCTTCATGTTCTTATTTCACATTGGGCATACCTGGAACATAGAGGATGTTGTTGAGATGAATGTTCCCACCAGATTCCAACTTGATGAAGGTAGATCCAATGCCTTTGACTGGATAGTTATTTTTATCTCCAAGTTCGACCTTGTGAGAGGAACTTCCTTGTGTTAGATTTTTGAGAAGTTCACATTCACCTGTCATATACCTTAAATCTCCACTATCAATTACCGATGTGTTTTCATCTTCAATCGAACCTATAAGAGCATAGTAATGGATTTCATCCTTAAATTCCTTGGATATAGACAATTTTGAAACAAAGGTGATGATGTATCCTTTGATGGATTCAAGGAGAATCCTCAAAGTCCTGAGACCTTCTTTTATGTATTTTACCATTGGAAGATAGAGTGTTGTTACAAATATGTCTTCAAGAGTGCCGAAAAATTGTGATCCTTAAGATTCCTTTCTTTGCCTTAACTTTGATACCATGTTGAGAAACCAAGTGCAATGTAATATAACACTTAATTCATCTTCTTGATAATTACTTGTGAAAATTAGATGTCCTCTTATTACTTCTTATGTCTTCTTCATCAAGCAATTATATATTTGTTCAATCATTTAAGAAAATAGATATCACAATGAGACAATAGACACCAAAAATTAGGCCAGTTGCTAGGGAAAAACCCATAAATATTTTTCTTAATGGAATTATATCAAAATGAGAGATATTTAAGCCAATACCAATACCAAACTAACACCAAGATACCAAGTCAAACCCTCCTTCAAGTCACCTCCAAAAATTCAAAAGTTAATGTTGGTCAAATCTACTCCAATATGGTCAAACTCAAAAAACATTGGTCTTGCAACTATGGCTGAAATTTGACCTACAATAACCTCAAAAAATTCAGCCTCTTCCACAAAAAATAGTCCACACGTGCGAGATGTAGTAGAGTCAAAATTTTAGTCAACAAAGGAACATTCTTCTTGTTTTTTAAGTGTCTTCTCTCTCCTCTAACTCAACGTCTTCCTTCTTAACTAGGTGCAAAAGATAATTCTTGTTGTGATGAATGAATGAGCTCGAAGTAGGTCGAATAGGTCTCCAATATATAGCTATCCAGGAGGGTCGAATAGGTACCACTTGGATAGCTAGGCCAACTTGTCGTCATCTTGGATAGCTAGGCCAACTTGGTCGTCATCTTATGGAATTATAGACTCAAAAATAAAAATCAATTCTTCTTTCTTTTAAATGTCCAAATGGGACATGATACACATAATTTTTCTTTTGACTAAAATAATAGTTTCTTTTTCACTCAACATGAAGAACATGCTTGAAAATTTGTAATAAATACATCAATGATAAATATACATCATGAAGACCGTGGTTACAAATTTCAACAAAAACCAATTGGAAGGTGAGTTCGCTCTTCTTTCTTTATTTGAATAGAAAATGTTTATGAGTATAAAGAAGTATGGCTTGTGGCCCGTGGGATACTATAGTGCACAAATCCTTTATGTGTGCTCTATCTCCCATACCCTTTGGCTAATTTTTCTCAACTATGGAAAAAATGCACTTGAAATAATGGAATCCCTTTTCCTTCTAGTGACACATTTATAACACAACCCAATAGCCTACTAGTGATCAGGTTTGACTTCCTCAAATCATAACCAGAGTTGCAATATAGGATCTTCCAAAGTCTTCTACATCATAATAATGTGGCTAGCCCCATTTCCATGAATTATGGGGGTTGACGTGGCATCCTCTCGAATTATGGTGGTGAAAATAAGAAGGCCAACTTCTGAGCAACATAAATTTCACGTATGGAATCTGATTGACATGATTATTGTGTCGTTGGAAAGGTCCCTATGTGTAGAATAGGAAAAAGAGGTGTTAAACTAAATCTACAAAATTTTATCCCCAAAAAACATCATTTGATGCCTTAAAATGCTCCCGGAAGGTTTCATACTTTGTTTTTCCAAACTAGGATCCGTTGGTAAAAATGGTCCTGAGAGTTGATTCCTCCACTTTTTCTACTATGAAAGCATCGATATCAATGAAAAATAATATTATGATACTATTTGGATCAGGCTCCCCATGTATATGTAGATATCACATTAGCTTTGGTTCCTATTCCCTAGCTTCAGATGTTTGGCACAAGGTGCATAGAAATAAGGGTAAAAAGACTGGTTAATGCCGGAAATATCAGCTAATATTCGCTCGCTTCTATTGTATATGCATTTGTTTGTTATGCTTCTTTTTGTTTTAGTTCTATGCCAAGAGGCGTTTATCTAAGGAATGTTGCATAGCATATGCACAATGCAATTTTATTTCTCCACAAGATGAATAAAATTGCATGTCTTTTTCTATGAAAAAAAGAAAAAACAAAGGCATTGGACGATTCCTAAAACTTGACTAGTGAAATGAATTTATCATCTAACATAACTTTGTTTTAAAATATGGTTATGTACACTCACATAAATCACAATTTCAAAATATTTATTATAATATCAATCTTCTTTAATGTTTAACTCATCAATTATAATGATTCAAGAACATTTTAATTTAAGATAAAAATTTAAAGTAATCCAAATAACTCTTTACTATTTTTAATGTTAGAGAAACTAATTTAAATTGAAATAAATATTAATTATCATTATCATTATTACATTTTTATAAGAATTTTATTATATATATATATATATATATATATATAGTTGCTTTACCAACAATATGGGGCAGATGTTATCCTGTAAATTTACACTTAAAATAATTGAAAATTTTAAAAATAAAATAAAATAAATAAAATAATTGTTTTTTACTTTTTAATGTGAGGGGAATATGTAATTCTCTATTTATTCAATATGGAGTTTATACATAATATTTAAAAATAATATTGATATTATAGTTTAATATGAACATAAATTGTAATTCATTTTATATTCAATTAATATATAAAATTACCAATATTAATAACCAAAAAAATATATTTTAATGTTAAACATGAATAAAATATTTTAATATTATAGTAAGCAAAATATTTTAATATCCACATTAAGTAGCATAATTTTATATAAACTTTAAATAGAAAAATATAATGTAATTGAAATTTTAAAATGAGTTGTCTTTAGAGAGATTTTTTGGAAGCTTTTCTAGTGGAGGTCTAATTTCTCTAAAATCTGACAAGAATTCATTGAAACCACAAGCTTGATGGGCAAGTCTTGCATAATTGAAGTGCGGTAGGGTTTTCTACTGCGTTGAATCAATATATACAATCAAAAAGTCATTTTAAATAACACAAATCAAGATTTCACCTTAAAAAAATTTCAGCAAGGCACCGAAAACTCCAAAAAATCGCATTAAAAGAAACTCCATTTTAAAAGAAATTTTATATTTTGACTTTTAGTTGTGATAGAGAAGCAATTTATTCAATTTCCAATATGGAATTGAGAAGTAACATTTAAAAAAAAAAATCAAACATAAGTTAAAAATAAAATATTTTACTATGCACGTTGAGTAAAATATTTCAACATCACACATATATATATATATATATATATATATATATATATATATTCCAATATAAGTAAAATAGAGAATGCTCTTATTCTAGATACTTTCCAATCCAAGAAACGAAGGAGATTAATTCCTTCAATAATTAATATGGAGTTGATATATAACATTTTAAAAACTATTAACAATAAAAATAATTCAATGTGTATATATGAGTTTATGTGAAGAAGATTTGTAATTTCTTTAATGTTTAATATGGAGTTGACATGTAGCATTTTAGAAACTATTAACAATAAAAGTAATTTACAACAAAAATAATTCAATATGTATATGTGAAGAAGATTTGTAATTCCTTTGATGTTTAATATGGAGTTGACATGTAGCATTTTAATAACTATTAAAAACAAAAATCAAAGTGTATATGTGTGTTTATGTGATGAGAGAGAGAGAGGAATTATATCCTATGGACATAAGCCTTTTACTTCTCAATACAAATAGGACATGTATTTACAAATATACTAATAACAAAAAAACATTTTAATGGAGACAATGTGAGCTATAAATAAAATATTTCAATGACCATGTTAAATACTAGCAATTGCCCCTAAAGGTGCAAAGATACACACAAGGAATATCAATTCTTCATTCACAAGTTATTAAATTGTGCATTTTAACAATGTGCTCAAGCTAAAGTCACTTTTTCTATCGAGCCCAACCACACCGATAGACATATCTGACCTTCCACCAAAATTTCGGCAGCCAACTTGATAAACATTTAATCCAATTAAATGTTGAGCACAAGTATGTCGAAATTATTCATCCAAACATTTAATCCAATTAAATGTTGAGCACAAGTATGTCGAAATTATTCATCCGATGTCAGATTGTTTTGGTCCACAACAATTAATTGGATTAAATATCTCTACCATAAAATAGGAAAACACAAAAATATTTTTCCAAAGACAGAACACCAATTATCCGTCCCATGGTGGTAACGACCAAGGAGTGCCCCTCTCTGCCCTCCACAGATGGTTCTTTGGCGCAACCTAGGAGCCATGGCATGCTGATGTACAGGAGTGACAGTGCTGGAAGGATGTGCGACAGAGGGAGAGGAACGAAGCAGGGGAAAAGCAAGAGGACAGGGGAAACGATGAGTGGGAAAGAAAAAACTAGTGGTTGCGCACAGACTATTGAGCTAGGGGGGACAGATGGAATTAGGATAAGAGGCGCATGTAGGATAAATCACAACCCATAGAATTCTACGTCGCGCAGTTCTAGGAAGAGGGTTGCGCAGCGGGCTGGTGACACAGAAGAGCAAGGACTGAATCAATAAGAAAAACGACAAGAACTGACTGTGCATCTCTTTGTGCTGCTGAGACTTTCTTTTAAAGGGTCCGTGACACATGCAAAGGGGAAGGTCATGAGTGAGCCTCACACGCAGCTATGTGCCATAACCGTTATCATGTGCAGGCTCGAGTAAAGAGTTATGGCTGATTGGCATATCAATCCAAGTAATCATTTAGGATGATTTTTGCAAAGAGGTATCCTGGAGGGGGTGACACTTTCCAAGCGTATCTTCATCATGCATTATGTTAGGGTCTTATAATAATAGGGTTCATAAATTTTGAATTGACTTTGATAGTCTTGTAAATATGCACATACCTTGTTTTCTGCAAGTTGTTTTCCCATATTTTGAAAAAATGAAAATTAATAAAAAGCCAAAAAGAGGGTAAAAAGTCCTAAAAGAAAAATCATAGGACTTAGAAAAATATAGACCCCAAAAGAAAAAAGAGATAAAATAAGACTTGAAAGTGAGCAAGTTCAAAGGCCACTACTTTTACGTTACTGCAAGAATAATGATTATGTGTAGAGTGTCAATAAATGCCATAATCCATGATCAGTTAAAAAGTTTAATCTTAACTTTTGATGCTTTCAATTTCATGTTTTAGATAGAGAATAAATATTTGTCAAATAGTTTAAACTTGAAAAATCAGTAGGTAGGTAGAGAATAATGAGGAGCTCAATAGTTTAATCTCAGCCCTCAGACGAAATAAGGTAGACTTAGATAGTTTTATGCTTTGAAAGAAAAATGTTTTCGCGTTGCAAGCCTAAATGCACCCATGAAAATGATGTAAAAATGTTAGAAATAAAGATGGGTAGGGAGAAAGCAGTTGAGCAATTATGTAATAAAGCATCATCGGGCAAAAATCACTAATTTTCCCTCCCCTCCAAATATTCAGTATTCTAAACTATTATTCAAAAAGGCTCAGAGCATTTCTCTGACTTTTGTTGGGAGTTAAAAATATTGAATTCCCACACTAGACCCACATTCATCAACATTTACTCTTCATTCATAAAATCATAATCCCTTTTTCCTAAGTAAAAACCCATTTTTATTTAGTAAAAGCTAAACCCTAAATAGCTAATCTCATTCCCTTTCAAAAATCATTCATAAACCCTTAAAATGCATTTATCCTAAGTTAAAGTGTGAATTAATACAATAAAGATAAGCAATGCTTTATTTTTGGCACTTTACTTAGAATTAACATGTATTTTGTTTCCATTTCACTATCCCTTGATTCATATCAACTACTAATTTATTATATTAAATCCCTAAGTTACACATTCCCATATAGTATTAAATCCATTTTATTTTAAATAACCCACAAACCCTTTATTTTACGTTTTAACCAATGTTATAATATTCCATGTGCAAAATACAGATCCTGCCCCTATCCCATTGGTTTAACATATCTATAAGGACTTAACCCGCCCCCCTATAGTTGAAAACAACCGTCAAAGGTAAAAAAAACTATATAATATTAAACTCGCACTGATATGTATGATTTAAACACTGTTAAAGGTTTAAATTAATACGTAAACCTTACCCCGCTGCATTATCATTTTAACCCTAAGGTTTGAACATATTAAGCGATTATTTATAAAGTTTAAACCCATCCCTGCATTAATAAACCCCGGTCCCAATCCTCCATCCTAACGCAACTTCCCAGCCATTCTGGGCCGTTCACATTCGAACCCTAGATCTGACGGATAGAAATCAATATCGCATAGAAAAGTTGCGTAATCACCCACATCTCAAACTTGCGCGAAATGGGCGGTTTTGAGATTTTATCTCTCCTCCACGTGGTCAATTCCTATTGGATCGTGTGGGTTAGCCCCAAAACCACTTACTGCCGAAAACGTGCGGGATAACCACTCCTGTTTTGATCTATGGAACCTCGAAACCACCCATCTTCATGATGTGTCACCATTAAATTCCTTCGGCTGATTAGTGCTAATACACATAAAAACATTAGAAATGCATACATTTCTTATCTTTTTGTGCATTAACCTTTGCACAAGCCTCCCCGACTATAAAAACATCATTTTTTCGCCATTTTATGCCCAAATAGCTTGCAAAACTCTACCCTATGACCATTGAAGACCGCCGAGGAGCTTTACATTGCCCCAGAAACTCTACAGAAGCTGTTGTTTCATTCAAAAACCTCAGACACTGATCCGAAGCCCAATACCTGCTTACAATAGGTATTTTTTCTGAAAATCGAGCCTGCAATAAATTTTAAAAGGCCTTTAAAAGAACAAAAACACATTCAGAGCTTAAAAACCAATTAAAGAGCCTGTCAAAAGCCCAAAAAACAGGCCAAACCCTGTCAAATTTTTTCCAGAAACCCTGTTTTACTGTTGCACACAATTTTGGAGGAAAATTGTAAGTTTTTACAGTTTGTTGAACTATTTTAAGCCCTGAATTAAGCTAGAAAACCTCTGAAGGTATCCTAAGTCTCTGTGACCCATTTTCAAAGACTTTCAACCCAATTTCACAATAAAAGACTCAAGAAACCCTTGTTTCTTGTTTTAAGCCAGTTCAAAAGCCTGTAAACCTTTTTGACAGACCTAATTGGAAAGGAAGCCCAAACAAGAGACCATACTTTGCCTATTTATCCAAGAAGCCTCTGTTAAAGGTAAAAATACTTTTGCAAACTGTCTAAACTTTCAGAAGTAGCTTCCAAAGTGCCTAAACCAACCCCTGCCATGACTTCTAATACTACTATTGTTGTCAATCCTTTACAACCCCCAGTCATAGACATTGAACACATTCCATTGGCTGATGTTGATTATAAGATAACAGATCCCATTGTTGAATTTAACCTGCTAGATATTCATAATTGGTGCTATGAGAAGTCCTTAGATCATGAAGAAGAAGTCCATATTTGGGAATACCACTTGCCCAAATATGTTGTCCCATTAACTCACCCATGCCAGGAAGTCATTAGGTTATGTCAACAACATTATGTGCCTGATCAAAGAGCCATTGTAAATGCAAATAAAGAAGTGCTTTTCACCATTACTGGTGAATCAATTAACTAGATGCTACAACTTCAACTTGACCCCCAAGCAGTCGCTTTATCCATAGAGGCCCTCACCAAGTTGTATATTGGCCTTGATTTTCCCAATCGATTCATGATTTTCCAATAATTTATGCCCTTGCATGTAGAAATTCCTAAACTAAATCCCCCATATTCTATTGCCAAATTCCCAGAAGGTTCAAGACATGTGATTTCCATGCTTTCCTTCATCCTAGGATATTTTATTGATGAACACACAGATGAGTCCATCTTGGGGTTCTTATCCACTTTCTCCCCAGGGAAACCCCCATCAGTAATCTTTGATTATGCTGGTTTCATTGCAGATAATATTCATTATCAATTAACCAATTTTCCAATTGAAGGAGTGTTCACATATACTTCCTTCCTTTTCCATATGCTTTTATAATTTCAATTAGATAATTTTCCAGTTACTCTCCAAAATATTGCCATAGAGGGAAACCCTATATCTGTCATTTTATGGACATCTTTCCTCAGGAAAGAATGTACATATTTCACTTATGCAGATTTTTCAGAGTTATTCCCACATCCAGTTATCACAATGTTAAAAAAAACAGAGCAGCCAAGGATAAATGAAGAAATGAAAAATATATTGCAGTTGTCAAAGCAGAATAAGGTTGGTGACTGGTATTTATATGAAAAACATACTGAGATCAGAGTCTTTGGGTCAAACTTGTTACCTTACAAGTTACCCAAACATCCTTCAATGAGGATCTTTGCCTTGGAGTATATCAGACAGATCCTAAACTCTGATTCTATAAATTTCATGGCAGCAAAGAAGAAAACTCGATTCAAACTAAAGAATCGGATAGGGCCATTCATCTGCAATCACAGGGATGCAGAGAAAGAAGCATCAAATCAGCTGTTGGAATTTAGGTTTGAAGAAAGTTTTCTTTGGAATTATGATCCACAAGGGATCCTAAGTAAATTAAGGGTTAAATGCAAGTTAACCCCTTTCATTCATGAAGCAAAACCAAAGATAGAAAAGTATGCAAATCAGATTGAGTGGACTCAAAATACCTTAACAGATGTAGTAAATAAAATTAATACTAGTCATACTTTAGAGACTGCAGAATAGCCAAAGAAATCCACCAAAAGAGTAAGGGAAGAAGGAGCCTATGTGGAAAAAACTGCAACTGAAACTAAGTTCAAGCTAATATATAACAAAAAGCCCAAGTTAGATTTAGCAGGTAAAGGAAAGGTAACAATTGATGTGGAAGAAACATAGCTTATAGATACTATTGAGATTGCAACAAGATGATGAGCTTAGTGGAAAGGAGTTGCCTTCACTAAGTGGGCCCGCAAGGTATTTTTGGCGCAAAGTCTATTTTTAGACTATGTCTATTTTTAGACATATGGATCATGTTCTATGAGTTGTAGGATGCTATTTGTGGATGGTTGGTCAAGTTGGAAAAAATAGATGGACTTCTATTTTTAGACATATTGGGAGGAATCTATTTTTAGATTGCCAGTCTAAAAATAGATATGTCGAATATTATTAGCTCTTAATAATATTTGGACTATAAACATTATCTTATTCTCTTGGAGCACTTCAGTTAAGTGCACAGATGTGGCACAGGAGCTGACAGTAGGAATTACGCTATTCCTGAGGGTTAAGTGGAGCTATTGCATGAAGACTTCAGTTAGAACTCATGTGAGAGATTTTGGTGGAGTTGATTGAGGAAGTTGATGGAGTTGTGTTCAGTTTAACTGAGTTAAACATAGTTGAGCTAGTTGTATCTAGTCTAACTGATTGATACACTAGTGAGAGTGGTGTGAATTAATTATTAATTAATTCACTAATTATTAACTCATAAATCAACTAAAGAATACATCAGTTAACTTCAATGCATGGACAGTTTCAGTGGAGACTAGTGAAGAGGTAGGTGAAAGAGCAAGTGTGACTTTCAGTTGTGACCATGCCGGTGCATGAGTTTGCACCACACATTGATGGAGATGCCAATGAGGATTGTGCAGTGCATACCAGAGGGATTCAAACTCAGATTGGGCCATTATTCATCTTGGATTGCGCAGTAGAGGCAGGCTAACATGTGGAGTAGATTGGAGCATGTGTTTTGCTAGATCTGAGCTTGTGTAGTGTGTAACAATTGGAGATTGTACTGAGAGCTTGTGAGGAGTTTGTACAATGATTGTTACATGATCTCTATCATTATAATATACAAATAGTTGGGGGTTTTCAGCTTTAAGCTTTCCCATAAATACTATGTTTATATGTGTGATTGTTTATGGTTTTAATGTGCGCATGCGATTGTTTATATTTCCGCAAATTGATGATCAATAGTAGAAGAGGTTATGTATTATGCATGAAGCTCAAATAGTGTGTGATCAGGATAATCTTGGTGGATAACATATTAGTTATTCAAATTTCTACATGGTATCAGAGCATATTGATCATTGGAGCAATTGAAAAACATTGAAGCGGTTGAGTTTTGTGCTGGTGGAATTCGAATTTTCAGCAGTGTTTTCTTGGTGTCGAAGTTGAGATGTCTTTCAACGGATTGCGATTGGAGTATGCCCTTGAGGGCAGCTCGAATTATATTGCATGGAAGGACAGGATGGAGGCGATGCTGGATGACAATGGGTTGAAGGAGTTCATAGATGCAGAAATTCCAAAGCCTACTTCTAGCGATGTTGCCGTAATTGAGGCTTGGCAAAAGAAGATATAAAAGTGTCGAAGGATTCTGTTGGAGGCCGTGAAGGATCACATAGTGTCTAGCCTGCATGGTAAGGCTTCTCCATTTTATGATGTGGAAAGCCTTGACAGATTTATTCCAAAGCAAGAGCGACCAGAGGAAGTTGGCGCTCAAGGATAGACTCAGAAACATAAAGATGGAGAAAGGCGACAGTATGCCCAAGTACCTCACGAAGTTCATCCAATGCAGGGATGAGCTGGGAAGTGTGGGGGTGACTGTTGATGATGAGGAATTAGTGAGCTTGGCTCTCCTAGGGCTTCCGAAGAGTTAGCATTCCTATCAGGACTCTGTCAACGGTCGGGAGAAATTGCCAGGATGGGAGCGACTTTGGTCAGATCTTGTGCAAGAGGAGATAAGGCGGAGTACCAGGGATGGATCTTCATCAAGGATCTATAATGAAGAGAATTGCGCTTTGGCTGCCAAATAAAAGAAGGGGAAGAGAAAGAAAGCTTCTCAATCCGGTGCGAAAGGCAAGAAGTAGGACATGTCCAAGGTGAAGTGCTTTCACTGTCACCAACTCAGACATTATGCCACAAATTGTCCGCAGAAGAAGAAAAATAAGCAGGCTCCTGGATCTGCAGCTGGAGAGGCCTTAGCCTCGCAGTTTGAGCTGGATTTTTCGCTAATCACATGCTTGGTTTCAAGTGTGATGGGTTCAGTGTGGTTTCTGGACAGTGGTGTGTCTTTTCACATGACAGGAGATCGAGATTTGTTTACTGATCTGGATGAGAAAGATCTTGGAGTGCACATCAAGATGGGTGATGATGGTAGAATACAGTGCGACCGGTATCGGTACCATTTCCTTTAAGAGGGAGTCTGGTAAGCGCTTCGTATTGAAGGAAGTGATGCATGTTCCATGATTGAAGAAGAATCTTATCTCCGTGGCGATGTTAGAAGACAAGGGATATGATGTTGTCTTTAGCGAGGGAAAGGCTTTCCTGCGCAGTAAGGCAACTGGTGAGACCCGGAGGATAGGGGTTCGAGTTAAGAACCTTTATCAATTGCAGGTAGATGGTTGCGCAGCAATGGCAGGCAAGGCAGAAGGAGTGGTGAGTCGGGATGATGGCGAGTTGTGGCACCGGAGATTGGGCCACCTTCACCATGGAGCTTTGAAGATACTGCAACAGATTTCTACTGGGCTTCCTAAGGGTACTCTTGCGCAGTCAGATCAGTGCAAGGGGTGTACCTTGGGAAAATTTGTGAAAGCCACTTTTCACGAGAAGGATAGTTGCGCCACGACGATCCTTGAGAGAATTCACACAGACGTGTGTGGACCTTTCTCAGTAGCTTCGACAGCAAAGCACAGGTATTATGTGATATTTGTTGATGATTTTTCTTGTAAGTGCTGGATCTTCTTCATGCAGAAGAGGAGCGAGACATACTCAAAGTTCTCCGTGATTACTCACAACGTTGAGAAAGAATTCCACAGTACGTCTTAGGAGCGACAATGGTGGTGAATTCACCGTTAATTCATGACTTGGCAACGCAAGGAATTCGAAGAGAGCCCAGCACCCTACAACCCGCGGCCGCAACGAGGTTGGCCGAGCGTAAAGAAAAGAATGATCAAAAGCGTATGAGATGTTAAAGGATCAAGGCCTTCCCACACACTTCTGGGTCGAGACATGCAATAATGCAGTATATGTGCAGAACCGTTGTCCTCACAAGATACTTGGCATGAGTACACCCGAGGAGGCGTTTTCTGGTAAGAAGCCTGATATTTCCCATTTGAGGATTTTTGGTTCACCTGTTTACATTCATGTGACGAAGGATGCCAGGAAGAAGCTGGAGCTGACCGCAGAGGTTGGGATATTTGTGGGGTACACTGATACGCCCCACAACTATCGTGTGTATTTGCCAGACAGTCGCAAGACTGTTGTGCGACGGGATATCAAATTTTAGGAGGAGAAAGCCATGAAGTGTTCGCTTGAGAGGGAGCCACACTTGCATGCAGATGAGGAGCTATTAGTTCCTAAGGATGAGTCTCTGGATGTGGATCAGCCACAAGAGGAGGTTCATGGAGTGGAAGAGACCACTCATGCAGCGCCAACCATCAGAGGGCGGAAGCGCACTACAGAAGCTGAGCAACTAGCTCAAGATGCAGAGAAGGTTGTAGGAGCACCTACATCACAGCGCAGACAGAGACAGTCACCTGACCGGTATACTGGATACATGGCTCTTATGAGCAAGTGTATCGTGATGGAGCCATCCTCTTTCGAGGAAGCTGTGGAGGATCCCGCATGGGTAGATGCCATGGTGGAAGAGTATGATTCGATTGTCAGAAACAGTGCATGGGAGATTGTCCCAAGGTCGGAAGGGAAATCAGTGGTGGGTTCGAGATGGATCTACAAAGTGAAGCAGGCAGCTGACGGGAGTGTGGAGAAGTATAAGGCAAGATTTGTTGCCCGAGGCTTTTCATAGATAGAGGGGATCGATTATGAGGAGACCTTTGCACCTGTCGCAAGGTATTCTTCCATACAGACAATACTTGCTCTCTCAGCGTAGATGGGGTGGCACATTCATCAGATGGATGTGAAGACTGCGTTCCTCAACGAAGTCATTGAGGAGGAGGTGTACATAGAGCAGCCCGAAGGTTTCGAGATCTTTAGCAGTGAGTCGCATGTGTGTAGGCTCAAGAGAGCGTTGTATGGGTTGAAACAAGCACCTCGTGCTTGGTACACACGGATAGACAGTTATTTCACCGGACTTGGATTCTCCAAGAGTGAGGCGGATCCTAACCTATACCAGATTGTGGTGGAGGGTAAGTTGCTGATCATTGTACCTTATGTAGATGATTTGATTTTGACAGGATGAGCCGTTGATACTCTCATGCAAGGAGGATCTTGCAAAAGAGTTTGAGATGAAGGACTTGGGCCTCCTTCATTATTTCCTGGGATTGGAAATTTGGCAGTGCAGTGGTGGACTATTTGTTTCTCAGGGTAAGTATGCCCAGGAGATACTGGAGAAGTTCAACATGCATGGCCGTAAGCCTGTTGATACTCCTCTTCCCGGTGGCTGAAGGAAGGAGGATGCTACTTCGGCTGAGGTAGTGGATGCCACTATTTATTGACAGTTGGTGTGGTCTCTTATGTATCTGGTCAATACATGACCCGACATATGCTATGTAGTTAACCAGCTTTCACAAGCTATGGTTAAGCCTACCAAGCTCTTTTGGAAGGCGGGGAAGCATGTATTGAGATATCTCAGAGGCACATCTGGATATGGATTGTGGTACAGACAGTCGGATGAGGTGAAGCTGTGTGGCTTCACGGATGCAGATTGGGCAGGGAGCCCAACGGACAGAAAGAGCACATCTGGAGGGATTTTCAGTATCGGGTCGACAGCAGTTTCTTGGTACAGCAAGAAGCAGAGATCCGTGGCACTCAGTTCAGCAGAGGCCGAGTATATGGCAGCGAGTTTGGCTGCATGCGAGGCTATATGGATGAGGAAGATCCTGGTCGGGTTGTTCGGGTCACACTTGGAGCCTACTGTGATTTATTGTGATAACCAGAGTTGCATTAAACTCTCGGCTAATCCAATATTTCATGATAGATCCAAACACATCAACATCAGGTACCATCATATCAGAGATTGTGTGCAGCGGAGAATCATGTTACTTTCATATATTCCCACGAAGGATCAGGATGCTGATATCTTGACGAAGGCGCTCACCAGGAGAAAATTCGAATACCACAGAGGCAGGATAGGGGTTGCATATAATCCATATCTTGTTGAGAGGGAGTGTTGAAAATGCAACAAGATGATGGAGCTTAGTGAAATGAAGTCGCCTTCACTAAGTGGGCCCGCAGGCTATTTTTGGTGCAAAGTCTATTTTTAGACTATGTCTATTTTTAGACATATGGATCATGTTCTATGAGTTGCAGGATGCTATTTGTGGATGGTTGGTCAAGTCGAAAAAAATAGATGGACTTCTATTTTTAGACATATTGGGCGGAATCTATTTTTAGATTGCCAGTCTAAAAATAGATATGTCGAATATTATTAGCTCGTAATAATATTTGGACTCTAAACATTATCTTATTCTCTTGGAGCACTTCAGTTAAGTGCACAGATGTGGCACAGGAGCTGACATAAGGAATTACGCTATTTCCTAGGGTTTAGGGGAGCTATTGCATGTTGATTTTAGCTAGAACTCATGTGACAAGTAGGCTTGGTGGAGTCGATTGAGGAAGTTAGTGAGTTTTATTCACTTAACCGAGTTAAACATAGTTGAGATAGTTGTATCTAGTCTAACTGATTGATACACTAGTGAGAGTGGTGTGAATTAATTATTAATTAATTCACTAATTATAAACTCATTAATCAACTAAAGAATACATTAGTTAACTTCAAGAAGTGTTGGTACGGGATGCTTGCTGGAGAGACCAAGAAGAGGTAGGTGAGAGTAGTGTGACTACTGGGCCAGGACTCTACTGCATGAGTTTGCACCACATATCGATGGAGATGCCAATGAGGGATTGTACAAAGACATACCGGTAGGGATTTGAACTCGTGGATGTGAAATTATCTATCCTGGATTGCGTAAAAAGAGGCAAAGCACCGGTGTGAAGACAGATTGGAGCATGTGTTTTGCTAGATCCGAGCTTGTGTAGTGTGTAACAATTGGAGATTGTACTGAGAGCTTGTGAGGAGTTTGTACAATTATTGTTACATGATCTCTATCATTATAATATACAGATAGTTGGGGGTTTTCAGCTTTAAGCTTTCCTATAAATACTATGTTTATATGTGTGATTGTTTATGGTTTTAATGTGCGCATGCGATTGTTTATATTTCCGCAAATTGATGATCAATAGTAGAAGAGGTTATGTATTATGCATGAAGCTCAAATAGTGTGTGATCAGGATAATCTTGGTGGATAACATATTAGTTATTCAAATTTCTACATGGTATCAGAGCATATTGATCATTGGAGCAATTGAAAAACATTGAAGCGGTTGAGTTTTGTGCTGGTGGAATTCGAATTTTCAGCAGTGTTTTCTTGGTGTCGAAGTTGAGATAAGACACTTGTTTGTCATCAAGCCAACTTTTTCCAGATATACTGAAGCTAATGAAAACTTTAGGAAATTAAAGAAAATACAAATTCCTAAAGATGAGGATTGGCATTCACTCACAGATTTATTATGAAGGATAAAAGACAGACAGATGAAAGAAAGAGAAAACTGTTTTCTGATTTACAGTCAAAACATATTTTTTACATCAGATTTTATAGAGTATCAGTGAATAAAAAGAATCTGAGAAAGAGTATCAGACAAGGCAATTCAGATTCCAAAAACAAATTTAAATATCTAAAGCCAATAAGGAGGACACCAAGAAAACCAGCTGCATCTTATCCTCAAAGTAGTTTCTATTTCTTTTGGATAAATATGACAATTTGCTGATTTGTTAAAGCAACTGTCTCTATTATTGTTGTAAAGATATTTTATTTTCCTTAGATAATTCCTAGAAGCATTCTAGGATATTTTGTAAAGAACAAAGTATAAATACTTCATCTTTAGAAGTATTTTGTGTGGAATAAAATTGTTGGAGATTGTTATAGTCATTTTTGTTGGACTTGAAAGCTTTTGTGTGTCAAATTTCGAGTAGGAGTCTGGATCAAACCAATTGGCATCATACTTCAGGATTCCTGTGATGAGCTATTTGGAGTGAAGTATTTCCTTACTTGTCATTGTTATCTTTCTTTGTTACAGTTCTGTACTTGATTCTGACCATCAATAGTAATGGATAAGTTATTATGACATAGATAAGCAGGATGTCCATTACGTGTACGTGTGGGATAAACCAAATTCTCATTGAATTCAATCTTTCCATTGAAAGGGGCTCGTATATGTTCTACAATATCACCAGTAAATACCCCCCCCGGTATGAAAAGTCCTTAGTGTTACTACAGGATTTATTGAGAGCACCCTGTTTTTAACTAGTTATCATTTCTATATTTTCTTCTGATTTCCAGTGTAGGGAACCCTTAATTGCTCCCTCTCTCGTTTGACCTCTTCCTACTACTTCCTTTTCTGGATCAAAGGATTCTTAATTGCCCTTTATCCCAATCATACCACCTCATAAAAACAACTTTCCAAGATCTTCAAGGGTTATATATCTTGCGCTGAAAACATTTGACCTTTTGGCCTTGATCCCAATCCTGTTTGCTTGATTTTGACTCCTTAGCCCAATGGAAAAATATATTTCCCACTATCCATCTTTTCAAATTGATTTTCCCACCAAACCAAACAAAACTAAAACCAATTGCACAATCATAGCTAACCTAATATTTTATAAAAGAAACAAAGTTAAATCTTATAGAGAGCCCTCTTTGAACCCTAGGAAGGCTATATCGTAGAGTTTGACGTTGGTCTGTGGTTACCTCTAGTGTTCTTTGACTAAAAACAAAAAATCTCACAACTTTAGAATTACTAGAGTGATAACACATTAACTCATTCATCTCATGCAAATGGTTATCAGTATGAGTATCCATGTTAGGTGAGGACCTGCGCTTCAGATCTTCGTCCTCATGGGCGTGGGAGAGATGATTGTCATTATTACTCCTGCTGTCACCCGCATCGGGGAAAGTCCTGGATTAACAATTATTTGTCAAATGATAAATATTTGGCCAGATCTAAAAAATATTGATACTTTTTTCTAGAAATAAATCATCAAACAAATGGATAAAATGTTAAAAAATAAAATAAAAAATGATTTTAAATTGGTGAGGCATAAAGGTCGAAAGGTAACTTTGTACTTATTACACACCTACATCTTTACTATTGAATAGGTTAGTAATTCAAGGTTTGAATTAACAAAGATTTGTTCACCAACCAAAAAAACATTTTACAAATTTTCATGTAGCCAAAAGATTAAACATATAGCTAATTTTCCATGTATCTTTTTTCCCCAAGAGATAAATTATCAAACAAATAGACATAATGTTGAAAGTAAAAAAATCTTGATTATAAATCGGCGATGAAAGAAACAAAATAGGTAACTCTCTATTTATGAAAGGTTTAAAGTATTATTCTCTCTTAGGAGTTCCTCACCTTTTTTATGCGTAATTTTCAATTATCATAATTAGTCTAAGTTTGACCATTAAAATTATAATAGTTTTGGTAACCTAGGGAACTTTCTAACTCACCCTGGTATAGGATTCAACAAAGTTATTCAAAATGGAAGGTTGGTTTCATTTAGTTGAGGCACTCTCTAAATCAAACTAGGAAAAAGGATCCAACAAAGTTTATGCTTGTTTTGGTGACCCGAGGAACTCTCTAAATCACCCAAGGAAAGGAATCCAACAAAGTTGTCCAAAATCAAAGTCTGATTTTTGTAGCCTGATAAATCACCCATGGAAAAGGATTCAATTTTTTTTTTCCAAAATGGATGGCTGGTTTTGGTGGCACGAGGTGCTCTCTAAATCACCTAAGGAGAAAGATCCAATAAAGTTGTTTGAAATGGAAAGCGCATAGTAAATCCCATGAAATCATCTTTACTTGAATTGAAGAACCAAAAAACCCTGTTGGAACAATCAGAGCTTAATATAAAAATGTCAAGTCTCATTGTTTGTTTTGGGACTCTACTACAAGTAAAATTACCTGAGAGGACTGTATTAGTTTTTCTATTCTAAATGTATTTTCAGTTTATAAACATGTGCATACTTGTCTCATTAGTTTTCTTAAGGATTGAGGATTTTAACCATGAAACGTAGATGATTTTAGTGAATTAGAATTATGAAATAAACACAAATAACATTGAACAACGGTGTAAAATAGAGAAATAATTCACCACATAACATTTACAGAGCAGGCATAATGAAGCAGTTCACCCCTCCTGGGCTACATCTGTTGGTCCAACTCCCAATGGCATGTCCATCTTTCATTATGCTCAAAATTTTACAAATACATGTAGGTGCAGGCCTCTAATGGCTGTTTTATCTGCACCAATGGCTCCAAAATGCTTCAATTAGTAAAAAATGACTCTTCATTCACTCTGAATGGGCGAAAATTGAGTCTCCTACTCTTTTGCCCAGTTACAGCTAGAAAAACTCCACTAAAAGTGGAGAACTCCACTTAACTGGAGTTAAAATAGTGAAATCCGCCCAAAAATAGGCACACTCCAAAAATCCGCCAAAATAAACTATGGCATTTAATTTTATGGTTTGGGCACATGCCCCCCAAACCCCGTTGTTAACAACCGTCGGTTACGTGGAACCCGAAGATTAACTGTGGTTGCATAAGGGTTGAAACAATGTTATTGATGAAACGGGAACTATTACCTCAAAACATGAACTCTAGCCCAAAAAGACTCAAAAAACATGAAAAAATGCCCCAAAAACAAAAAGTGTGTATTCCAGAACGCATTTTTTTTTTTCAAGGTCAAATTTTACCTTTTTATAAAACTATGCTAAAAACGAAATTGTTTCTTGAAAAAATAATTGAAAAAACACCCTCAAAACAAAATGAGTTGATAGTGCAAGCTTCTGTGATCCATAACATTTTAATTAAAAATCTTCCGAGAAATCACATAAGAAATTTAGGAACCGAAGCATTTCGAACTACCAACTGTAGTTCATCATCAGGATAATGAAGATTGGCTGATCAGACCTATATATTTATACCATGAAGAGAGAAGCAACGGTCAAAACCCAAGAAAAAATTACAAAGTTAAAAACGGTCAAAAATAAGATTAAAAATATAAAAATATAAAATAAAATTCTCCCAACCCCAAAAAGTTCCAAAAGTTAAAAACGGTCAACAATAAAAATAAAATATAAAAAGAACCAAAACCTTAACTACCCCATCCTTAAAAACACACGTAAAAAATAATATAAAATCAAAACCAAAAACTAAAATAACACCCTTCAACAAACAAGATAAACAAGTTTTTAACCTGAATCAAGTTAAAAGTCAAAAAATCAAAGTCAAAGTCAAAAATAAAAAACAAAATAAAAATAAAAATAAAGGATTTAACAAATAAATAAATTAATAAATAAATAAATACTTTAAATAAAATTTTTTAAAGATAGAATTAAAATTAAAATAAATAAATTAATTAATATAAATATTTACGCAATGAATAAATTAATAAAATAAAAATAAATACATTAATAAATAGATAAAATTAAAAACTAGAATTAAAATACAAATACAAATAAAAATAAAAAAATTTATTTTTATTTTCAAATTATAACTGAATCAAAAAATATATAAATGAATAATAAAAAAAAAAGAAAAAAGTAAAGGATTTAAACAATAAATAAATTGATAAATTAATAAATAAATAATAAATAAATTAAATTAAAAATAAAAACTAGAATAAAAATAAAAAGAAAATTAAAAGAAAATTAAAATAAAGGATTAAATCAATAAATAAATTACTAAAACAATAAAATTAAAACTAGACTTAAAATACAATTAAAATAAAAGAAAAATAAAAAATAAAAATAAAATAAATTATTTTAATTCTATTTTAATAAATAAAAATAAATAAATAAAATACTAACATAAAATAAAATAAATAGAATAAAAATAATATGATCAAATAAAAAATAAAACTACCAAGGAAAAAAAGAAAAGAAGGACCCTTATAGGGAGTGAAGAGTTGGAATCCAACAACTGCTAACTTTCCATCCATCATCCTTGTTTAACGTACCGGGCCTCTTCTCAATCTTAATCGCCTCCCTAAATTTCCGGTGATGGAAATGGTCAACCCTGGCAAGGACTCTAGCATCTTCCATACATATATGATGCTTCGTCTTCTCCGCATGCTCAGCTAGCGCTGAAGACTTGATTCTACCATGTCTAATATCTGCAGAATGCTCCTAGATCCTTTAGTTTCAACAATGTAGGGAGTCCCACAAGAGCACGGGATCAAATAAACACCTTTCATGCTTTTTGGGTCCAACTGGTCCTTAACCGATTTAAGAGAGCCTCGAATGGTGTTTAAAGGTTTAAAAGAAGACAAGATCTTATGCCTCCTTAAAATCCGAGTGATCTTGTCAGTAATACCTTGAATAAAAGGTAAATGAACTTTACCAATAGCATCATCCATTATCTTTTTCTGTCTAGGACCTTTGCTCGCATTCATGAAAGCCTTCAAACCCTGACCTCTGTTATAACCATTTTCTTCGAAGACCTTAAGGAGATGGGATTTCTCTTCATCTAAATGATCATCATCAGAAATTCTAAGAGCTCTCGTAGCTAAAGTATTCAGAACCCCAAGTTTCTGGGTAGGAAAATGATGAGAACCAGAATGCAGATACTGGTCCGTGTGTGTCTTTTTCCGAAAAACACGGTGCGAGAAAGAGCCATTATTATTTCTAGAGATGAGAACATCAAGGAAAGGAAGGCTTCCATCATTCTCCGTTTCCATTGTGAACTTGATGGAGTGAGATTGATTATTCAAGTGTTGATGAAAAGCCTCTAATTCTTGACATCCATGAGACCAATTGATGAAAGTGTCATCAACAAACCGCTTCCAAACCTTGGGTTTTAAAGGAGCAGAAGCCAAAGCTCTAGATTCAAAATCTTCCATAAATAGGTTGGCCACCACTGGCGAGAGCGGGGAACCCATGGCGACACCACAGGTTTTCTCATAAAATTCCCCTTCAAAACTAAAAAAGGTAGAAGTGAGGCAAATTTCCACCAATTTAGCAGTATCAAGATCAGTAGCAGTAGTAGTATCACTGATCCTGATACTGCTAAATTGGTGGAAATTTGCCTCACTTCTACCTTTTTAGTTTTGAGGGGGAATTTTATGAGCAAACCTGTGGTGTCGCCATGGGTTCCCCGCTCTCGCTAGTGGTGGCCAACCTATTTATGGAGGATTTTGAATCTATAGCTTTGGCGTCTGCTCCTTTAAAACCCAAGGTTTGGAAGCGGTTTGTTGATGACACTTTCATCAATTGGTCTCATGGACGTCAAGAATTAGAGGCTTTTCATCAACACTTGAATAATAAATCTCACTCCATCAAGTTCACAATGGAAACAGATAATGATGGAAGCCTTCCTTTCCTTGATGTTCTCATCTCTAGAAATAATAATGGCTCTTTCTCGCACCGTGTTTTTCGGAAAAAGACGCACACTGAGCAGTATTCTGGTTCTCATAATTTTCTTGCCCAGAAACTTGGGGTTCTGAATACTTTAGCTACGAGAGCTCTTAGAATTTCTGATGATGATCATTTAGATGAAGAGAAAGCCCATCTCCTTAAGGTCTTCGAAGAAAATGGTTATAACAGAGGTCAGGGTTTGAAGGCTTTCATGAATACGAGCAAAGGTCCTAGACAGAAAAAGATAATGGATGACGCTATTGGTAAAGTTCATTTACCTTTTATTTAAGGTACTACTGACAAGATCGCTCAGATTTTAAGGAGGCATAAGATCTCGTCTTATTTTAAACCTTTAACACCATTCGGGGCTCCCTTAAATCAGTTAAGGACCAGTTGGACCCAAAAAGCATGAAAGGTGTTTATTTGATCCCGCGCTCTTGTGGGACTCCCTACATTGGTGAAAATGGTCGATTGATTAATAAAAGGATCCAGGAGCATTCTGCAGATATTAGGCATGGTAGAATCAAGTCCTCAGCGCTAGCTGAGCATGCAGAGAAGACGAAGCATCATATCTGTATGGAAGACGCTAGAGTCCTTGCTAGGGTTAACCATTTCCGTCACCGGAAACTTAGGGAGGCGATTGAGATTGAGAAGAGGCCTTGTACGTTAAACAAGGATGATGGATGGAAAGTTAACAGTTGTTGGATTCCATCTCTTCACTCCCTGTAAGGGTCCTTCTTTTCTTTTTTTCCTTGGTAATTTTATTTTTGATTTGATCATATTATTTTTATTCTATTTATTTTATTTTATGTTAGTATTTTATTTATTGATTTTTATTTATTAAAAGAGAATTAAAATATTTTTTTTATTTATTTTATTTTATTTGTATTTTAAGTCTAGTTTTAATTTTATTGTTTTAGTAATTTATTTATTGATTTAAGCCTTTATTTTAATTTTTATTTGTATTCTAGTTTTTATTTTAATTTTAATTTATTTATTGTTTAAATCCTTTACTTTTACTTTATTTTATTTTTGTTCATTTATATATTTTTTGATTCAGTTATAATTTGAAAATAAAAATAATTTATTTTTATTCTTATTTTATTTTTATTTTTATTTGTATTTTAATTCTAGTTTTTAATTTTATTTATTTATTAATTTATTAATTTATTCATTGCTTAAATCTTTTAATTAATTAATTTATTTTTTATTTTTATTTTTAAATTTCAATTCTATCTTTAAATTTTTTTATTTAAAGTATTTAATTATTTATTAATTTATTTATTGGTTAAATCCTTTATTTTTATTTTTATTTTTGATTTTGACTTTGATTTTTTGACTTTTAACTTGATTCGTTAAAAACTTGTTTATCTTGTTTGTTGAAGGGTGCTATTTTAGTTTTTGGTTTTGATTTTATATTATTTTTGACATGTGTTTTTAAGGATGGGGTAGTTAAGGTTTTGGTTCTTTTTATATTTTATTTTTATTGTTGACCGTTTTTAACTTTTGGAACTTTTTAGGGTTGGGAGAATTTTATTTTATATTTTTATATTTTTAATCTTATTTTTGACCGTTTTTAACTTTGTAATTTTTTCTTGGGTTTTGACCGTTGCTTCTCTCTTCATGGTATAAATATGTAGGTCTGATCAGCCAATCTTCATTATCCTGATGATGAATTACAGTTGGTAGTTCGAAACGCGTCGGTTCCTAAATTTCTTATGTGATTTCCTGGAAGATTTTTAATTAAAATGTTATGGATCACAGAAGCTTGCACTCTCAACTTTTATCCCTACACGGAAGGGTTATTGATGATAAGGTTCGATTATTCAAACGTACGCGATTCAAGGTTTCTAAGAGCTTGGCTGATATTTCACTTTTAAAACGTTGGAGAGATGCATGTGTCATTCCTTCTTTTGCTAGGATTAAGCATCGTCTTAATTCCTACAAGAATATTCTCATTTTTGAAAGAACTAGTATGGCACTTCTTCGTTCTGAAATTCGTGGTCTGAGAAGGGATCTCGATCTTCTTTCCAGAAGACTTCTTTCTCTCCACCTGGAATTGTCTTTTGTTATTGCAGGTTCGCTTTGGTTGGTGAATGATGCGGTTTCTGCCTGGAAAGCTGAACGTCTGGAGGAAGCTGCTAAAAAGAAGCATTTGAAGAAGTTTGAACAATGCTGTCAGTAGGAGGATCTTGCGAAGATGGAGTACTGTCCTGCTTTCGGTTCTAGGAGCAGGGTAAACTGTGAGCAAGTCTCTGCTCTAAAGGACTTGATTAGATCACAATGTAGGTCGAATGATAAACTCATGAGTAGAGACGTTGCCTCTCTTACCAGTTCAACGTCTGAAATGTGCGATGCAGGACTCCATTTTTCGAACAGTGATGCCGTCGATGTGGATCATTTAACCCACCCTCTTAACGGTGTGGATAACGGTTCAATTATGAGTAACAGTCATGCGATGTTGGAGGCTTCAACTCGTCCGGTTTTTTGCATCAATACGTCCTCAATCAGTAAACTGAACCCCTCAGATGGATCGTCGAGCCCCTTTGTGGTTAATAGCATTGTTGCTGAGCAGGTGCAGTTGGAAGCTTCGGTTTGTTCAGATGTTGGCTGTAATTCGTCCTCCATCTTGGATTCGATAGTTGGATCTTCGAACCCCTCTTCCAGGGTTTCCTCCGCGACTGATTGGAGTGGTACTGGCACAAGTAACGAGTTCTTAAATCAGTTAAATCAATTAAATTCTCATTTGGACGAATGTTTGATTTTGAATGATGTTGGTCATGATAATAATATTTATAGTTTTAATTCTAATAGTAATAGTTTCAACACTTTTAAGAATTACAATATTAAAATTAGAATCAACGTTAATGATAATGATATTAAATTTGATAATTATAATAAAAATAATATTAATTTTAACGATATTAACATTAAAAATATTTTTAATATTAATATGGATATTAGCAAAGATGATAATATTATTAACAGTGATAATATTATTAATATTAATATGGATATTAATAAAGAAAATAATATTAATAATAGTATTGGCAATATTTATAATAATAATATTAGTATTAGTGATTTTAATAATGACAGTAATAATAATAATATTGGTAATAATAATTATAACAATAATAACATTAGTAATAATATCATTAGTAGTAATAGCAATAATAATATTAATATTAATATGGATATTAACAAAGAAAATAATATTAATAATATTAGCAATATTTGTAATAATAATATTAGTATTAGTGATTTTAGTAATGACAGTAATAATAATATTAATATTGGTAATAATAATTATAACAATAATAACATCAGTAATAATATCATTAGTGGTAATAGCAATAATAATATTAATAGTAATAAGAATAATAAAAGAGTTATTAATCTCTCTAGGTTCTCTTTTGATTCATCTGTTTTTTCTTTATTAGGTAAGGGCCTTAATTTCGCTCTTGCCCCTAGGAAGATTCCTCGTGATGATATTATTTTTAGTATAGAATATGGTATTAAAGATTTATCTGAAAACTTGCAAGATGCCATTAGGCAGGATTGCGCCGTGGCACTTAGGAAAGCTAAACCTCCGAGGAGCAATGTTAGCAAGGTTGAATTTTTGGCTCTTAAGACCCTTAATCAAAAGCCTGATATTGCTGCCCTCAAGGCTGATAAGGGTGGCGCTATTGTAATCTTGAATAAAGAGGATTATAAAGCAAAGATGCTTGACCATCTTTGTAATAGCGGGAGTTATAAGAAGCTTTCTAAGAACCCTATTAATAAAGTCTCGAAGATAGTGGCCAATGCTATTAAATCTAGTTGCACTGTGGGTTCTATGAGCTCGAAGCTTATTGAAAGCAATCCTGTCACCCCCAGGATTTATGGGCTCCCTAAGATTCATAAAGAGAGTGTTCCTCTTAGACCCATTGTTAATACTATTGGTGGGCCCACTTATCTCCTTGCTAAATATTTGGCTCGCAAACTAAAGCCTCTTGTTGGTAAGATAGATTCTTTCGTGAAGGATTTTGCTTCTTTTGTTCAGGAGTTAAAAAGCTGGGTTTACGAACCTAATGACTCTATGGTTAGTTTTGATGTTGTTTCTCTCTACACGAACATTCCTATCTTGGAGGCAGTAGAAGTAATCAGATGCATCACTGATCTTGATACTACTAAATTGGTGGAAATTTGCCTCACTTCTACCTTTTTTAGTTTTGAAGGGGAATTTTATGAGAAAACCTGTGGTGTCGCCATGGGTTCTCCGCTCTCGCCAGTGGTGGCCAACCTATTTATGGAAGATTTTGAATCTAGAGCTTTGGCGTCTGCTCATTTAAAACCCAAGGTTTGGAAGCGGTTTGTTGATGACACTTTCATCAATTGGTCTCATGGATGTCAAGAATTATAGGCTTTTCATCAACACTTGAATAATCAATCTCACTCCATCAAGTTCACAATGGAAACAGAGAATGATGGAAGCCTTCCTTTCCTTGATGTTCTCATCTCTAGAAATAATAATAGCTCTTTCTCGCACTGTGTTTTTCGGAAAAAGACGCACACGGAGAAGTATCTGCATTCTGGTTCTCATCATTTTCCTGCCCAGAAACTTGGGGTTCTGAATACTTTAGCTACGAGAGCTCTTAGAATTTCTGATGATGATCATTTAGATGAAGAGAAAGCCCATCTCCTTAAGGTCTTCGAAGAAAATGGTTATAACAGAGGTCAGGGTTTGAAGGCTTTCATGAATGCGAGCAAAGGTCCTAGACAAAAAAAGATAATGGATGATGCTATTGGTAAAGTTCATTTACCTTTTATTCAAGGTACAAATAACAAGATCACTCGGATTTTAAGGAGGCATAATATCTCGTCTTCTTTTAAACCTTTAAACACCATTCAGGGCTCCCTTAAATCGGTTAAGGACCAGTTGGACCCAAAAAGCATGAAAGGTGTTTATTTGATCCCGTGCTCTTGTGGGACTCCCTACATTGGTGAAATTGGTCGATTGATTAATAAAAGGATCCAAGAGCATTCTGCAGATATTAGGCATGGTAGAATCAAGTCCTCAACGCTAGCCGAGCATGCGGAGAAGACGAAGCATCACATCTGTATGGAAGACGCTAGAGTCCTTGCTAGGGTTGACCATTTCCATCACCGGAAATTTAGGGAGGCGATTGAGATTGAGAAGAGGTCCTGTACGTTAAACATGGATGATAGATGGAAAGTTAGCAGTTGTTGGATTCCATCTCTTCATTCCCTGTAAGGGTCCTTCTTTTCTTTTTTTCCTTGGTAGTTTTATTTTTGATTTGATCATATTATTTTTATTCTATTTATTTTATTTTATGTTAATATTTTATTTATTAAAATAATTTATTTTTATTTTTATTTTATTTTATTTGTATTTTAAGTCTAGTTTTAATTTTATTGTTTTAGTAATTTATTTATTGATTTAATCCTTTATTTTAATTTTCTTTTTATTTGTATTCTAGTTTTTATTTGTATTTATTATTTATTTATTAATTTATCAATTTACTTATTGTTTAAATCCTTTACTTTTTAGAATCTACGCTTCTGTGATCCATATAAAATAGTAAAAACTCTTCCAGTAATAATCACATGCAAAATAACATTGTCGACGCGTTTCGAACCAACAATTGTATTTTAATTTTATTTATTTATTAATGTATTTATTTATTTATTTATTCATTGCTTAAATCCTTTAATTAATTAATTAATTATTATTATTATTATTATTAAATTCTATCTTTAAACTTTTTATTTAAAGTATTTATTTATTTATTAATTTATTTATTGGTTAAATCCTTTATTTTTATTTTTGACTTTGACATTGATTTTTTGACTTTTAACTTGATTCAGGTTAAAAATTTGTTTATCTTGTTTGTTGAAGGGTGTTATTTTAGTTTTTGGTTTTGATTTTATGTTATTTTTGACGTGTGTTTTTAAGGATGGGGTAGTTAAGGTTTTGGTTCTTTTTATATTTTATTTTTATTGTTGACCATTTTTAACTTTTGGAACTTTTTAGGGTTGAGAGAATTAAATTTTTATATTTTTAATCTTATTTTTGACCGTTTTTAACTTTGTAATTTTTTCTTGGGTTTTGACCATTGCTTCTCTCTTCATGGTATAAATATGTAGGTCTGATTAGCCGATCTTCATTATCCTGATGATGGACTACAGTTGGTAGTTCGAAACGCGTCAGTTCCTAAATTTCTTATGTGATTTCCCAGAAGATTTTTAATTAAAAAACGAGTTGATGCTGGAATAAAAAAAAAAAACTTTGTGTCACACTTTTGACACATTGTAACAATGGAATTAAAGACAACATATTAGGACATTGAAAAATCGTAAAATTCTAAATTTTTTGATAGATGATGTTAAATATAAACAAAATCATGTCTAAAGGGCTTATCGTGTCGAACAATTTTTATCCATGTTGTTAAACATAAAATATCTTGACTCTAAACAACCCTAAAATTGTAATTATTTTCAACCATAACATTAAAGATAAAATTTCGCAGTGCATAAAAACCTTAATGACAAGTTGTAAATCTCAAGTTTTCAAAATACTTGAACCATGAAATTATGGAGAAATTATATGACTTAAACAATTTCTAAAAATGAACAAGTAAATGAAAAATTTATTATTCATATATTTTTTTGTTTATATATAAAAACATATTTTTTAATTTTTTATTGTTTTTCTATATTTTAAATTATAATTGTTTTAGTTTTAAGAAATACAAAAATTAAAATTAAAATCTTCTTATATATGTTTGTTTATATTTTAAAACATATTTTAAAATTTTTTTTTTTATATTTTAAATAATAATTGTTTTAATTTAAAAAAAATTATTATTATTTTTTTTTTGGGTTTATTTTTTAAAACATATTTTTTAATTTTTTAAATTTTTTTAAATTTTTTTAAATTTTTTTTATTTTAAAATTTTAATTGAATAGTTGTTGTTGTTGTTTTATTTTTATTTTTTTATTTTTTTTTAACAATACATTTTTTTATTTATTATAATAGTTTTTGTTAAAAAAAAAATTAAATTTTTAAATAGTTTGTGTTTGAAAAAAAAATTAATTTTCCACCCTTCAGGGGTCGGAGGCAGGTTGGGAAGCCCTCAATGGCGCCATTCGGCCAACTTTTGGCCCCCGGCTGGGCGGAAGACGATTCCGAGAATCACCCCCGGTTGGGCGAAGGGCGATTCCCGCCCAACCGGGGGTGATTCTCAGAATCACTCTTCGCCTAGCTAGGGGTGATTCTTGGAATCGCCCTCTGCCCACCTGGGGGTGATTCTCAGAATTGCCTTCCGCCCAACCGGGGGTGATTCTCGGAATCGCCCTCTGCCAACCAGGGGTAATTCTCAGAATCGCCCTCCACCCAGCCGGGGGTGATTCTCAGAATCACCCTCTGCCCAGCCGGGGGCCGGAGGCAGGCCGGGCGGCGCTGTCGAGGGCTGCCCTGCCTGTCTCCGGCCCTCGGTTGGGCAGAGGCAGGCTGGGTAGCCCTCGATGGCGCCATCCGACTGGCTTCTGACCCTTGGCTGGGCGGAGGGAGATTCTCAGAATCACCCTCCGGTTGGGCAGAGGGAAATTCTGAGAATCACCCCAGGCTGAGTGGAGGGTGATTCCAAAAATCACCCCCGGTTGGGCGGAGGGCGATTCTGAGAATCACCCCCGGTTGGGCGGAGGGTGATTCCTAGAATCCACCCAGCCGCGGGTTGGAGGCAGGCTGGGCAGCCCTCGATG
The DNA here is from genome assembly GCA_034641835.2 of Pinus albicaulis. Taxonomy (NCBI): domain Eukaryota; kingdom Viridiplantae; phylum Streptophyta; class Pinopsida; order Pinales; family Pinaceae; genus Pinus; species Pinus albicaulis. Next base: position 31,699,065 of record CM076573.1, read on the forward strand.
GCTCCACCCGGTTCACCTTTAGCCTCCGACTAGGCGGAGGGAGATTCTCGGAATCACCCTCTGCCCGGCCGGGGTTGGAGGCAGGCCGGGCGGCACCGTCGAGGGCTGCCCAGCCTACCTCCGGCCCCTGGCTGGGTGGAGGGTGATTCTGAGAATCACCATCCACCTAGTTGCGGGTCGGAGGCAGGCTGGGCAGCCCTCGATGGCGCCAATCAACCTGCCTTCGGTCCCCAGCTGGGCGGAGGGTGATTCCGATAACCACCCCCGGCTGGGCGGAGGGCGATTCCGAGAATCACCTCCGGCTGGGCGGAGGACGATTCTTGAAATCGCCCTCCGCCCAACTGGGGGTGATTCTCGGAATCGCCCTCCACCCAACCAGGGGCCGGAGGCAAGTCGGGCAGTGCCGTCGAGGGCTGCCCAGGCTGCCTTCGACCCGCAGTTGGGTGGATGGCGATTCTCGAAATCGACCTTTACCTAGCCGGGGGCCGGAGGCAGGCTGGGTAGCCCTCGACGGTGCCGCCTGTCCGACCTCCAACCCCAGCCAGGCGGAGGGTGATTCCGAGAATCTCCCTTCGCCTAGCCGGAGGCTGGAGGCCAGTCGGGTGGCGCCATCGAGGGCTGCCCAGCCTGCTTTCGACCCGCGACTGGGTGGATGGAAATTCTTGGAATCGCCCTCCGCCCAGCCGGGGGCCGGAGGCAGGCTGGGCAGCCCTCAACGGCGCCGCTCGGCCTACCTCTAGCCCTTGGTTAGGCGAAGGGTGATTCCGAGAATCACCCCCGGCTCTCGGAATCACCCCCGGCTGGGCGGAGGGCGATTCTGATAATCGCTCCCAGCTGAGCAGAGGGCAATTCTGAGAATCACCTCCAACTGAGCGGAGGACGATTCCGAGAATAGCCCTCGGCTAGGTGGAGGCCAGCCCAGTGGCGTCATCGTGGGCTGCCCAACTCGGTTCCGGCCCCTGGCTGGGCGAAGGGCGATTCTCGGAATTGCCCTTCGCCCAGCCGGGGGCTGGAGGCAGGCCGAGCGATGCTGTCAAATGAAGGAGATTGGGTTTTGGATCTATTTTCAGGTTCATGTAAATTTTATTATACAAATTTAAATTTAAATATTTTATTTTTTACTTTTTATGTCTTTATACTAATTTTCTTATTTATTTCTTTTGTACTTGATGATTAGGTACAACACTAGCATGTTGCCTACCAAAAGGAAGAAATTGCATTTCCATTGAGAAAGACCCTGTGCAATGCAAATTTATTCAACAAATAATTAATGCTCTTGAATTCCTTCGAGATGCAAAGCAAGAAGTTGGTTTGAGGAAACGTGATTTTAATGAATCACGTGTGGCAAAAAAATAAAGGAACCTCAACCACCATTATATGGAATGATTGGAAATGGACACTTTGGAAGATTTGCAAACATGAAAGATCCATTAGAAGATGACAATGACCAAAATGAAGTAGAAAATTTTGCGGAAGAAGCCATCAATGATGTTCTAGATGATGTTGAACATGTATTAGTTGATATTGTTGAGGATATTTAAGTTATGCTTGCAAACAAAGCTCATTTTTGAGATCTATTAATCAATTTTACTTGTAATGTTTAGACTTTGATATTTTATGAGAATAATCTTATTTTTTGCAAAAAACATGTGATTACTATTATTTTTTGACATAAAATTCAATAAAATGCTATTTTCTTAAGTTTTTTGTTAAGATTTTCCCAAAAATTAGTTTATTTAACATTTTTTTAACAAAAAATCTCTAAAAGTGTATTTTTTGCATTCTATTTGTATTTTTTTGTCATATCATTCAAAATATTGGTTTATAGTGACAATTATTCGATGTGCATTGAAAAATTAATTAGTAATACATAAACTTGTAGAAAATATAAACTTTATAATATTGGCCCTTTTTTCATTTTTTATCTATGTGAAAAAGTGAAGATATCATTACAAATTTTTATTTAAAATAAAATTATTTTTTTCTTTTTAAAACACAAGTACATAAATGCACTTAAAAATAAACATCTCACGAAAGAAGAAGACATTAGAAAATGTATAGTGTCAAAATCAACCCTCTAAAAAAACATTGGTGAAGACATTAGAAAATGTATAGTGTCAAAATCAATCCTCTAAAAAAAAATTGGTGATGATACGCCACCACTATTCAAAATCGATATCAAAAGCATCATAAAAAATAAATAAATGAAGTGCCAAAAACATGCTCAAAAAAAAAAAAAAAAAATTATGCATCACCACTTTTCAAAATCGGGTGTTTTTCCTACTACGTCAAAAAGAGGTGCTAGTGCAGTTACCTATTTCATTGGTAACAGTGTTTTGAGCCCCAGTTTAAGTCGTGGGTTTTCCGTAGACCGTGCAGAGAGTAATACGATGACTGTTGCCATGTGATAAGGTCGCAGAGAATGCTGGCGGTACTATGGTTGGAGGTTACGATTAACTGTTGGGCATTGACATTAATGTTTTCAATGTGAACACTTTGTTGCAGGACCGCTGGTGGGTTGGGACCGTCGGTGGTCCCAACCCCCAAACGACAACACATTAATCTTTAACAATAACCCGTGACCAATGATTGTTAAGATCCATCGTGCAGATCGGGCGGTAGAGACTTGGGCATGCCTTGCTGGAGGTCGTTGGGTCAAGCCCTACGAGACCTCAACCAAAATTTTAATGCACCACTATAGGGACACGTTGCGGCCTCAGGGTTGGCCACATGTCACCTTCTGATTGGCCATCTCCAAAACAATGTATAACTAACTGTCCAATAAAATTCCACCACTTTTCATCCTAGGGTTGGTTCTAAGGAAAAGAATATTCCTCAAAATATTCCCTTTTGTTGATTGTGCATCCACCTTGTTGACTGATCATCCCAGTCAAACCTGTCACAAATTTTACTTGTTTGGCTTTTTGATCAGAATGCAATATCTCCCTCATACGACATCGATTTTTCAAACCGTTCACGGCACCAGAATTAGGAAGACGAGATCGATGCAACCATCCTTGTTTCAACCCAATCCTATAACTTTGAATTTTGAGCAAAATTTATGAACTCCTGATCGCTCCTCCCCATTGGGAAGCTTTTGGACCCCAAAAGACTTGATTACTTATTCAATAGATGAGGGTCCAACTCCCTCACCTTGCTAACCTCCATCCATTTTTCCTTGCTTGGATTTGTGCCTTTAAGCCCAACTCGAAGGTAGTCAACACTTACCCTCTTGGATGCTCTTGTCCTCTCGTCAAGAATTGTATCTTCTTTGAGCTCATATAGAAATTCTAGCGAGAAATATTCAATAGAAGGTAGTTGAACATCACTTCCTTGATCGTCGATCAAATGTGGCTCATACAAACGTAATTTTTCAACATTAACAACTGAATACATTTTCATATATGAAAGCAAGTCAAGTTGAAATGAATTATCACCAACTTGCTTTATGATCTTGAATGGACCATAGTAAATGGGTTTGAGATTTTTACCTTCCCTTTGCATCCTTTCTTTACTAATGTGCAACCATACCTCATCTCCCTCTTGAAACTTGTGATCAACTCTATGTTTTTCATGCCTCTCTTTGTATTTGCTTTGACTTTTCTCAAGCTGTTCTTGAACTTGTTGATGTATAATCTGAATTTTCTCAATGAACTTGCGAGCCTTGTCAATATCACTATGGCCATATATTGCAACATCCTTCCCAAAGATGAAGTCTAATGGTGATTTTGGAAAATACCCAAAGCATACTTCAAAAGGTGATGTTTGAGTTGAAGAGTGCTTTGCCCGGTTTTAAGCGTGTTGAATGTAATGCAGTTTACAATCCCAAAACTTTGGATGTTTGCTGCAATATCCTCTCAATAGATGCACAATGGTTCTGTTCACCACTTCGGTTTGTCCATCAGTTTGTGGATGAAAATCAATACTCTTTTTCAACTTTGTGTCTATCATAGTCCATATATTGGACCAAAAATTCCTAATGAACCTGGAATCCCTGTCACTAACAATAGAAGTTGGCAACCCAAAATGAACCCAAATATGTTGAAAATAAAGTTCAACAGTTTTTTTAGCAATAATGGTTTTTTTACATGGCATAATTATACACATTTTACTGAATCTATCCACAACTACATAAATATAATCATGCTGCTTTCTTGACATAGGTAGACCTCCAACAAAGTCCATGGAGACACTCTCCCATGGCCTTGATGGCACCGATAGTGGTGTGTACAACCCAAGCTTCCTATTACTAGGCTTACTTGTTGCACACATAGAACAACCTCTTATAAAACGTGACACATTATCTATCGTGCGAGGCCAATAGCAATACCTCGGTAGATGTGCCACTGATTTGCTTACCCCAAAGTGTCCAACAATAAGAGATGAATGAGATTCTCTATTGACACTTAGCCTCTCTCCTTGTGGTATACACAACTTTCCCAAATGAGACAACAAATTGTTATGCATGTGATAATATTTTTCTTCAACTTGATTCCCTTCACTCAAACTAGCATACACATATTGAAAATAAACATCATGTGCATATTGTTCTATGTAACTCTCATGTACAATAGAATCATTTTTGAGTAAAGTAGATGCACTAATGATTGGTCTTGAAAGCATATCAACAAATTTATTGAAAATACCTTTATTTTACCTTATAACCAAGTGAAACTATTGAAGAAATCCCATCCACCTGAAATGTCTTGATTGCTATAATTTTGTTTGCGACTGCAAGTACTGTAATGGTTGGTGATCAGTATGCACAATATTCTCTTTACCCATCAAGTAGTGTTTCCACTTCTTGACACTTTGTACCAACACATATAGTTATTTTTCATATGTAGGATAATTTGTCACAACACCATTAAATGTTTTATAAAGAAAAGCTATAGGCTTACCATGCTGCAAAAGTACTGCGCCCATGGCATAATCACTAGCATCAGTTTGTATCTCAAATGGCTGTCTCAAATTTGGTAATGCAAGGACTAGAGCTGAACTGATCTTGTATTTTAAAGGTTCGAAATCTTGCTGTTGTTTTCCTCTCCATTGGAAGCCTTTCTTCACACTTTTCATTGCATGCATAGGAGCTGCAATGGCATAAAAGTTAGCGATAAACTTTCTCCAATATTGAGCTGCACCTAAGAAACTTCTTAACTCGGTTACTGTTTTGGTTGTGGGCCAATTCACAATGGCTTACACTTTAGAAGGATCAATTCTCAACTCTCCTCCCCCTACAATATGTCCCAAATAGACCAAAGAAGTCTTTCCAAACTCACACTTTAACATCTTAAGAAACAATTTCTCTTTCTTCTAAACATCAAGCACTCTATTCACATGAAAGACATGTTCTTCTCTTGTTTTGTTGAAAATAAATATGTCATCTAAGTACACAATCACAAAGTCATCAAGGAATGGATGCAAAACACTATCCATAACACACATGAAAATTTTCGGTGCATTACACAAACCAAATGGCATAACTAACCACTCAAAGAGTCCTTGTTTGGTTTTGAATGCAGTTTTCCATATATCACTTTCCGCAATTCTTACTTCATGATATCCACTTCGTAAATCTAACTTAGTGAAAAAATTTGCTTCTTTCAGCTGATCAAGAAAATCATCTATCCTTGGGAGTGGGTAACGATTCTTTACCGTAATCTTTTTCAAAGCTCTAAAGTCTACACACATGCGCCAAGTCCCATCTTTCTTTGGTATCAAGACTATGGGTGAACTGCATGGCGAAGTGATTGGCATTATGATTCCTTTGTCCAACATCTATTTGTTTTGCCTCTTTATTTCAGAATTCTCCATTATCGACATGTGATACATACTGATATTTGGAAGAGGACAATCTTGTTGCAACTGAATATCATGTTGAATCTCTCTTTTTGGAGGCAATACTATTGGCTCCTGAAACATCTCATGATGTGCATTAACTACATCATATAAATATGATTTCAACTTAGGATCACACCCCTCAAATGATTCATGATTAACATCAGCTTTAGGCTTAATCATAATAAGAACGAAATTATTGCTTGAATTTACCAGCCTCTTTTCCTGTCCAACATTTATCATAGCAATATTTGTCTTCTTGTGATGTGCTCTAACAATGTACTCCTTGCCATCTTTGAATAAATGATACTTGTTCTCATGGCGATGGAATATCGCTTTCCTATCATACAAGTAAGGAATCCCCAACAAAATACCTGTTATTTAAAGCGGAACCACATCTAATTCAACTATGTCAACAAAATTTGTAGTGATTGCAAACCGCAATATACACGTCTTTGAAACCTGTAAATTTGCATCCTTGCAAATCCAACCTAATGGATATGGTTTTGGATGTGTTATGGTGTCAAGGTTAAGTTTCTTGACCAAGTCCTCAAAGATTAAATTTGCTTGTGACCCACTGTCAAACAATGTGTCAATATTGTTATGCTTGGATATGACCCTCACATGAAACAATTCTATTCTTTCTTCTTCATTTGGAGCATGTATGTGATAATTTGATGTACTGGTACTGGGTTTAGTTTCAATTTATTTTCCATTCATGTTCTTAAATCCCATGGCTGTAATCTTAGATTCATCACCTCAATCATCTCCTAAATCATGTTGAGTTGTAGCTGCAATTTTATGTTTCCTTTTGTTATTGGGTTTCTTTGGCCTCATTTCAGGATGTAATTTCCAACAATGAGTTTCATCATGGGCTTCTTTTGAACAATGTTTACAAACCACTTTTTCTCCCTCTTTATTAACATATGCATTCTTTTTTCTTTTACTTTTTGAGGTATTATCTTTGGATTTACTCTTAAAAGGTTTCTTTCTACCCTCTTTAGAAATGTTCTTCCCTCTAGCTTCTAGATGTGTGGCCTGAACACATACTTCATGTAGACTTGTGGGGTTAAACATGAGAATAGTATGTTTTAGGTAGCTATGTAAGCCTCCTATGTACTTGAGCAAAGTTTCTTGGATCTGAAAATCTACCCCTAATAAGGGAGCTCTTCTCCTAAATTCTTGGGTGTATTCTTGCACATTTTGTCCCTTCAATTGCCTAAAGTTTTGCCAGTTCATTATAGCTTTCTGCATATGAGCTAATGGATAAAACTATTGTTTTATAGCAGTAATGAAATATGACCATGATAGAATAATCTTACCATGTTTTTTGATCTCCTCCTTTGACTTGGCTTCCCACCAAACAAATGTTGCACCTTCCATTCTCAATGAAGCTAATTGGATTTTGGTATCATCATCTTGAAGGTTCTGGATTCTCAAATAGACCTCCAGTTGCCTAATCCAATTATCAAGTTTTTATGCATTGACTTCACCATTAAACATTGGCAATTCAAACTTAACATCAAGTTTTAAAAAAGGACTTTTACCAGTGTTCTTTGACTTGTGTGACTGATGTACTGAAGTAGAAGTAGAAGATGATGATGATGAGGGTGAGGATGATGGATCTCCATTGCCTTAATTTCCTCCATTGCCCTTCTTTGACTTATCTTCATCATTGTGACCTCCTGAAGATCCCTGTAATTCCTTGTGAAGTTTGGATCCTTCTCCTTCTAGTCTCTCATTCCTTTCTTGATAAAGGATTTTAACCATCTCAGTCATGTCAAGGAATGCTTTCTTGAACACTCTTTCTTCCTCTTTGGGATCAACTTCTTCATGGATTTCTCCTTCCCTATGAGACATGATTAATGTAGCAGCCGCTTCCTTAGGAGGTGAACTAGGTGGTGGAGATTGTGGAAATCTTGATCTCCTTTGCTTTGGCTCTTCTTAAGACCCTTCTGCTCCCACTAATTTGCCTTCTCCTCTTTTGAGCTTGAGCCTAGTAAGCATCTAAAAACTTGAAAACAGTTAAAAAATTCGTTCCACCAAACAACACCAGAGAATAAACTCTAGCTTTGATACCAATCTGATCTGAAAGGACTATATTAGTTTTGCCATGCTAAGTGTATTTTTAGTTTATAAACATATGCATACTTGTCTCATTAGTCTGCTTAAGGATTGAGGATTTTAATCATGAAATGTAGATGATTTTAGTGAATTAGAAGCATGAAATAAGCACAAATAACACTGAACAACAGTGTAAAACAGAGAAATAAGTCACCACATAACATTTACACAGCAGGCATGATGAAGCAGTTCACCCCTCCTGGGCTACATCTACTGGTACAGCTCCCAATGACATGTCCATCTTTCATTATGCTCAAAATTTTGCAAATACATGTAGTGATAGGCCTCTAATGGCTGTTTTCTCTGCACCAATGGCTCCAAAATGCTCCAATTAGTAAAAAATGACTCTTCATTCACTCTAAATGGGCGAAAATTGAGTCTGCTACTCTTTTGCCCAGTTACACCTAGAAAAACTCCAGTAAAAGTGGAGAACTCCACTTAACTAGAGTTAAAATAGTGAAATCCACCCAAAAATAGGCGCGCTCCAAAAATATACCGAAATAAACTGTGGCATTTAATTTTATGGTTGGGCACATGCCCCCCAAACCCTGTGGTTAACAACTATTGGCGGTTGGGTGGAACCTGAGGATTAACTATGGCTGCATAAGGATTGAACCTCGGTTTAAGTTGTGGGTTTTCCGTAGACCGCACGGAGAGTAATACGGTGACCGTTGCGATGTGATAAGGTTATAGAGAATGCTGGCGGTATTGTGGTTGGAGGTTATGATTAACCGTTGGGTATTGACATTAATGTTTGCAATGTGAACACTTTGTTACGGGACTGCTGGCGGGTTGGGACCCTCGACGGTCCCCAACCCCCAAACGCCAACACATTAATCTTTAACAATAACCAATGACCAATGATTGTTAAGATCCATCGTGCAACTCAGGCGGTAGAGACTTGGGCGTGCCCTGTCGGAGATTGCAGGGTTGAGCCCTACAGGACCTCAACCAAAATTTTAATACACCACCACAGGGACACATGGCGGCCGTGGCGGCCTTAGGGCTGGCCACGTGTCACATTCTAATTGGGCATCTCTAAAACAACGTACAAGCACCTGTCCAATAAAATTTTTCCACTTGTCATCCTGGGGTTGGTTTTGAGGAAAGGAATATTCCTTAAACTATTCCCTTTTGCTGACTGTGCACCCACCTTGCTGACTGGGCATCCCAGTCAAACTTGTCGCAAATTTTACCTATTTGGCTTTTCGATCAGAATGCGATATCTCCCTCATACGACATCGGTTTTTCGAACCGTTGGCGGCACCATAATCAGGAAGACGAGATCTACGCAACCATCTTGATTTAAACCTAATCCTATAACCTTGAATTTTGAGCAAAATTTATGAACTCCTGAACATAAACAAATACCAAAAAACATAAAACCTGAACTAGGACCTCAAAGTGCCTACAAAGACTCTAACTTATAGTTGCTGAGAAAATCACATGCACAAAGCTTAAATGATTTGTAGAATTCAAAGCCTAAATACAAACAACCAAGCATAAACATGAAATATCAAAGCACTACCTTGGTTGAGGAACTTTCTGAATTGGAATTAGTGTTGTCGCCTGTGGACATAGAGCGGGTTGGCAGTGGTAGGGAACATAATAGTTCCAGTGGGGGTGAAGTTACTGTTGTTTCCTAGGGAAACAGTAGGGGGTGGAGGTAGAGAGGACCCTATCTGCTTCAATCCTTTCAAGCCAAGGAGATACATTTCAGTTATGCCTGGCTTGAAGAGCCCATAATTTCTCTTCAAGGTCAGTTTGGGCTTCAAATTCTCATTAAGGAGCACAAAAGTGAAGGCATGTATACTCACATTGAGCTTTAGGGGAGTCCCCTCCTCCTTTAGGAGCCTCTCTAGAAGGCTCCCATTGCACGTCTTTGCATTGTCAGGCATGGCCCCGAGTAGGAGTCCTCCTCACTTTTGTCATTGACATTGTTATTTCTTCCATGACCATGGGTAGCCTTGTACACTTAGCTAGAATTTGTAGATGTAAATATGCTATATCCCTTAGACGTTTCTTGTTGAGGAGATCCTTAAAGGCGTGGAAGCGGAACAATTCCAAGCTCTCCTCCTCCGATAAGTATTTCAACTGAAAGGTCTAGTTTTCAATAACATTTGAAACTACTTTATCACACGTGCTCACCATGATCTTAATGTTAATATGCTCGTTTTGGTTCTCCAAGGCCAAAACCATTTGTTTTAAAACAACTCACCATGTCATTTTTTTGTGATACCGACAACCAAATCCGATGTTGGAAACATTCCTTCACCGTATTGTTGTTGAAAACATGTTGCATGGTATGAGTTTTTCTCTGCCCTCCGGCCATACCAAAAACAAAAATGACTAGAGGGCCATTCTCCTCAAGTAACTTCTAAGTATTGATACCAATTTCCTCTTTGATATTGTGATCAATATGAGCATTTTTAGGAAGACCAGATTTCGATTATCTCCTCCTCTTCTCTTCTAAAGATGCTTTCACATCAACTAGATATGTGGGATATTTACTGCCATTGTAATTAATCTCGTTGATTCTCCCCTTCAATTCATTAATCCAATGGGCCATCTGATACCCACAAGTTGGAACACAATCTCTAGGTCTAATATCAACCTCGTTGTCGCAATACTCTATGAGGTACATGGGAATGATCAATGCTTCCAACAATGACAAGGCCTTCAATATTTTTTTCACAATCTAATTCGACACAGTCCATGACTTTGAATTCGAACATATCAACGAAAACCACGTGGGAATCGATCTCAATAGAATGGCCTCTAATGTTTTTGCTGTTATGTCATACAAGAATGGTAAATTGGCCAATGAACCACGGGTGTTGAGTTTGAAAAGTGGAGAGAATTTAAGGGCACGGATAGACTATCATGGTGTGAATCACAGGCTTAATGTAAGCTTAACACTCGTTGGTTTGGAAAAACCTTTATGGCCTATGTTATTGTTTGTTGGTTGGGAAAAACCCTTATGGCCTCTTTTATTTTGTGCACTGAGACGTGAAGGCGAGCAATGGATGACTCAGATATTTTGGCCATTGCTCGTACAATACCAACCCATGAAAAAAACCTCAAATGACATGTGAACCCATGTGAACATGGGGGCAACTTTTCCACGTGTTAGATTTTCTCTCAACGAAGGACAAAGATAATGGGAGGCACAGATTAGTTGGGATGAACAATGTTTGCTCAGTCAAACCCCACAAAAAGAACACCTTTGATGTAAAAATATGTCAATGCCAACAAAATATATATTACAAGAAACAATTGAAAATAAAAACAAAAACAAAAACAAAATTATAATTAAAACATTTTATTAATATATTGCTCAAAATAAAAAAAATATATAATTCTTTCCATATTCAAAATAAAATTAACACATGATATATGTCAACCCCATATCTATCAAATTTAAAAAAATCAAATTTTCAAATCTAAACTTATTATCAAATTTTACACTTGAAAACAAAGTTTGATCGCTAAATATTTGAGCCTTTCAATAACTCTAAAATTAAATATGTTAATTATTTTAAAATTAATAAATTATTATTTTATTTCTATTCTATAAAGTTATTTTATATAAAATAAATGATGATTCTTCTGCAAATTAATTTTAGTTGGAAAAATGAAACTTTTCATTTCAGTGGAAAACGCACCAAAGATATTTAAATAATAAAATAAAGAAAAAGTTGTAAGACTACGAGAGAACATGAACATGCTTTCGCACAAAGAAAATAAAATATTGTAATAAGTAACCTAACAAAGCAAGGAAAATATTGCAAATCAATATGGTAATAAGTAACCTAACCAAGCAAGGAAAATATTGCAAATCCGGTGTACGAAGTGGTATGAGATTCATTATTTAATTTGACAAATTGTATTGTTTAATGCTATATATATATATGTATAAATTTCAAATTAATACTCAACTAGCAACTTTTCACTTGTCAATGTTTAATTTATCAATTTTGATCTAGTTATAAGTTAGAATTTTCATGATAATGACATATTTTTTTCATTTTGTCAATGTTTAAGTTACCAATTTTGATCCAGTTAGAATTTTCATGATAATGACATATTTTTAACATAAGGTGTGTGCGCATTTCTTGATAATATGATTCACAAAGTCTAACTAAAATGTGGTACATGTTTGTAATAACAATATAATAAATATTGATGATAATATAATAAATATTGATTTTGTGCTAATGCATTGGTGTTATTTATGTTAATTGGTTTTTTTAATGACAATATGATAAATATTGATGATAATACAATAAATATTGATTTTGTGTTAATGCATTGGTGTTATTCATGTTAATTGGTTTTAGGAAAGAGAGGCTCATTAAGTTTTTTGAATAGTGTTTTAGAAATGTTTCTCTAATTATAAAAGTATTAAGGGAAGTCATGTATACTAGTCTAGATCCATCTTAATTCTAGATTTATCAAGTTTCGATAGGGATCAAATCTCTTTTCACTTTAAAAGAGGTTTGTATATCAAGAGATTTCATCCTTCTTGGCTCTTGGTAGATTCAGAGTTAAGATAGATCTAGAATGGTTTAATTCCCCCCTTTAAATTCGCTACATTCCACATGAATACCATGGTTCAATACCATGAGTTTTCAATATCATAAGTTAATACCATGGACCATTTTTATTTTTATTTTTATTATTTTATTTTTATTGGGTTATTTTTATTTTTATTTTATTTTGATTTTTTTATATTTTTATTTTTATATAGTTTGATTTAGTCAAAATGTTAAACATTATATTATAACATCTATATCATACTGAGTTGGAAAGTGCTTATCAACATACATATATTTGAGCCTAAAAATCATATGCACTTTAAGACAAAAGTCAATTATTTATAATACAAAGTAAATTATAATATTGATGTAACAAACCAATGTCATTTTTACTATATGTTTCGATTGCAATGCCATACATAGGTGCCATATTAACTTAGAAAGTATAATCATATCGCCAGTACATAAAATTTTTACTACTTCAAGGATATAATTATAGTTATCCATATCTAAAAACCTTATATATGAGTAAATTTATGTTTATAGAGCAAAGTTGTACCTATGGTGCATAGAATCCTTAGTGCTTTAAGGACATATAAACTATATTTAACTATGTCCAAAAACTTCATATACAAGTAAATCAATATTTATAAACTATTTTATGTGCAAGGGCTTAGTTTGTATTCATATTTTAATTTCTAGTTCTTTAATATTTCGTATTCATATTTTAATTTCTAGTTCTTCAATATTTTGTCCCATGTTAAACAAGTTTTGAAACATTTTGTCCCATGTTATTTATGTTAAACAAGTTCTTCGACAAAGTTTCAAAGGTAGGTTAAATCAAACAGTTATGAGTTAGACATTGTAATGTTCCCAAAATTTTAGCTTCCAAGCTAAATGGAACATTAGAGTTAGCAGTAGCTGTAGCCGGTAAATAAATGGGTAGAAAAGCCCATAAGTCTCCTAAGGAGGATAAAAACACTCCAAGTGTGAAAGGAGACATTATTTCTAGCCTAATAAAACACCTCCATGTGTGAACAGAGATAAAATGGAGCTGCTTTGACTAAGTCAACAACGCAGTTTTAGTGGAGGAGGAATCCTAGGATGAATAACACAATTTTGGAGGAAGATGTAACTTGGGTTAGAAGTAACCTAATGGAGTGAGGCCAAGGGCAAGAAAACTCATGTCTTATATAAGGAAGAGGATGGCAACATTATTCATCATGTTGTAGATTATTATTCTTGGCTGCCAAGAATTGTTGCTACTTTGCTGCTTAGCAAAGTTGCAGTGCTGTTTAGCACTGGGTGTTCCTGGGCGGGAATCCCACCTCTTTCCTTTGATGAGCTCATTGGGAGAGTTTGTATTCATCATTCCACATCAGGATTTTAGGCCAAGCTTCAGCCATCTTCATCCGCGCAATTTTGCCGGAGATTGTGTAGTGTTGCTGGGTGCAGCAGTGGAAGGGATTGGAATCCCGGCTTTTGAGCTAGTTTCTCATTGGAGGAAATTTTCCTTCACTTGAGAGATCTATTTGGAGAGCCCCAGAGCTTATTGAAGATCTGTGGTATCATACCACACACTTCTCATACCCTCCCAGCGCTGTTTCTGCTAGGGAGTGCGTTATTTTGGAGGCAGTATTCATTGCATGGTTTGGTGGCTCTGTTGCAGCGTTTCCTTGTGATTGAGAGGTTCATCCTTTCATGGGAGGAAGCCCTTGAGGGATATACAACAGATCAGACATATTTCAGCCTTCTACACTCATGTACTTTAGTGTTGCAGTGGTTATTCAGTAAAGTACTGAATCTCCCATTTTGTATGCAGAGTGTTTGACAAGAAACCCTTGCCGGGTTATCTTGTATTTTGTATAAAGGAGACTAGATCTCATTTTCTGAGCATATTGTTTAATATAATTGCAGATCTATTTGTATCTATCATTTTTATGTGTAAAACCTCTCTTAGACTAAGTAATCCCTTTTATGCAGCAACTCTGGTATTTTGCAGTTTGGGGTTTTACCACATTTTTGCAATCCTAGGTGTGGGAGATCTGTTTAACCCACCTAGTTTTCTTTGTTTCAGCTCTATTCTTGGATTTAAGTTTCATGTTGTCTAATCTATGGGATCCAGGAATCCATTTCACTTTTTTATTACATTTTTTGCTGGAAATGCGTTTTTGATGCTTGATTTATGAGCAATCCTGAAAAAGGAATATTACAGTGGTATTAGAGCATGATCTCTGGCCTAGCCTGTGAGATCCAGCTATCAGAAGAAGGAGAGATGGACAGAAGCTAGAAAGCTTCAGTATGTGCAGGAAGAAAGGAAGACAAGCTTACAAAGCTTCTTCCAAAATCTATGAAGAGCTTTCAAGGAGAGCTGAAGAAAATAAGATTGGAGATGAAATCTCCAAAGGAGGTTTATTCTAGAGCTAAATCTAGATTTTCACATGGTGAGTGTGAGAATGCAGCTGCACTCCATGATGCACAGGGCAGTCAAATGCCCAGAGCTATACTGAGATGGATGGGAGGAGGAAGAATGCCTAAGAGAATGACTCTTAGTGATTTGTTGCGGGAGTATGAATCTCAAACTGAGAGGTTTAGAGATCATACTGATTTCCAAGAGTTTTGCAAGATCCAGATGGAGAAGAGCCAGCAGCAGGATGCAGATAGATTTCTTCTATCTAGTTTTTCCGGATCACCTACATGTTTAGTTGGAGCTTGGGTG
Source organism: Pinus albicaulis (assembly GCA_034641835.2). NCBI lineage: Eukaryota > Viridiplantae > Streptophyta > Pinopsida > Pinales > Pinaceae > Pinus > Pinus albicaulis. The sequence continues at coordinate 31,714,284 of CM076573.1, forward strand.
AAGGAGCTAAACTCCTATTTGTAGCTGCACCATATTTTCAGAGATAAATCTATCATAGTTGCAGCGCTGCATTTCAGAGGTAAGGCTCATGCATGGTCGATTTTTGAATTTTATTCCTTAAAGAATGCCAATATTTTCTCTTTTGCAAGATTCATAAAAACATTGATGGAGAGGTTTGGTGAAAAACTTCCTAAGACACATGAGCAAGGAAAACTTGAGAAAACAAAAAACTTGCATGTGATGGAGGAAACTCCATTTTAGAAAACCATGAGAAGAGCTGATGTCTTGCATTACACATTGCCAGAAGCAAAACCTCCAGTTCATATTCTTGAACAAGAGGGCATGGGGATCACTTTTTCACAAAGGGATCCAATTGTTGAGATGTTGCCTACACACATTGATGAAGGAGAGGGCAACATCGCTGTCACATCTAGAGCACATCCAGTGCCTCATGCAGAGGAGGGAGGAGCAAATTCTCCCACATGAGGGATTCTTGTATCTTTGCAATAAGTTCCCCAGGATCTCATACATGGAGGTCCAAGCACAATCAATGAGCAGCATGATTGTGCAACATTGCAGCTGGAAGGAGGAGGTGGAGAGGAAGAGCAGCATCACTTGATGAGAGGCCCACACCCTTCTCTATTTCAGAAAGCCAATGCAAGGAAGAGGCAGACTGGGTTGCGCTGTAAGTGTAAGGGAAAGGTTTCCCAATCATATGTACATTCTACTCTTGACATTGATGTCTCACTACATAGAGGCATTCCACCAGGGAGGCTACCTGATCTTCAGTTGATGAGAGATATCTTGTCTTTGGGTTCACCACTCTTGGATTTTGGAGAGGTGAAGAGTTTGGAGGAAAACTTTTGCATGGGGGATGTCAAAGTAGCAGGCAAAAACGTGAGGGGAGATTCACATGACAGATCACCAGCGCTGTCTTTGAGGAGGATTGATCCTTATTAGAGGTCTCAGCTTTTGGTGGAGTACTCCAAGGATCTTAGTGCATGCATGATTCTTGATGACCCGGATGGAGATGACAGATACATGGTGGATGATGTGGTCATCTATTCCTATGGCAGGATCTTCTTGACTAGATCTTCTAGTCTCAAGGAGAAGCTGCTACATGCAACACATGAGGACTTCTCTTTTATGCACTTTGATGCATATTTCCATTTGAAGGAGGAGTTCACTTGGGAGGGCATGCAACATGACATATATCAACATATGGAGAGATGCATAGCCTGGATGGTGATGAAGAGGGGGTCACAACCACTTCCCTACTCTTTGGAGGTGAGGGAGAATTTCCAGTTGAGTCATTTCAGCTCAAGATCTCAAGTACATGATGGAGGAGGTATAATTTCACATTTTGTATTATACTTCTTTTGCTTATTTGAGCAGCATGATGTATCAAGAAGAGTTGCTTCTTCTTGCATATTGTATGGTGATGTACTTGCTGCTACTTGTAGCATTTATTTTGGCTATCTTTTTGATGGTTTGTGGGGGAAGCCACATGTATTTGGGTGTTCACCATTGGCACCAACTTGTAACTTCATGTTTTCATCTTATGAGATGACTATGGTAGAAAAAAAGTGGTTGGAAAAGCACTTGTTATTTATTATTTTGATGCAGGCAAAGGATGCACTGCGCTGGTTCCATGAGAGGGACCATGATTCACTCTCCGGTTGTCATTTGGCAACTTGTTTTTATTGTATCTTGCTTCCATGTATTGCTGATGTGCTTTTGCTCAAAGGAAGCTTTGTATGGAGAGAAAAACCAATTGGATGGCATGACACCCATATGATAGAGTAGCAGAGGACTTGTTCATATGGGGCATCATAAAAGTTGACTATAATGATCTTTATTCATGGCTTGTATGAGGGAGAGATGAGGCAACAACAAAAGTTGTTGTTGCTATGGTTACACTTGGGAGAGTATGGGAAAAATTCTTCCCATACTTTTCATGATATTCCCGGAAAGAAGGAAGGCACATTCATGGTGCAAGGAGGCTACCCTTCAACATTGGAGGATCATGAGAGACTTCCCTATAGGAAGAAGATCATCTCACATAGCAGCATGATGGTGGATGACTTTGACATATGGAATGTCAAAGAGAGGAGTCATGGAGCCTTATTGCAAAGGCCTACAACGCTGTCACATAGGAGCATGTTCTCATGGATGAAACATTCCAAGGAGAGGAGGTATTCCTTCTTCTTGCAGATTATTATGAGGAGATTCTCATGGGAGGACTCATTGGAGGGCCTCACTTTAATCCAACTCACTATGTATGGTGGAGAATGCATTTTTGTACTTGTTGATTACTCCATTGAGTATTTGTACTTTCTCACCATGTTTGCACAGTGCATTGATCCTCAAAAGAGCAAGAGTATTTTTGGGTTTCATGGTCACCTTGGGGCCAATGTTTATGATGATAGTAGCCCATATATACATGACTTTGGGCAAGAGTATTTTTATTCTATCTATGTACAACTGATAGACATTTATGCTTATTTCCCCATGTTGGGAGAACATACATATCCAACTTGTAACTTGTTGCAAGAACACTTGCCACATGACATTCTCAAGTAGCAGTTGGGGAGACTGCGTAATATCCACTTGGAGAACCTTTGGTACCATCCAAAATTGCTCATAACCTTTAGCCATTTTCTGATTTGGATACCATATGGTGATGATGTTCCATTCATCTTGAATGGGATGGTTTGGGTTGGCATGACTCATGATTTTGGAGGAAGAGTCCTTGGAGGCTCAATCTACATGTTGATGATGATGTGCCATTCATATTGAATGGGATGGTTTGGGTTGGCACTCATGTTTCAGGCCAAGATAAACATGCCCTCTACACTTATCATGAGTGGAGAGGAGGAAAGTGTGGGATAGGCCCTCTTGCCTATCATGTACATTCATTCAGCCCACCTTCATTTCAGGAGCACAAGGTGGAGGAGACTTTCCATGAGTTACCATGTTGGAGGGTGACTCACTTCATTTGGATGATAGCATGGATAAGGGAGGCGCTCATTCACCATGCTAGTCACCACTCTTACTTTGTGGAGGCCGTGAGACAGCTGGCAGGTTTCCATTCACACTTTCCACCTTTGATTAATGCAGACACTTTGGTTTTGCACACTTGGGAGGGAGCATTGTATGACAATATATTTGCAGATTATCTTGATGCAGTGATGGAGGCTATTGATGGGGGGCCACATGAGGAGGAGGGGAGATATTTTTCTCTCCTTATGCATTTGCTTGAGGAAAAGCAAAAATTTTGGAGGGGAGGACTGTAATGTTCCCAAAATTTTAGCTTCCAAGCTAAATGGAACATTAGAGTTAGCAGTAGCTGTAGTCGGTAAATAAATGGGTAGAAAAGCCCATAAGTTTCCTAAGGAGGATAAAAACACTCCAAGTGTGAAAGGATACATTCTTTCTAGGCTAATAAAACACCTCCATGTGTGAACATAGATAAAATGGAGCTTCTTTGACTAAGTCAACAACGCAGTTTTAGTGGAGGAGGAATCCTAGGATGAATAACGCAATTTTGGAGGGAGATGTAACTTGGGTTAGAAGTAACCTAATGGAGTAGGGCCAAGGGCAAGAAAACTCATGTCTTATATAAGGAAGAGGATGGAAACATTATTCATTATGTTGTAGATTATTATTCTTGGTTGCCAAGAATTGTTGCTGCTTTGCTGCTTAGCAAAGTTGCAGTGCTGTTTAGCACTGGGTGTTCCCGGGCGGGAATCCCACCTCTTTCCTTTGAGGATCTCATTGGGAGAGTTTGTATTCATCATTCCACATCAAGATTTCAGGCCAAGCTTCAGCCATCTTCATCAACACAACTTTTCCGGAGATTGTGTAGTGTTGCTGGGTGCAGCAGTGGAAGGGATTGGAATCCCGACTTCTGAGCTAGTTTCTCATTGGAGGAAACTTTCCTTCACTTGAGAGATCCATTTGGAGAGCCCTAGAGCTTATTTAAGATCTATGGTATCAGACCACACATTTCTCATACCCTCCCACTGCTGTTTCTTCTAGGGAGTGCATTATTTTGGAGGCAGTATTCATTGCATGGTTTGGTGGCTCTGTTGCAGTGTTTCCTTGTGATTGAGAGGTTCATCCTTTCATGGGAGGAAGCCCTTGAGGGATCTACAGTATATCAGAAATATTTCAGCCTTCTACACTCATGTACTTTAGTGTTGCAGTGGTTATTCAATAAATTACTGAATCTCCCATTTTATATGCAGAGTGTTTGACAAGAAACCCTTGCCGGGTTATCTTGTATTTTGTATAAAGGAGACTAGATCTCATTTTCTGAGCATATTGTTTAATATAATTGCAGATCTATTTGTCTCTATCATTTTTATGTGTAAAACCTCTCTTAGACTGCGCAGTCCCTTTTATGCAGCAAATCTGATATTTTGTAGTTTGGGGTTTTACCACATTTTGGCAATCCTAGGTGTGGGAGATCTGTTTAACCCACCTAGTTTGCTTTGTTTCAGCTCTATTCTTGGATTTAAATTTCATATTGTATAATCTATGGGATCCAGGAGTCCATTTCACTATTTTATTACATTTGTTGCTGGAAATGCGTTTTTGATGCTTGATTTATGAGCAATCCTGAAAAAGGAATATTACAGACATGAGATTTGTTCTTCTGAGTTAAACATGAGATTTGTTCTTCTAAGATAGGGAAGATATAGGTTTAATTATTATTCATTCTCTCAAGGTTAAGTTTTATAATCAAATTGGATGGTTTACCTCATTTATAGAGATAAACGATAGATTATGAGAAGTACTATGAGGATTTGCTATGATTTTTTCTTAAAAAAGTAAGCTCTCCATTAAATAATTAGTATTACTATAATTAATTAGTTAAATAATTAGTGTTTTTATAACTAATTAGGTAAATAAAAGTATAATAATTATCATATAAAAGTTTTATGGGTTTTTAAAATTGGATTATTTTTCTTTTCTTTTATTATAATTAATCTTATGTAAATTCATTTTTTTCTTTTATTAGTTAATCTTATATAGGGAAATTCAAAAAATCATTCAATAAATATATGTTCTTGTACAAAGCTCACAAAATTCTAGTGATCAAATCTTATTTATTTTCTTAGGGTTACAAATCTATAACAATAACAATTATCATTGTTTATCCAAAAAAACTCAAAAAAGGAAATTCACAAAAAACATGACAAGTTATTAGTATTTTCACTTAGAGCGCTCAATGTATAAACAAGTTAAGAAGTCTAATTTTTTTATCTCAAGTTCACAGGGTCTTGGATAGATGGTGCTGGGTGCATTGTTAAGACACTCCTAGATGTTAAGTCACCGATTCAATTCCACGTACTATTAGGGTGTTATTTTTGGACACGACCATGATGTAACCTCACCAATACCGAACTTAAAAAAATATATACATAATTTTATTAAAAAAACAACAATCTTATATATTATTAATAATATTATATCTAATAAAAAAATTTCTCATATATGAACACCAATCTTATATATTATTAGTGATATTATATTTAATAAAAAAATTCAAATGTATGAATATGTGGAGAGATTTTGTTTATATTAATAAATTGAATTATTTGTAATTTTCACCCTAACTACTTAAATTATAATCATTAGCCATTATTATTATTATTATTTTTTTTATGGTGATTCATGGATACCAAGTGGCTGCTACATCCACAGGAAAATCCAAGGGAAAATCCAAGCAAATCAACCGGAAGGGATCTACCCATCTGCCAAACAAGCAAGGCCTAACCCCAAGGGTATCGAGGAGATTTGACCTCGTGACGTCCCAACTAGCGACATACTTAGCAACGAGAAATCGAACAACCAAGCTAAAATTTGGAGCTTGTCATTATAACTTCTTATATACTCTTTTACAATATGTAATTTTAATTTTCCTAAAATTTAATATAAAATCATTATTCCAAATCTATCACATTAATAATTTACATAATTTCAAAAAATGGATCATGATTAAATCAAAACATGATAAAATCCCAATGAACTCACAATGGTTGAATCACTTTGTAAAATACAAACGTTATAACAAAATAGTTCGATATGCATTTTTTAAATATATATTTTTAATAAAATATTTAAATTTATAATTATAATTAGCATGAAAATAAGGTTAAATTTTCTCTTTATTGTTATTAAAATGTGGTTCACTATGATTATGAGATAATTGTACCAAGTAGATCTACGTAAAATGATTATTTTGGCTCAATTAATTGGATTACTTTAGCTCAACCATCCATTGAGCATGAGTCTAAGAGTATTAAGAAATTGAAACAGTAACCTCTCAACAACAAAGATGATTTAATGACGAGAACTCAACAACTAAACTAACCCGAACACTAAAAATTAAAATTAAATTTATTATTAATAAAACTAGAAATTGCCCTTAAAAGTGCCAAGATACATCGAAGGAATTGAACATGCCTATGATGTTACTGCAAAAATGTTGTAGACAAGGAAAAATAACAACCTAAAGGGTGGAGGATGGAGGGGAGGAAATGTGTTTAGGCTTGCAATAGTCTCAAATTGCATAGAGAAAATGACTAAAGTCAATGTGTGTTGATAATGAAAATAAATAAAGAGAATATTTCATTGGAGTGACCTTCATATTCCAGGATATTCTGCAATCAACATGAAGAAGGGGGTTTGTTTTAGAATTTTAGCTATCTCCTTTTACAAATTTTAAATTAATTTGGAGCCTTTAATTCCAGTTTTGAATTTAAATTTAAATTTTGTGTAGCAAATATTCATTGGAATTGCAAATTTATGTGGTGTAGTTTACACAATCCAAGTGTCCAAGTAAAATTTCAAGATATTGTATCCATTTATGCATTCAAAAATACAGTTTAAAAATGAAAAGTTACACATGGTATATGCATATATAGAACCAATATAGATCCATTTTGAAGAGGATTAAATCTCTTTAGGTGCAATACTTTTTTTCAAGTTTTTCACCCTAAAAGAGGTTCCAAGTTGTCTTTAGCCTTCTGGACTTTAATTTTTTCTTTCTTCCTTCTCATTTTTCCAAAATTAATTATTGATGCAGGAGCATTAAGGCAGAGTTAGCAATGTGACAAGCTGGTCACATGTTGTGGCTTGGGAAGAGGACTAGCAGTCCTAATAATTTCAAGACTTTAGTTTTAAAGTATTTTGTTTAAAGTTAATTTGGGCTAACATAGCCATTGTAATCTATAGGTTAAAAGAATAGTTATATTAGGATTAGTTAGGCATTTAGTTGAAGAAACTGTTCTGAAACTGAATAACAGTTTCTCAACCATATGGGGATTTTGGGGAAAGGCATAAAACAAAACCAAATCCACCATTGTGGGGTTCTACCTTCCATAGAGAGAAAGAGAGAATGATAAGGAAATAGGTGTGAAACAGGGTTGAACAGAGAGTAGGAACAAATGTAAAAACCAACCATCCCAGGGCTCAGTTCTGTGTATTTTTCTTTATAAATAAATTCCAAGTGTTTTGGATTGTGATCGGGCTCTCTGTTTCAACCAGTTGGTTTTATTTCCCTATCGAATCAAGTATTTCATTAATGTGTTATTAAAGAAGCATATTATTTTCTGTTGATGAACAGATAGAATGAGCGGGAAGACAAAGTTCTTGTGAACTTCGTATAGACAAAGTTAGGGCAGAGGCCGAGGGATGACAGACGAAGAGATCTAATCGGATTGCAGGCACAACGAGGCCTTAGTTTTTATGCATTAATTTTGTTGAAAGTATTATTATATTAACCACAGAGAATATCAATCAGGTTTGTAGGCGCGACAAGGACCGTTTGATCCAACCGATCAATGATGGAAGATCACATCACAAGTGGAGAAATATCGCACATCGCTAAGGGAAAATGTTTATGGTCTAGTTTTCAAGTTAAAGAATTTGTTTTGCGATGTGAAGTGGTATAGCTGAGGTGTAGCACGGACTGTCAGATCTAGCAGGGATTGAACATAGGAGATTGAAATTGTAGTGGAAGCATTTTTTCACATCGTAACATTTACAAGTTAAGGTTAAGGTCTTCGCATGGTAAAAGATTTTATTTGTGATGTGAAATGGGGAGGACCACGTGTCAGCCCAACACAAGAGCGCAGATTGTAAGATTTAGTGTTAAGTTAAATTGTATGTTGGGGGAAGTGCGAAGTGTGTGGGTCCCTCCGGAAGGAACTCCCACGTGTTGGAATTTTATTTGGGTTTCGGCATTGGATCGAGTTATTGGTTGGTCTGCGAATGTTATAAAACTCCATTGTTGTTTCACATATGTATGTATGTTGGGAGATGGTAAAGTAGCAGTCTATTGTGATTGGCTGATATATTGTGGGACCTCGAGAGCTCTGGTCCTGCGTGTATGTATGTGTTTTGGGTTATGTGCACTATAGTATAATGAATGCTATTGATCGTTTTCGCGTATTTATGTTAATAAATTTGATGTATGTCATTCCATTATGTATAAGAATATTAGGTGGGTGCTAACCCATAGTCCACGATTATAAGTTAATTTGCAGCTACAGCTGCATCAATTGGTATCATAGCAACAAGATCTGAGAGGCGGTGTGAAGGAATTTGAACTAATAAAAGTTGAGAAAGATTTCTTAGTGATTCTAATCGAGTGAACCTTAAGATGTAAGACTATGGACTGAAGGCTTATGAAAAAGCATGAGAGCTACAACAACATGGCTGAAGAAGTAGCACAAAAAATAAGGTAAGAATGTTTTGTTTCAGTTTTATTTTGGATTATGGAACTGACAAGTAAATTCTCATACTCGGAAGAGGAGCATAAGAGTTTAATGTAGGTAGCAGTAGGATTGAAAACATCTCAACAAGAATATTACAACCTTTAAGGGCAGTGATGAAGGAAGCTAGCAAGGTTTTCTAGGAGGAAAAAGAAGTGTGGTCAGAACCTAATATTTCAGCTGAGGTTGAAATATAAGAGGAAAATAGTGTTCTCAAGTGCAAATGAGTTGTGAGGGTAAGCCTAGGAGCATAGAGGAGTGCTCAAGGAGGGTTCTAGATTGAGGACCAGTACTTGCCAAAAGACCAAGCACAAAGGAAGTTTGGTGAGCTAAGTTGTATTAGGAGGGACTTTTACTACAGAGGCTAGTGCAACTCATAGAGGGTGAAAGAACTCAAGAATATGACTATTGAAAGTCATAGCAGAGGTTCAGGAGGCAACTGAAAAGTGAAGAAGGAAGATGCCAAGGCAAATGGCATGTGGAAGTAGATTATTGATGAAGAATATGAGAGAGAAATAGGTGAGATGAGAACCCATCTTGGTCTATTGATGGAGTTTCTACAGAGGAGTGTTGAAGACCAAAGGTGTGGATGGATTATGAGGAAGAAATTAAAATGGCATGGGATGCAAATTAAGAGGGAGCATAGGTTGAATTCTTAAGAAGAAGAAGAAGAGTCACCAAGAGATGACTTGAGACTAGGGACAAGTAATACACTTGTTTCAGAGATAAAAGAGGTTTCTTGCAGCTCACAAGTTGGATCAGGATGATTCCACACAGGGAAGAAGAAGATATGACCACTGATGGTTATCTGAAAGGTTCAAGGAGGAGTCACAATCAAAAGAAAGAAGTTAGAAGAGATGCCAGTAAAATACTAAGCATGGAAAATCTTGGCATGGTATCTACAGACATGTTGGTGGATTCAGCTTGTATAGATGGATTGTTCGTAGTCCATGATGAACAAAGAGGAGTTCATAAAGGAAATAAAACTATGAATACTGATGGTCATAGTAAAGGTTCCAAGGGGAGATTATGAAAGATAAAGTAAGAATAAACTTGATATAGAATTAGATGAGATAAAAGTGCAACTAGAAGTGTTGAGAGAATTCATACAAGTGAATATGGATCACCAAAGGTATGGCTGGGTTCTTTGGAAGTAAAGAGTCAAGTGGAGTTAGTTGCAGAGCAGGCTAAGATCTGATGCAAGAATTCAGCTAGAAGAAGAACTCGGAGGAGATGAGTTGCAACATAAGATGTGTGATGAGGAAGAAGTTTACTTATGTGAACCTGCGCAAGGGTCTATTCTTGGTGATAGTAGTAATGAGGATGAAGATATGAGACTAGCTGATGGTTTCATGGATCCTTGGAAGGATGGGAACCAATTGAAGGAGCTAATGTTTGAGACAACAAGAGAGGCTATGGATCCTTATGGTTTTGAACAAATGATTATTGTATGTATGCAGGTGAAATAGGTAAAGAAAGACAATTTGTCGATGTTTTCATAAGGGATGAAGGGGGAGGAAAGAATCTAAATTCTGTTCAAGAAGAAAATGATACAGCTGAGTCTCATATACTTGCACATGCACAGCTAAGTGAAGGCAATGATTTCCAGCCTGTGAAAGCTAAAAACAAGGAGGACTTGGCTTATGATGATGGCCAAGAACAGAAGGAGGCAAAAGATGATATCAAGCATTCATATGTTATGCTTGAGAAAGCTGAAAAGAAGACCAGTGAAGACTTTCTAAGTCCTGAAAGAGACTTAGAACAACAAGAGAAAGATTTGGTGATTGAGTCATCAAATAAGAACACTGGGTCTTGTGAGTTTAATGCTGACAATTTGAATGTGTTTGCAGGTTTTGTAGAAGACAATCCATCTCTTGGAATTGTCTCAAGTAAAGCTGAAGTTTATCTAGAAAAGCATTATGAAGAAGAAAATTGTCAAGCAAGGTATGATGAAGAGTTTCTTTCTGATGAAGACCAAATTGAGTTGTTGTAGCAGAAGGAATTTATAAATGCCTTATTTAATGAAGGGAGTAACTTTAATCGAGATAAGGTAGTAATGCCTCATGAGATGAAGTTTGTTCTTGATGAGGACAAAGAGGAATTGGGTTGCTTAAATAACCAAAGGAATATTGCTGGACGAACATTTAGGACTAACATAAAAATAGAGAATCATAATTTTATTCTGGTTAAAGATGAAATTGAGGCAGTTATGTTTCGGGCTAAAGGAAATTCAGTCCTAGAAGTGGAAAATACTGAATTGACTATTAGTACTAGTCAAGAAGCAGAAGGACAACAATGAAGTGTTGTCAAGGAAGAGGAAGATAGTTGTGTTGAAACTATAATTCAAAATACTGAAGAAGTAATTGATGGGAATCAAGTAATTAGTGAATGGATGAGTTGCTTGCTGATAATTTAAAGAGCAAGAGAGAGAGATTGCAGATAATAAGATGGAACCATGTCAAACTGTAGTTGAAACAGAGACATATACTAGTTTCCAAAACTTAATTGTGTTAACTAGTATACAGGAAATAGTGAATAAATATATTACTGCGGTTAGAGAATTAGAAGGAAATTTACCTTTTGATAAGAAATTTTTAAACAAGAAAAAGAAGAGGGATTTTGTATAGGGAGATATATTCAAAGATATTCAAGAAGTTTGGGTAGCAACAATGTTCAGAGTAATATTTGCAGCAATATCTGGGACAGAGTGTAATACAATGTGTTGGTAGAGGACTGGAAATAAGATCAGATTACAACAGAAGATTGAATGGCAAGAAACCATAGATGAATTATGGGAGTTCATGCAAATTCCTAAGAAGAGTTACAGAAAAATGAAGAACGCAGTCCACTATGGAATTGTTTGGAAAGTGAAGAACAGTGAAGGTAGAAGTAGTGGAGCACTACAATGAAAATAATCGAAGCCTGGAATATTGCAGCTAAAGAATGGTGAAGAAAATGCAGCTTATGGACAACAAAAAAACAGAGTTTTGGATCCCGGAAGATCCAAGCATTGAAGACAGATGACTAGGAGGTTATGAATTATTTTACCTTGGGAGTCTAATTCAGGAGCATTAAGGTAGAGTCAACAATGTGACAAGCTGGTCACATGTTGTGGCTTGGGAAGAGACTAGCAGTCCTAATAATTTGAAGAATTTAGTTTTAAAGAATTTAGTTTAAAGTTAATTTGGGCTAAAAATATAGCCATTGTAATATGTAGATTAAGGGAATAGTTAGATTATGATTAGTTAGGCATTTAGTTGAATAAACTGTTCTGAAATTGAATAACAGTTTCTTAACCATATGGGGATTTTGGGGAAAGGCATAAAACAAAACCAAATCCACCATTGTGGGGTTCTGCCTTCCATAGAGAGAAAGAGAGAACAATAGGGAAATAGGTGTGAGATAGGGTTGAACAGAGAGTAGGAACAAATGTAAAAACTAGCCATCCCAGGGCTCGGTTCTGTGTATTTTTCTTTATAAATAAATCCCAAGTGTTTTAGATTGTGATTGGGCTCTCTGTTTCAACCCGTTGGTTTTATTTCCATATCGAATCAAATATTGCATTAATGTGTTATTACATAAGCGTATTGTTTTCTGTTGATGAATAGATAGACTGAGCGGGAAGATGAAGTTCCTGTGAACTTCGTATAGACAAAGTTAGGGCAGAGGCTGAGGGATGAGAGATGAAGAGATCTAATCAGATTGCAAGCACAATGAGGCCTTAGTTTTTATGCATTAATTTTTTTGAAAGTATTATTGTATTAATTGCAGAGAATATCAATTGGACTTGTAGGCACGACGAGGACCGTTGGATCCAACCGATCAACGGTGGAAGATCACATTGCAAGCAGAGAAATATCGCACATCGCTAAGGGCAAATGTTTATGGTCCAGTTTGCAAGTTAAAGAATTTGATTTTCGATGCGAAGTGGTATAGTGGAGGTGTAGCATGGACCATCGGATCCAGCAGGGATTGAACAAAGGAGATTGAAAGCGCAATGGAAGCGTTTTCGCACATCGCAACATTTACAAGTTAACGTTAAGGTCTTCACATGGTAAAATATTTTATTTGTGATGCGAAATGGGGAGGACCATGTGTCAGCCTAGTGCAAGAGCACAAATCGCAGATTGTAAGATTTAGTGTTAAGTTAAATTGTACGTTGGGCGAAGTGCGAAGTGCGTGGGTCCCTCCAGAAGGAACTCCCGCATGTTGGCATTTTATTTGGGTTTTGACATTGGATCAGGTTATTCGTTGGTCTGCGAATGTTATAAAAATCTGCTGTTGTTTCACATATGTATGTATGTTGGGAGACTGTAAAATAACAGTGTGTTGTGATTGGCTGATATATTGTGGGACCCCGAGAGCTCCAGTCCTGCGTGTATGTATGTGTTTTGGGTTATGTGCGATATAGTATAATGAATGATGTTGATCATTTTCATGTATGTATGTTAATAACTCCGATGTGTGTCATTCTGCTGTGTATAAGAAGATTAGGTGGGTCCTAACCCACAGTCGATGATTATAAGTTAATTTGCAGCTACGGCTGCATCAACACTGTTGCCTTTACACAACTTGTGCGGGTCCCACAATAATGAATAACCATGTAAGTTAACCGTAGTTAAGAAGTCTTTATGTCAAGGACGATCATTCCTAAACAAAAAAAATACCTAATAACATCTCAGGTTGAACGTGATTTAAGGTGGGACTTTATCATAATTAGTTAAGCCGTAGTCTAAAAAACTTACAGAATAACTCAGAAATTCAGGTAAGATTATAAAAATTTCCAGCAAATATTTTTGAAAATCTGAGTTATAGTTGTTAAACTTCGGTATTTTGGGTGCCCTAAGGGTTTTTTATGGTGCTGAACCCATTTCCACAATAAAAAATGCAATTCAAACACTCGAAATACCTGATTTTTTGAATTATTTTTACTGGATTCCGACAAAAAACTGTCTTCTGGGCTATTCTGTTGCGTCTGTAGACAACTCCATTAGTTAAAGAAATTTTGTGTGGGAGTTATCTTAATAATCCCCAAAGCCAAAATTTCTACCAAAAATTTAGATATTTTTTGTTATATAAAAAAATTGGTTAGGTTATGATCTAGCTCTTAATTAGTTGAAAAAAATCAAAATTAAGCCCATTTAATTTTTCAATTAAACCTTTTATATAATTCTACCTAAAAAAATCGCTTCTAACACCTAAAGGAAATGGAAATGTTTAAAAATACATAATTTAATATCACCACGAAAAACCTCCAAAAATTCTCAATACAACTTGGTATTGATGCTATCATATTAATAAACGAGTTGTCTTTAGTGATATTTTTTGGAAGTTTTTTCGGTGGATTTTTCCAGTCTAACTTCTCTAAAATTCAGTAGGAATTTATTGGGATCACAAGATTGATAGGTAACCTTGCACAGTGGAAGTTCCTTTGGGGTTTTTTCAGGGTGCTGAATCCATATATACAGTAAAAAAACTAGTTTAAATAACACAAATCAATATTTCATCTCAAAATTTTCCACCGGATTCTGGCACCGGAAAGTAAAAAATGTTGCACTAAAGACAACTCTGAATCAATAATAGTGTAAAACGCCATGCCGAAAATGGTTTGTGTAAATCAAATTTATTTTAAGGTGTTCGTTCTCCACTACATCATAGGTATCATGGATTTTGAACATGAAGCTCCATAACCACATCCTAAAAATGAATATATTTAGTTTTATTTATGATATATAAATAAATATTATCAGAATCAACCTATGTAAAACCTTTGTATCTTTCCTAGTTCCAAGATAAAGGCAATTCATTATATTTTAATAAAATAAGTACTATTTTCTTGTAAATTTTTTTATGACTCCAGTAATTGATCTATTGCATGAGTTTGATTATTTATATTTTATTTTCAATGTCATATTATAGTGATGCATATTTATTTCTTGTTTCTTAATAATTAAATAGCATTTGCACCAAGAGGTTCAAAGTAACACCGATAGGAGTCAAGAATCAAGCGAAATATATGGACGATGAAATATAATAGAAATTTGAGTCTCTATATGTCTTTTAAATAATGTAATATGAGGTTAAACTTAAAAATAAAGTTACAGTAACATAAAGTAACACTAACATAATTGTCCCAGAACAATGGCATAGTAATGATGGTATCCTTCCTCTTCCTGCTCCCTTCTCATCCTACACTTTACTACGTGACATTTGAGAAGTGGGAAAAGTACCAAGGCGGGATAAGAATCAACAAATGAAAAATAAGAAGAGAGAAAATGGAAGGAAATGAAACCCTTTGCACTCAAGAAGCATACAAAATTCATTCATGAACTCCCTCATACATTGGATCAAATAAAAAATCATGGAGCTCCTTGCTAATAATGAGAAAGAAAAGAAATTTGGAAAAAAATAAAACTTGAGAAAGAGATGCTCAATTCAATATAACACTAGGCTCACAAGCATCTCTTGCCAAATTTGGCTACTCTATGTGAAATTACATTGAAATTAAGGTATCTTTTTTCATTGTGTAAAGACAATTTATCGAGCAATGCTCAAGTCATTTCATAAGTTAAAACAAAATAAGAAGCTCATAAAAGTAATACTCCTTTAGGAGCCAATTTTTCCTTAAGAGTAGGTGAGAATTTGAGAGATCTAAAACACCTCAAATTTGTATTAAGTTATAAAAGTATGAGTGCAACCCATAATTGTTATTAATAAACCTATAACAATTAGTATAACAAACACACAACACAAAAACAACTAATAATCAACCACATTATTTTATGGTTTTTATAATATGCTTATTATTAGAACAATTTATATCTCAATTTTTCTTTCACTTTAAAAAAAAAAAACTTTAACAACATTATCTTATTCATAAAAATGATGATGAGAAGAGTGATCGTTAATTCTCATTTTTTAATATTTTTTTTTTCATTTTTTAATCATAATTTTAAAGCTAAACATTAATATTACATCAACTTTGTTTTAGAATGTTTCCCTAAATTCAGTTTTTAGTTATTATTTATAAAATTGTATCTCGCTTAATCTCTCTATTAATCTTCATGTTTTTAATTATTAGTTGGTAATGGGTAATGGGATTGCTATGATACAAGTTACTGAAGTTGTGCCATCTTTCTAAATGGCGGAGATATCGAAATCAACAAGGGATACAGTAAGGTAAACATAAAGCTCTACTTTAGCCAATATTTATTGCTTATTTTCCATAAACTGTCTTCTTGCATTTCATGTAGTTTTACAAAAAAATTTCAAGAGTTTTCGTGGATGTTCCTGACAGCCCAGAGGTAAGCAATGTTAATACATTCTGCTGCTTCAAGTTCTTATTTAAACTCTTCATTATGTTAATGATAGACAAGTTTGTAGCGAAAAAAAATCTTAGAATCCCTATCTCTCTTATGTTGTCATTGCTACATGCCCTAGTGGGTAGAGAAACCCTACAACCACTCTATACAACAATTTTTACACTAAGTTACTTATCTATGTACTGAAGCTTATGTACTAATCAACTTAAAGCAAGTGCAAGTGGTAGTTAGTAACAAAAGTGTTTGAATTGTAGAATGTACAACTAAACTATCCAAGATCTGAAGAAGATAACCATTTAACTTTTGCAAGGAATGAATAAGCTTCTTTTCAATTTTTTCTTTATGGTTTATCAAGTCTATCCATGTCCATGACTCTTTTAATCTTATATGCCATCATCTCAATCCCCCACTTTCAAGTTTAATTGTGGAATTGACATTAGTTTGTCCATTTGATTCTTGTAGTTTTCAAGAAGTTTGCAACAAACAGGTTAAAGGATTACAATTATCATGTATCAAATAACTTTCCACAAGATCCATATACCAAATATCAATTTCTCTGTTTGTGGGAATTCTCATCAACATAGTTACCGATAGCAAATACCTTATGATCATCATTTTTTCTCTTGGATACAAGAGATTACAGTTGAATTATTTTCAAAATATAAGAGAATTAACATATGATGTAATAGATGTATATAAAGCTAGATATATATGAAGCTAAAAGAAGTGGTCTCAACCAAAACATGCCATTGAAATTGTGTTTTTCACACTGAAATATAGCTTACTCCTTCAAAGAAAATCAATTATGTAATATCATTTATATATATGGAATTAGGTTATAAAAAATTACCGAGAAATGTGTGATGTTTTCTTGAAAACCCTATATACATACAAGGTGTGAAAAACTAATTTTAGTGCCACTAAATTCCCCAGATAAACTGATTAAAATTGCTAAGCTGGCTAAGATATTAACTTATTAAAAATTATTGCAAAAATTTGAGGAATATAGATTAAATACGGTAACTCGCAAGACAAATGAGAATGCAAAAGTAAATGTAAGTAAAAAATGAGAATAAAAAAGTAAATGTAAGTAATAACATGATTTAGTCCAAGGCTCAGAATTGTTTTTGTAGATTAGAGCATTGTAAGCAACTATTATCATTTAACTCGAGGCTCAGAACAAATTTTGCAGACTCCAAAGCATGGGTTGAAGAACAACTTAAGGAAAAGAAAATAATCATATATATCTATTGGGGAAATTTTGTCAAAGAAATGATCTTGATAGATATTTTCTACTCAACTTGTATCAAGGATCAACTATAAATTAGTAGGTGCCACTGCAATGCTTCTAGCTTCAAAAATTATGAGGAAATTTGGGCTCCAAAGGACATCTTAGAAAATAAATTTGAGAGGAAACATGCAATGGTTATGGAGAAGACCATGCTCAACAAACTGAAATTCCATCTCAGAGTACCAAATCCATATGTCAGTGCTGAAATACAGAAAATACACTATATAAAACTGATAATCTGGTGTTGAATATAAGATGAAGAACCTGAAGATATGTTTCCATTTCTGTCCCCCAAATAAGCAATGCCACCTTGACTGCATTGCAATAACGTCAGTGTCGTGTGCCAACAGCCTATATATATATATATATTTAATTATTTGCAAATATAATATTTTATTATATGGATTTAAATAAACAATTTATATGGACACGTCTGTTCTTGTCATCCTTCCTTTGTACCCTATAAATAATAGTCCATCTGACTGCATACAATCATCAAAGCATCTAGAACACTTTCTCAAACATTTATATATTTTCATGTTGATCAAAAGTGAACTAAAGAGATACGTGTATCAGTCAGCAACTTATATATGTATCTATCAGCAACTGGATCCTAGTACTACCTTTCATTAATATATATCAAAATTTTAGTCTTAAAAGCAAGCATACTATCTGGAAATAGGAAAGGTGAGGCTATGGAGGTGGTATCTGCAACCTGTCCATCTTTCACAGGAAGAATACCGATAAAACCTTTATCCTCCTTTTGCCATAATTCATGCTCCACTAATTTTACACTGAAAAGAAATCACAGATTAGTATTTTTCTCTTCCTTATTTTTTTAACCGATAGAGGCATTGCTTCTACAACATCCGCCTTGTTATTTGACACCAGCATTTGACCATGAAAGTGATTTGAACCAATGCCAATGAAACATGGTCACAAATGATGGTTATTGTTAATGATGTCACAAAAAATAAGAGTTGTGCTGGTGAGCATTGTGTTGTCTTAAAATATCTCATAGTTCGCTAGGGTGAGTCTGATGCAAGTCTTTGCTAGATTTTACAGAACAAATACTCATTGGTTGTGGCATCTCATCCAAAAACAAGTGAATATTTATTATTCATAATGAGCTGCCAATAACAAGGTTGATATGATGCCTAAATGATGTATTAATATCTTTTCAAAATAAATTATAATACAGTTTGTTATGGGTGTTGTAATGTCACCTTGGTTAGCTTTACTCAATATAGTTTGTGAGCTATCATATCAGACCATGGGATATTTTTGTTATCAACAATATTATGTTATCTTTAATGGTAGCAATGATTGCAAGTTCTAATTACCGTTTTCCCCTCATACAAAACCCAAAATAAAATTTATGATAAACTAATTGCTAAATAATTTTACAATAATTAGGTAACTGTTGAAAATACCTTGGTTAGGATCCATATTCACTGGTAATTGGCCTTCATTTCTAACTATCCCAAGCGATTATTCACTGAAATGTAGTTGATAGTGAAATAATAAACTTGAGTATAAAACTTGCCAAAAAGTACCTTGCTATTCAATCAGATTGCTCCTTTGAGTTTGCAAACCTTTAATAATTTTTTTGGCAAGTAATATCCAGTCCAAGTCAAACTACAGTGGTAATTAGATTTTGGAAAGTCATAGCTAGTCCAAGTCTAACTACATTGGTAATTAGATAGCCCAAAAATGTGGGCTTGATATACTGCAAAATCAGGGCTGGTGGGTCCTTCTAACTGTTCATATAATATAATTGTGGAATTGAATTCCTTATGGTGTTGTATTAGTTTAAAGAAAACTAAAAAGCATAAGGCCCCAACCTTTCCAAATAGTTGGATTGGTTGCATTATTAAGCTGTGTTTTTGAATTAAGTGATATTGTGGCTGCCTAGAGGCAAGATGAATATCCTGGTGCAGTAAAAAGAGTGGCTTCCTAGAGGCAAGATGAATATTTTTGTGCAGTGAAAGGAGTAGATGCAATCCATATCTATATAAATATGTTATTAGAACATATTCATAGAAATTATAATGAATGTTTAAGTGGTTGATAGAAATGATAATTAATGTTGAAGTAGTGAATTTGTTAGCAGTTGTCTAAATGTAATGTCTTAACATTGCATTTAAAAAAAAATATAAATTACTGACTTATTAATATTATAAAAAATTTGTCCATGATGTCTTGGATAGATGGTGATTAGGTGCGCTATTAAGACACACTCTTAGATATTAAGACACACTCCTAGATGTTAAGTTACAGGGTCTTGGATAGGTGGTGAACAGGTGCGCTATTAGGCATGCTATTAAGACACACTCCTAGATGTTAAGTTATTGGTTCAATTCCCCATCCTATTCAGATGTTATTTTTGGACATGAACTTGATACATCCTTACCATTGTCAAACTTACATTAAAAAAATTTGTAAAAAAAGTTACCAATAGTATTAGGTGTGGCCTGCCATATTATGAAACTAGGTCACACGGAGTAGCCTACCATATTATGAAACCATGTAACACCTTGCTTTCAGCTAGCACATGACCGTGTCTAAGCATACATAATATTATAGGTGTTCCATTTACAAAACAAAAGATCGAGTAATTTCCACATGTTCAGAAAATAAACTAGATATTACACAGCTAACCAAAATAATTAAAGACTGCAATGAAGATCAGTGCATCTTCGGCCTGCAAGGACTAGCTTGTTCATTAGTCATTTTGGCATTTCCTGTGCCTGGAGGTGCTTATTTAGGCTCCTCATCAATCAATACAAGATTGGAACTGGTCAACCACTAAGGAAATACTGCTACCCACGACCATAGCTTCCACTTCATTCAAAACTAACACTGATTCCTAACATTGCATTGTCTTTGGTATTTAAACCAAGACAAGACAATTGGTGAAAAAAAGAGCAGATTCACCACAAAAAATTAGGTTAATTGACATAGAAAAATAATACAAAATTGACTTTTCACAAGTCCAAAGAATGACACTCTTCTTATTTGAAGAGTAAAATATTAGAACTATGTTTGACAATGAAGACATTAAAATACATTGTACAAGAAACCTCTAGTAAATTCAAAATAACCAATATTGCCTGCTTATTGTAGCATATGACCCTTGTAACAGTAAATTCATAGGCATGTTATGCTGAACCCAGAGTACTGTCAGGCAGCCAAAACTGGATGAAAATATTCATTATGTAGTGGATAGCTAGAGCATAGAACCGGGTTGCAACATTTCTATAAGGAAGTAAATACAGTCCACCTTGGCCAACATCAAATGAGAATGCTTATGTGCTCTGTTTATTAAATATTTCATACTTACGAAGACCTAAATCAATCCATTTGTGCCTGGTGTCAAATTAAGGTTTAAGACAATTGACATTTGATTGTTCCAAGTTTTGGGAATGCTAAGCAATCAAATTTGGTTGTAAACCATTGTTTTGGATGAGAAATTTTATATTTTACAATTTACATAATTTACCCTTTTGAATGAATGAATGTCTACAAGACTGAGAATAATCTATGGGACCACCAGCCTCCCTGTTTTTTACTTTTTGAAATTCAATCATTTTCTTGCTCAAATTGATGATGAGCTGACTCGACCTTCTAACGGCAATAGGATAAGTGGGGAGATTATGGAACGAAATAATCAAGCAAAATATATAGACAATGAAATACAATCCAAGTGAGGCTAATTTTAATTCAATTAATGTGAAATTTAAAGTGAAAAAAAGTATGTAACTGGTGTGCAAAGTGTTTGAGTTCCCTTTTTAAAATCATCTACTCTTCCAGTACTAAAGTACCTGCTACTAGCCCTGACCAACACAACTGCATCAAGCCCTCCATTGCACAATTTACTAGGGTTACTGAGTTCACACTTTGCTAGTTCCTCTTGGCTCTTAAGATCTAACACATTCTGTTATGCAGAGGCATAGGAAAACCTCGATGAAATTTATATGATGTTTACAATGTAAATATGTGGAGTGCATAACTGGTTTAAACATATCAAAACATTTTTACAGGTTGAAAAAACTTCCAAACATCTTTAATCTAAATGAAATAAAAATATTTTTTTGTAATTTTAAATATGATCCCACACCTCTATTGCATATATATTTATAAACCCTAGTACTTACAGAGATTATCTCCAACTTGAAAGATTTTTCTAGAAGCCCAACCTTGAAAATATAAGTAAGATGGATCCCATCCTCTATTGTCTCTGAAAAAGTGTTGCACTGCTAAACATGTACTCATATTCATCATAGTTGTTGCAAATGGGACCATGAAGATCACCAAATATTTTCTGTGAGACTACATCTTCACTTCTTTCATGGGAGACTGGTGTGGCTTAAGGTTCTGTCAACTGGGTGTCTCTTCTGTTTCTATCATATGTTAATAATCCCTGATTATGAATGCTAAAAATTTAACGAAATCCAGGAATCATCGTTAAAAGTGATAACTACCAGAAGTGACAATTTTAAATAAATAACCTAAAATTTGTTTTATAAATAATCACTTATGAGTGATCATCCATGGGAAACCAAATGCATAATACAAAAATATATAGGTAAAATTTGGGATTTCTATGCCAAGTCATTTTGTGATAGGTTACTGGTATAAGTCATAATACATATTCTATTTTGATTCAAAGAAGTCCATGCCAGGAATCTGAATAGATTGAAATGTTGGACGACTTTTGGTGTTCTTGAAAAGGCTATAATTCTACAACTTGTGAACAACCAGGAAGTAGGTGGATTTTTTTTGTTCTTTGCTCATGGAGCCACTTCTTTTCTCACATCATACAAACCTATGTTAAGGAGGTAATTATTGGAGAGCTAAAAATATATGATGTTAAGTTTAGTTGTATCACTCTCAACTATCACAACAATACTACATAAGAAAATTTATTTATAGTTTTATATTTTAATGTCTACCTTTTGTCAAATATGGCCGATGGATTTGGAAAAATAGTACATAGATAGAGTATGGAATGGGACTGAATAGAGTATTACTGAGACATAAGTAGAACAAAATATAAAAAAAGGAATATAAAATCTCATCAGAATAAGCCTAATTTTTGACAACCAAAAACACCCAAACAAATTTAAGCAATCCATTTTGATCTTAGCTTTAAGAAATCCATTTTTAAGATAAAGATAATTGATATTTACTGCAAGAACCATTTTCAAACACCTAGTTTCAATGACATTTTTTTAGGTATGCATGTTGCTACTATCTTAAAAACAAAATTGTTCATCATTTCTTTGTAATTCTTAAAACAAATAAATAAATTATTATATTTGAAATGTACCATCGTGAACCTTAGCTCTAACTTGAGAATTGGTAACCAAAAGAATGGATAAGATTTTCTCTTGCATTCAATTGAAATTCTTATTATTGAATGGATCAGGAAAAACATTTTGGTTGCTAATTCAACACCTACCGAAAATGGGTCTTATGGTAGCACTATGTATGTGAAGTGAGCATGGATGGAGCCCCCTATCTTAGAAAGGTGGACCTCAAAATGTAAAACGCCTACCATGATATCACCTCTGTGCTGGAAATTTTTTTTTGGTTGCTTCAGCATGGTATGAATGTACTAATAGTTCTCTTTATTCTTTTGGTTATATTCCATTCCATTGCCTTCAAAGACATTCCATTTAATAAGAATATGTAGATTCTCTGTAACAGAGGATGGAAAATAAGAAATTGGAGATGGAGATAAAGCTTACCCAATCCATCAGCAACAACAAAGGCCATCTTGGATCTTCTGTAACTACTAGCGGTGTGGCCAGTGAGCTCCCATCCTTGAACAGTGTGATCTACTCCCAAGTCTCTCTGTTCTGTAAAAAGAATGCCAAAACTAGAAATAATAACGATAATAAAGGTGTCCATGAGACTCACAGGAGCTGCAAATAACTTGTATTCCTTGGTTACAATGGAAACCATAACTATAGTCACAACACCCATGAGACTCACAGGAGCTGCAAAAACTTGTATTTCCTGGTTACATGAGATGGGTGGTGTATCCTTCGGTGATGGGGACAGGGATTCTTGTATTTTTGAATAAGAATTTTCCTGATCCATGAAAATTTTGCAGCAAGTGTGGATCCCATGGTCTGAACAAGAACAAGGTAATGGACCTACTAAATGGGTCATAATATGTACCTACCTATGAAGATAGAGACGAATATTGGATGCTTCTTGGTAATGTACCATGGGAGTAAGTATTCAACTCCTCAGATTGAATTAGCCTAATTTTGCGTAACAATCTACCCAAGATAAAGACTAACAGACATAGGGAAAATCCCAAAATGGAAAAACCACCGAACCATGAAAGCACAGCGCTGAACTTGAGGACGACGGTGACCTTGAGGATGCCATGGTTTCCTGCTGGTAGCTCGGTGGCTTTCAGAAACCTCGTACGAAACCAATTACACAAATATTTTAATGCAAAGAATATATGAAGAGATAATTAGAGAGGCAGGGGAGGTGTAGCTAAATGGAGGAAGGCTCTGGTGTTTAAAATACCACGTAATACGACATATCGTCGCAACTGGTTATTGTCATGGTGCCATCCACATGGAAGTTTTCTCACCACAATCCTGTCATGGTGCCATCGGCCCCTGTTCATGCATGTTCTTGCTCCAGATAATTTTTGAAGTAGTCTCGGCCCTTAGGGTCCTTCAGCTGCTGACCTTCACTTTAAGCTACATGAAAAAGCCCATTTTTAAGCAGCAGTTCGTAAAATTCAGCTCGAACCTTGAAAAAAGACTAGACCAAGCCCACTGTGGGCTTAATACCTCCTTCGATGATCACCCTTGGCATATTCTGTTGCAGGGACAGGGGACCAGGGTTCAGATTGCCCAGAAAATCTCCAAATTTCGCTATGACATGCCTCTAGAATCTGGGTAGAATCTAGGTACTCACTAGTTCTTCGCAAAGCTGCACAAAACAAAAAACCCTTGCTAGAAATGACATGGCCCTTTCTCGACCCTTGGGGTCCTTCAGCTGCTGTTCTTCACTTTAAGCTACAGGACAAAACCCAAGGTCAAGCAGTAGTTCGTAAACTTCAGCTCGAACCTTCAAAATAGACCAGGCCCACTGTAGCCTTAATCCCTCCTTCGCTGATCACCCTGGGAAGATTCTGTTGCAAGGGACAAGGGACTAGAGTTTGGATTTCCCAGACAATCTCCAAAATTTCGCTATGACAAGCCTTCAGAATCTGGGCACTCGCTAGTTCTTTGCAAACCTACCCAAAACACAAAACCCTTGCTAGACACTACATGGCCCTTATAAACCCTGAACCCTTTAATAAATTAGCTAAGCACCAACCTTGATAACATGGCCCGTAGAATCAATTTTTTTGGGTCTTGGATTCACAGAACATGAGGGTATGGAGTTAAAACCACATCAGGAACATAGAAAAAGATATTAACTTACATAGACTGGGCTTCAAATAACTTCGATAAGAGAGACAAAACTTTTAACAGGACCTTGGCATCTACTAATTCGCTGAGATTTGGCAACGCAGTCTGGATCATATCGATCTTTGATACCCCTGCTCTGTTCCTCTGCCACCTCACCTTGTGTGAAGGAGGTAGTGATATATGAAAAAGATAGATCCAGAGTAAAATGAAAGAGAAAACATGCAAAGGAGAAAGAGAAGGATCCCTCTATGCCTAAGAGGACGTGGCTCGATTGATCGTCAACAACCGAAGGATCCCACCATGCTTTAGAGGAAGGATCCCACCATGCCTGAGAGGACGAGGCTGGATTGACCAGTAGCGAGCAAAGGATCCCGCCATGCCTGAGAGGATGGGTTCAATTGAACAACCCGAAGGAGAAAGGTATAGCATGCCAGGGAAGGCGTGAAAAATTAGGACATAGGGAAAATTTGGTACAAATAGATTTTAAAATATTATTGGTTGGAAGGGCGATAGCCAAGCTTTCCAATTGGCTTGGGTGAACAATGTTTGCTCACCCCAAGCCAACAAAGAGAATGCCTATTGGCGTAAATATGTAATCTAATTGTAAAATGTAAGGTTATCAAGTTTTTATTAATATAATTTAGATTTAAATGTGAAATTTTCTAAAATAATGCTAATTAAAAGTGAATTTGATTAACTGTAAACTTTTTATAAATAACTTAAAAAGTAATTATATTTAAAAAATAAAATAATTATAATATATTTTTTTAAAGGGAAATATTTAGTTTAAATGAAAGTGAGTTATTTAATTGATGTGATAATTTTTCCATCACTTGAATGAAGGATGCCCAGTCTTGGCTCAACCATTGGGGGATTAAGGAGGAGATCATCATGGGAAGAAAGGATAGGGTCAAAGATACTGTTACCTCCAATTTTAAGGACAAGTTGTGGGATGATAAGGAGTTGGAGGGTAAAAGGAATCTAAGATACTATAAGGAGGTGATCAATCCCATCCTTAATAACCAGAGTTATCTCTATGTGTTCACCAACACTAAGAAGAAAATGAACATCACTAGGATAAGAAATAATTCTCACGAGCTTCTAAGTGAAACTAGATGGTGGTCTACTCCCAAGAATCCCTCGGACGATAAAATCTGTCAGATTTTCAATACTAAGATTGTGGAAGATGGAAAACACTTCCTTTTAGATTGCCCAACTTTTACTCACATCCGCTCTCAATTGCCTATTATCAGCCACACCTCCAATCTTCTTGAATTATTAAGACAACCCAACTATAGTGATCTTGGAGCACTTCTTTCCCTTCTCCTTGATCACAGAAACAAGATTTTGAAGAATCTCAATTAGACTCTTTTCTTTTCTTGAGGTCTGATAGACCACATTAGTCTTAGTGGAAGTTAATCATCATCATCCTCATCATCAATAATTTTGTTATTATGCTTTACGTTTCTTTAATAACGAGTGAGTAAACATTTCCCTATTTTTAATTTGCATTTATGAATTTGGGGTTAATTTATTCTTATGTTTTTGTTTCACTTTTAGCTGGGTGTGTGTATTTTTGTATGTTGATTGATGTTTAAATATTATGTGTTATTTAACTCATATATGCAAATACTTATTTTTGCATGTAAACTTATGCCTTCTGTTAGACTCTGTCTTGTCAGTCCGCTGTCAGAGGCAAATTCACCAAGGTTCATTTCTCGTCATTTGCAGTCATTAAATGCCATTTTGGTCAAAAAGAGTCATTTTAATTTTTGAGTCCAGGGTTTTGTCTTCAGAAATGTGAAATAATGCCCGTAGGCCAGAGGGAGGTCTTCTATAAGTTTTCGTTTCAAGATTTTCATCATTAATAATGCTGAAGGATATTTCTTCTTCAAAACCCTGTTTTGAAGAAGAAATCATCAAGTTTGTTTAATACATGATTGTTAAGGTTTTTTAAATTCTGCAGTTCTTCAGACAACCTCTGGTCATCCTTCAGCAAAACCTGCCACCATCCCTGCAAGCAGATGTTTGCCTTAAAAGACAAAATGCTAGATGAAACACTAGCAAGGCTTCAGAAGGTAGATCCTTTGGCATTAGGTGTTCGAAGAGAATTTGAAAACTTCGTTTTGGGAGATGCTTTGTACTAGTTCAAACAAATAAACAGATTCAAAACACCTCTTGAAAAGGCTACTTGTTTACGAAATACTGTTAATTCTATACTGCAAGGCATTCAAAGTGTGGTAAAGTCGAGCACAACAGCATATCAGGATATTGGCATGTTGCCTTGCACATATGACCTCCTATCTTTTATGGTTCTCTTGATGGTTCGTGCGAAGGTCCAAAATTTGCAATGCTTCATATATGGAAAATTTTATGTACATAAACAAAGAAGATGGTGATAAGGGTGAACTTGGATTTCACATGACAAATTTTGTTGCAGCATGTAATTATTTGCAATCAAAAGAAATCAAAGATATTGTAATTAAGGCTCCACCAAAGAGCGGACGTGTATCTTGTCCCTTTGGGTTGCCGACATCTGCTGTACATGATGTAAATATAAATGTAGGGGAGGATAACAGCAATTACAGAGGAAGAGTTTTCAGGATTCATGATGCCAAACAATGGGTCTCGAATCAAACTCCACGATTTTAGAAAGATCTTTTCATATGTTTTAAATATTCTTGTGCATCCAAAAGTTGAATGAAAAGTCGAATTCAAGATCATGGAAGGTGAAATTGTGTTTGGTAAAGAGCTGACTGTGTTGAATTCTGCGCGCGGTGCATACAAAGGAGCGCGTGGCGCATGGGATGCGCGCGGCGCACTGAGGAGAAATTTGCAGTGTAAATTTACACGCGCGCGGTGCACCAGGCCAACACGGCGCGTTGGGTTTGCGCGCGGCGCGTTGAGCTCTCCAGCTCTAAACTCAGCAGCTGCACTGTAAGTGAAATAAGTTCAGTAAGGCCATTAAAAAAAGATTTAGTGAGTAGATCAACATGACTTCCACTGTGAAGGATGTGCGGTCAAAAGAGGAGCTTGACGGGATACTCAAGGAAGGAAGAGGTCGCTGCGCATCTGGAGTAATGTTGGAGAATTTTAATTTTGAGCACCTTACACAAGGACTTTTGTTGGTTTCAGACCTTGGTGGTCTTCTACGTTAGATAGGATATCACTTCCAATAAGAAAATCAGAAAAACAAGGCTCAGAGGATCCCCAAAAGTCATAATCAAATGGACATTGCGCTTCTGTGTATGGTCGCTGCGCTTCTGTCAATGTATTCAAATTTTGAATTTTTTTGTTTTGGTCAGGCCAAAAAGTTGTAATGTGGCATGTAAAAGAGTTATATGGTTTAAGCATGTTAAAGAGGGTGGATAAAGTCATTTTCTTGTAAATTATGAAATCATAAAATGTTTTCCAAGGGTCAAAGGTAAGTTGAGAAAAATGTGGGAGTTGGTTTAAGCCTCCCAGATTTTGTGATTAGTTGGAGATTTTTAGGAGATCTGACCCTCAGATAGTGGATTCGACCCCTCAGATGGGGAAGTCAGTTCATCATCTATATGAAGGCCAAATGTAATGAAAATACGGAGAGAGTTCTGGGAGAGGTGTGTGGAGGATAAAAACAGAGAGCTTCATTGTTTGACAGAGAATTAATGAATGGCACAGCTCTGGTTTATAAGATTCTTGTGGTACGAATTTAGCAAATGTGTTCTTCTTTCTGTTTCATATGTCTTTTGTAATGTTTCATAGTTCATTCATAATCGTTTCCAGCTGAATGCTTTACAGTAAGGGAGGTAGAATCCAATTTATTTGCTCTACCTTGAGAGAGCGTTCAGTATTTGTGTAATTTTCTTCTGTTGGAAAGGATTCATTGTTTAATGCCCCTTTCAGCTTTCTTAAACAGTCTTTACATTCCATTTAATTTCAGTTTAATTGTTAAACTTCATTCCTATCTTGCCTTATGAAATACCCTGTGCCTTCGATTAAATCTCTGCTCATGCTGTTCCTTGGCCTCATACAGCCCAGAAAACTCAGTTATTCATTAAATTTCCTTTTCATATTTATTTACTAGCCTAAAATCAGTTCCCATTTTAAGTCATCTCGCACCCTATTGCTCATTTTATCGAGATTGACTGGAGAGAGCCCTCTCTTGTCCTCGTAGGGCTAGCTACGAGGCTGAGCTTGGTTTGATGTTGCCTCGAGTTTTTCCTTCCTCAGCCTGAGGCAGATTTGAGCGCTAACACCTTCATGAGAGACATGGTGAAATGTTTATCAACGAATGTAGTGTATTACAGAGTTTGTTAGGTTGCATTGACTTTTAATAAATTTAATAAATTAGATTTGCATTAACTTTTAATAAATTTAAAAGAATAGATTTGACTCCTGGCCCACAAATTTCCTAGGGATTTGAGATTATTCCAATTATATTAAGTTCCTCCATGATAAGTTCCTCATTATTATTTATAGCATTCATTATGTTATTATTATGTTATGAAACCAACTCCAAAATAGAAGAAAAGAGAGATCAACGCCTTATAAATAAGCCACTTCGAGGGGCCAACCTCCAATACATTACATAAATGAACAATTCTTGGATGATACAAATGACAAAACCTCCTTTCTATATATAGGAGTCCATGGGGTCACAGTATAATCCTAGCTAACCTAAAAATAATAATGTAAGGGCACAATAATAACAATATGGGGTTTATAGGGGTACAACAATAACAATAAGAGGGCTACACTAACATAATAAGGGACTACACTAGTAATATAGTGTCTTAACATGCCCCTCTCCTTCAAACAAGTGTTTTCCTCAACGCTTGATTATTTATTGATGCTTTTGTATAAAATTCTCATCCTCCCATGTGGAATATTCTACAGGAAAGTTCTTCGACTTGCTGATATACTCTGAAATTGACTGTACTTGTCGAGTTCTTGTTTCTGTGACTACTTCAGAACTTCTTTCGATGTGATGTCGATATTCCTGTTATTTCATTTGATTCTGCACCAAAGTTAGGTTATCCTTTGAGAGTTGGAGAACTTGTTGTTGATGCTCGATGTGATCTTCCACTAGTTTATCATCCATATTAAATTTTATTTCATCCTTCAAACCATCCAACTTAGACTCCATTTCTGCTTTTAAACCATCTATGTCATCTTTGGTTTCTCTTCGTAAGATCGAAATTTGTTGCACTTGGTACCATAATTTTGATATCTCATACTGCAATTATTCCTCTTCATGCATCATAGTATAGCTTTCTGAGGGCTTAATGGGTATGGAATTATTTTTTGGAGGCATTATAAAACCCAATACTGATAAAAATTCTTCAATATGGCCTTGGAATCACTTCAAACTGCTTTTTCAAACAAATGTTATGCAATTTAAAAAAAAAAATACACACTTTTTTCTTGCTTTAGAGGAGATTGATATTGCAACTGAATTATCTCCATGATTTTAGATGCTCAATATCTGACATTTGGCCCTGTAGTAGCCCTTTGAATCTTCTTTCGAATGCCACATGTCTGACATGATTTAGATTTTTCAAGGAAAAGTTATGCCCAATCTCCCACAATGACCTAATTATGGACTTGTTCAATAGAGCGAACTTGTACGGCATGCCACTTGTCATGGTTTCCTCCTTCGGCTTTGAAATTGATAAACAAAACATTACAGTCCGTGCGCTTCCAACCAATTTTTACAAAATTCAAATCCGATTCTCAGAGAGAGAGTTATGACGATTTTCCCACGATCACCTCTTTGAGATGAAATTCAGGAGCTTGACAAAACCCTAACTTCCATAGATAATATCTTCGACAATATTGTGAACCAAGATTTGAAATTTGTAGAAAACGTTCCCCAGGATTGTGGTTTCCCTCTGTACAAATTTCAGCTTTTGAACCTTCGTCGAGAAAAAGTTATAAGGAAAATTCCATGACGACCTGTTTAGGTTAAATTCAGGAGCCTGAAAAAAACACTAACTTCCACAAATCATATCTCCAAAAATATTGAGAACCAAGATCTGAAATTTTACACGACATTCTTTAGGATTTCGACTTTGCTCTGTAAAAATTTCAGTGTCTGAACCTTTGTGGAAAAAAAGTTATAGTGAAAATTGCACGATGTCCTATTTGGAGCAGCGAAACCCTAGAATCTAAAACTCTGATCCCAAATGTTATGAAACCAACTCCAAAAATAGAAGAAAAGAGAGATCAACGCCTTAGAAATAAGCCACTTCGAGGGAGCAACCTCTAATACATTACATAAATGAACAAGTCTTGGATGATACAAATGACAAAACTTCCTTTCTATATATATGAGTCCATGGGGTCACAATATAATCCTAGCCGACCTAACAATAATAATGTAAGGGCACAATAATAACAATATGGGGGTTACAGGGGTACAACAATAACAATAAGGGGGCTACACTAACATAATAAGGGACTACACTAGTAATATAGGGACTTAACAATAAGTTCCTCATTATTATTTATAGCATTCATTTATATATAAGCAACATTTTATTTAGCAAAATAGTCCATTACTTTTAATAGCCACGTGTCTCCCCACCCATCAATTTCCTAGGGATTTGAGATTATTCCTATTCTAGTAAGTTCCTCATTATTATTTATAATATTCATTTATATTTAGGCAAGTGTTATATAGAAAAATGGTCCATTTTACAATAAGATGTGTATTTCCTTTTTTTTCTTAAGTTAAAGTTGACCCATGTCAAAACAACATACAACAAATGTCAAATGGAATTGAAAAAGGTAGACAATGCCTAGTGTTCC
Organism: Pinus albicaulis; assembly: GCA_034641835.2. Classification (NCBI taxonomy): domain Eukaryota; kingdom Viridiplantae; phylum Streptophyta; class Pinopsida; order Pinales; family Pinaceae; genus Pinus; species Pinus albicaulis. The sequence goes on from CM076573.1 coordinate 31,745,926, forward strand.
CAATTTCAAAAAGAGACACCTTCGGTGTAAAAATATATAAATTCAAAATTTAAAATTAATAACCCAATACTAAAATAGTTAAATATACAATAATTTATATATTTATGAAAACTTTATTTTGAGGAGGACCATTTTTTAAATATATATAATTTTATAAATAAAATTTATTCTATTATTGTTAAAATTATTCGTTACTTAAATTAAATTAAATATGAATTTAGTTGAGGTGATCGTAAACTTTATTATTTTTTATTATAATTTAATTCCAAAAACAATATTTAATATTATATTATTAAATTATTTATTAATTAAATCAAATTTAGATAATGATGTATATATATATATATTTTTCGATATAATATTTTTTTTTTGTTAATATTAGCGCATTAAAATTTTTACCAATGAGAATCAATATAACCACTTATGGAAGAAGATATAGATGAGCATATTAGGGCCAAAAATAGTTTACTTCTTATGGTTGGTATGTAAAGGGAGAATCCTCACTTGGTATCAGCTTCAAAAATGTGGAATCCATGGTCCTTTGTTATGTTTTTTATGTGGCCAACATAATGAGGATCTGGAGCACCTCTTGAACTTCTGCTCATTTTTAGATAAAAAATGGAGACAACTAGGTAACTTTTTCAGTCACCTTGATCGAGATCAGTAGAGCATCAAGGAATCCATACGCTTATGGCGTAAAGGCATATTATCGAGCTCGGTGCTCAATCGACCTTGGGCATTGGATTTGGGATTCCTCCTATGGGCCATTTGGAAGGAAAGGAATAGCGTGATCTTTAAAGATTGCCACAAATCCTCGGAAGAAGTATGGAAAGGCATAACTAAGAATATTAGAGAAACAATATTGACTGAAAAATGACATCCAGATGATTGGCAGGTTGCCCCACATGAAGCTAGAATTCTAATCTTGTTGAATTTGTCCCCCAATATAATTGCCTTGAGTTCATGGAAACTTCTAGTTGCCCCTATTATGTCGCCTAATCACTTTTCTGCTCCTCTGAAATATTTCATTAAGTTAAGCTTTGCTGGTGCCTCTAAAGGCAATTCATGGACCACTCATTTTGGAGGTCTCTTCCAGGATTCACAAAATAGGACGAGACTGGTTTTCATGGTAGATTGTGGTTTTGCAAGCAACAATGGGGAAAAATTTAATGTTTTCAAATAAGGCATCATTACCGCCATTAGAATTGGATACAAAAATCTAGTGATTGAAGGTGATTCAAAATTGGTGACTGAAATCATTAAGAATATGAACCAGGGAGCAAGATGGGAAAAGCTTAGCCACAACTGGCATATCGATCGAATAGTGCAGGAAATGGGTGAGCTCCTCCCCAACTTCGACTACATCCTTAATTCCCATGTGTGGAGAGAAGATAACAAAGCTGCGGATTTCCTATAAAATTGGGGTTTTTCTCACCTGAGCAGATCCATAGAGATGGCCTAGCCACCCCAACCCTTGGAGGACGATTTGAATCCCCTAAATGCAATCCTGGAGCAGGATATTAGGTAAAGTAAACAATATAACCAATATACATAACAACATCCTTGATCAGGGTGTGAGTTGGAATGATTAGGTCCTCCCAAAAATCAATATACGTTATGATGATCCCGAGGAGGTCCCTCACCACCCTCCACATGCAAGAGGCACATGGAGCAGTGTCCTCACGTATGGCCTGAATTAATGCCACTCCTGAAGGTGGAAACATCATAATAGGGATGCAAGCTCTCAAATTTTTTGTTGGTAACTTTTGTAAGTTCCCTGTTTACAATTCTTGTTCGAATACGGTCTGGTTTAAGCAACACGGTAGCTTGGGGGAGGCGTCCTTCGAGGTATTTCTTCAGGCATCGGTTGACTTACAATGGGTACATGCCACCTTTCTCGGGCATGTTTTAAATCCCAACATTTGTATTCCTATTATTATGGCTTGTTATATTTGTCTACTGGTTTCCGAGAATAATGTATATGTATTGAATTAGATGGTTTGGAAGGAGCAATAACATAGTTACTGATCAAATAGGTAACTGAACTAGTACCTATTTTTTGAGGTAGAAAAAAAGCACCCGATTTTGAAAAGTGGTGATGCAGAATCATCCTTTTTGTTTAGAGCATTTTTTTTGGCACTTTATATATGTGTGTGTGTGTGTGTGTTTGTATGTGTGTGTAATGATTTTCATGTCAATTTTGAATAGTGCTGGTGCGTCATCACCCACTTGTTTTTAGAGGGTTGATTTTGACAGTATACATTTTCTAATGTCTTCTTCTTCCATGAGATGTTTATTTTTAAGTGCATTTATGCACTTGTGTAATGAATTCTTCATTTTAAACATAGTTAATTTTAAAAAAAAAGGGTCAATATTTTAAAGTTTGGATTTTCTATATGTTTATGTATTGTTAATTAATATTTCAATGCACTTTAAATAATTGTCACTAAAAAACCAATATTTTTAACCATATGACAAAAAAATACACATTTTCAATATAAATACAATGGAAAAAATACACTTTTAGAGACTTTTTGTTAAAAAAAACATGTTAAATAAACTAATTTTTTGGGAAAATCTTAACAAAAAAAACTTAAAAAAATAGAATTTTTTATGAATTTTGTGTCAAAAATTAATAGTAATCACAATTTTTTTGCAAAAAATAAGGATTCTTCTAATAAAATATCAAAGTCTAAACATTACAAGTAAAACTTATTAATAGCTCTCAAAACTGAGCTTTATTTGCAAGCATAACTTAAAGATAATCAATAATATCAACTAATCCAAGTTCAACATCTTCTAGAACATCATTAATGTCTTCTTCCGCAACATTTTTCGCTTCATTTTGGTCGTTGTCATCTTCTAATGGATCTTTCATGTCTGCAAATCTTCCAAAGTGTCCTTTTCCAATCATTCCCTATAATGGCGGGTGAGGTTCATTCGATTTTTTTTGTGACACGTGATTCATTAAAATCCCCTTTCCTCAAACCAACTTCTTGCTTCGCATCTGGAAGAAATTGAAGAGCATTAATGTAGGTTTTAACCCTGAACAAAAATTATCTACACACGAATCTTATAACAGAAAATAAACAATAGCAAGAGCATAAAACATAAAACAGATAAACACAAAGATTTTCCCCTGGATCCCAAATTGGGACGACCAGCTTGATTTTTCATTATATTCCTTTTAGTGTTATAACACATATATATACATGCCGAAGCATACATAAACCCCAATCCATTAACCCTGGATTAGAACATAACCGTAGTTCCCTTGACCGGATCTACAAAATACCAAGGGTCGAAAACCATCGTACCCCATAAAACCATGTGCAAACTCATGCACAAAACATGGGTGGGTCCGCCTATGAGTGGGACCACACACCAATTTTTTTTTTCGCCGGGGCGCTACCCTGGACCCCAACAGGGGGGGCTGCCGCCCTCCCCTGTGACCCCCTTGCTACGCCCGGCACAATGTACAGCGCTTAGGGCTAGTTGTGGAAAGAATATAACACATACCCAACAATTAATTCTTTGTTGAATAAATTTGCATTGCATTGGGTCTTTCTCAATGGCAATGCAATTTCTTCATTTTTTTAAGCTACATGCTAGTGTTGTACCTAATCATCAAGCACAAAATAAATAAATAAGCGAATTGGTATAAACATATGAAAACTAAAAAAAAATATATTTAAAATCAAATTTGTATAATAAAACTTACCTGGACCTGAGAATAAATCCAAATTCCAATCTCCTTCATTTGAACATAGATATATAAGATAGTTAATCAATGCTTGCGGTTTATGATAAATGTTAATTGTATCTCCTTTTGCATCTTTATCCTTATATGTTAGTTTTCTTACAACAACATCATGAATCCGTACTTGACTATGACTCTTCCCATCTACTCGATTTAGTAGAATATGCTTATAACTATCCTCTTTTGTCCAACATTCAACATGGATGAACTCACAATCGTTTATAATAGGCCAATCTTCGAAAGAAACAAGATTTGACTTCTGCCTGTAACCGTAACATAGTAAAAGTTCAATTAAATTGTACATAAATAAAAAAATGTAACAGTAATTGAACATAGAATTTCAATGTCTTACCAGGTAAGTTGCATCATTGAGTTTGTTTTTTCCTTGAAGCTTGTTAATAACATTGCAAACTGTGTATTTGAATGAAATGTCACAAATCTCCAAAATGGTAATGATGTGACTTCTTGAAAACCCGTAACCACTTTACTAAAAGCTTGATAAGTATATGGTTCAATAGCATATTCAATGTCTAGGAAATTGAAACCATGAGGAATATCTACAATAAATAGGGCATATTCCCTTTTAGGTATGAGTTTTGCAATGTCTTCACAGTCACCTTGTATTATTTAATATTGGATATTGTCGAGCCCATTCCAAATGAACTGATTAAGAGTAGGATCAAGTTCAACATTCATAAGATGCTGCTTTCTCATCTTTTCCAACTTAATTTTTTCAATAAATCTTTTGAAAGTATCTGGTACTCCATTTACATCCTTCTTCGACATCTTTAATGACATAAAAAATATATATGTATAAGTAATAAAATTAAAATAGTTTACATATGAATAAAATGAATGTATAAATCAACATACCTTATTGAGTGCAATATAAAAATATGTTGTAGAACTTGATTCTGGGTAGTGGCATACAACATCATCCCAACTGTCTTCATTCAATATTTTAACCATATGTTCTTGTATTTTCATATAAATCTTCTAATTGAATAAATAAAGTTAAAATTGTTAATATAGTGATATGTATAACAAATCCTACCAACAACATTATGTTTTATTTAAAAGAAAATTATAATAAAAGGAAAAATAGAAATAATTCAAGTTAACGTTAAGGTCTTCGCATGGTAAAATATTTTATTTGCGATGTGAAATGGTGAGGACCACGTGTCAGCCCAACGTTAGAGCACAGATCGTAGATTGTAAGATTTAATGTTAAGTTAAATTTCATGTTGGGAGAAGTGCGAAGTGTGTGGGTCCCTCTGGAAGGAACTCCCGCATGTTGGCATTTTATTTGGGTTTCGACATTGGATTGGGTTATTGGTTGGTCTACGAATGTTATACAACTCCGCTATTGTTTCACATATGTATGTACGTTGGGAGACAGTAAAATAAAAATCTGTTGTGATTGGCTAATATATTGTGGGACCCCAAGAGCTCCAGTCCCACGTGTATGTATGTGTTTTGGGTTATGTGCAATATAGTATAATTAATGATGTTGATCATTTTCATGTATGTATGTTAATAAATCCGATGTATGTCATTCCACTGTGTATAAGAAGATTAGGTGGGTCCTAACCCACAGTCGATGGTTATAAGTTAATTTGCAACTACGGCTGTATCAAACACTGTTGCCTTTACACAGCTCGTGTGGGTCCCACAATAATGGTTGACCATGTAAGTTAACCGTAGTTAAGAAGTCTTTATGTCAAGGATGATCATTCCTAATAAAAAAAAATACCTAATAACATCTTAGGTTGAACGTGATTTAAGATGGGACTTTATCATAATTAGTTAAGCCATAGTCTAAAAAAACCACAGAATAACTCAGAAATTCAGGTAAGATTATAAAAATTTCCGGCAAAGATTTTTGAAAATCTAGGTTATAGTTGTTAAAATTCGGTATTTTGGGTGCCCTAAGGGTTTTTGATGGTGTTGAATCCATTTCCACCATCAAAAATGCAATTCAAACACTCCAACTACTTGATTTTTTGAATTTTTTTTACCAGATTCCAACAAAAAACTGTCTTTCGGGCTATTCTGTTGTGTCTGTAGAAAACTCCATTAGTTAAAGAAATTTTGTGTGGGAGTTATCTTAATAATCCCCAAAGCCAAAATTTCTACCAAAAATTTAGATATTTTTTGTTATATAAAAAAATTGGTTAGGTTATGATCTAGCTCTAAATTAGTTGAAAAAAATCAAAATTAAGCCCATTTAAGTTTTCAATTAAACCTTTTATATAATTCTACCTAAAAAAATCCCTTCTAACACCTAAAGGAAATGGAAATGTTTAAAAATACATAATTTAATGTAAATCTTATCATATTTATCACCACGAAAAACCTCCAAAAATTCTCACTAAATACAACTTGTTATTGATGCTAGCGTATTAATAAGCGAGTTTTCTTTAGTGATATTTTTTGGAAGTTTTTCCGGTGGATTTTTCTAGTCTAACTTCTCTAAAATTCAGTAGGAATTTATTGAGATCACAAGATTGATAGGTAACCTTGCACAGTGGAAGTGCCTTTGGGGTTTTCAGGGTGCTGAATCCATATATACAGTAAAAAAACTAGTTTAAATAACACAAATCAATATTTCATCTCAAAATTTTCCACCGGATTCTGGCACCGGAAAGTAAAAAATGTTGCACTAAAGACAACTTCGAATCAATAATAGTGTAAAATGCCAATTCCGAAAATGGTTTGTGTAAATAAAATTTATTTTAAGGTGTTGGTTCCCCACTACATCATAGGTATCATGGATTTTGAACATGAAGCTCCATAACCACATCCTAAAAATGAATATATTTAGTTTTATTTATGATATATAAATAAATATTATCAGAATCAACCTATGTAAAACCTTTGTATCTTTCGTAGTTCCAAGATAAAGGCAATTCATTATATTTCAATAAAATAAGTACTATTTTCTTGTAAAAGTTTTTATGACTTCAATAATTGATCTATTGCATGAGTTTGCTTATTTATATTTTATTTTCAATGTCATATTATAGTGATGCATATTTATTTCTTGTTTCTTAATAATTAAATAGAATTTGCACCGAGAGGTTCAAAGTAACACCGATAGGAGTCAAGAATCAAGAGAAATATATGGACAATGAAATATAATTGAAATTTGAGTCTCTATATGTCTTTTAAAGAATGTAATAGGAGGTTAAATTTAAAAATAAAGTTACAGTAACATAAAGTAACACTAACATAATTGTCCCAGAACAATGGCATAGTAATGATGGTATCCTTCCTCTTCCTGCTCCCTTCTCATCCTACGATTTACTACGTGACATTTGAGAAGTGGGAAAAGTACCAAGGTGGGATAAGAATCAACAAATGAAAAATATGAAGAGAGAAAATGGAAGGAAGTGAAACCCTTTGCACTCAAGAAGCATACAAAATGCATTCATGACCTCCCTCATACATTGGATCAAATAAAAAATCATGGAGCTCCTTGCTAATAATGAAAAAGAAAAGAAATTTGGAAAAAAAGAAAACTTGAGAAAGAGATGCTCAATTGAATATAACACTAGGCTCACAAGCATCTCTTGCCAAATTTGGCTACTCTATGTGAAATTACATTGAAATTAAGGTATCTTTTTTCATTGTGTAAATACAATTTATCAAGCAATGCTCAAGTCATTTCATAAGTTAAAAAAAAATAAGAAGCTCATAAAAGTAATACTCCTTTAGGAGCCAATTTTTCCTTAAGAGTAGGTAAGAATTTGAGAGATCTAAACCACCTCAAATTTGTATTAAGTTATAAAAGTATGAGTGCAACCCATAATTGTTATTAATAAACCTATAACAATTACTATAACAAACACACAACACAAAAACAACTAATAATCAACCACATTATTTTATGGTTTTTATAATATGCTTATTATTAGAACAATTTATATCTCAAATTTTATTTCACTTAAAAAAAAAAAAAAAACTTTAACAACATTATCTTATTCATAACAATGATGATGAGAAGAGTGATCGTTAATTCTCATTTTTTAATATTTTTTTTTCATTTTTTTCATCATAATTTTGAAGCTAAACATTAATATTACATCAACTTTGTTTTAGAATGTTTCCCTAAATTTAATTTTTAGTTATTATTTATAAAATTGTATCTCCCTTAATCTCTCTATTAATCTTCATGTTTGTAATTATTAGTTGGTAATGGGTAATGGGATTGCTATGATACAGGTTACTGAAGTTGTGCCATCTTTCTCAATGGTGGAGATATCGAAATTAGTAGGGGATATAGTAAGGTAAACATCAAGCTCTACTTTAGCCAATATTTATTCCTTATTTTCCATAAACTCTCTTCTCGCATTTCATGTAGTTTTACAAAAAAAATTCAAGAGTTTTCATGGATGTTCCTGACAGCCTAGAGGTAAGCAATGTTAATACATTCCGTTGCTTCACATTCTTATTTAAACTCTTCATTATGTTAATGATAGACAATTTTGTAGCGAAAAAAAATCTTAGAATCCCTATCTCTCTTATGTTGTCATTGCTACATGCCCTAAAAATTGCATTAATACAATGCCAAGAATATTACATAGTGGGTAGAGATACCTTGAAACCACTCTATACAACAACTTTTACACTAAGTTACTTATCTATGTACTGAAGCTTATGTACAAATCAACTTAAAGCAAGTGCAAGTGGTAGTTAGTAACAAAAGTGTTTGAATCGCAGAATGTACAACTAAGCTATCCAAGATCTGAAGAAGATAACCATTTGACTTTTGCAAGGAATGAATAAGCTTCTTTTCAATTTTTTCTTTATGTTTTATCAAGTCTATCCATGTCCATGCCTCTTTTAATCTTATATGCCATCATCTCACTCCCCCACTTTCAAGTTTAATTGTGGAATTGACATTAGTTTGTCCATTTGATTCTTGTAGTTGTCAAGAAGTTTGCAACAAACAGGTTAAAGGATTACAATTATCATGTATCAAATAAATTTCCACAAGATCCATATACCAAATATCAATTATCTGTTTGTGGGAATTATCATCAACATAGTTACCGGTAGCAAATAACTTATGATCATCATTTTTTCTCTGTGGATATATGAGATTACAGTTGAATGCTTTTAAAAATATAAGAGAATTAACATATGATGTAATAGATGTATATAAAGCTAGATATATATGAAGCTGAAAGAAGTGGTCTCAACCAAAACATGCCATTGAAATTGTGTTTTGCACACTGAAATATAGCTTACTCCTTCAAAGAAAATCAATTATGTAATATCATTTATATATATGGAATTAGGTTATAAAAAATTACCGAGAAATGTGTGATGTTTTCTTGAAAACCCTATATAAATACAAGGTGTGCAAAACTAATTTTAGTGCCACTAAATTCCCAGATAAACTGATTAAAATTGCTAATCTGGCTAAGATATTAACTTATTAAAAATTATTGCAAAAAATTGAGGAATATATATTAGATAGGGTAACTCGCAAGACAAATGAGAATACAAAAGTAAATGTAAGTAAAAAATGAGAATACAAAAGTAAATGTAAGTAATAACATGATTTAGTCCAAGGCTCAGAATTGTTTTTGCAGATTAGAGCATTGCAAGAAACTGTTTTCATTTAACCCAAGGCTCAGAACAAATTTTGCAGACTCCAGAGCATGGGTCGAAGAAAAAGTTAAGGAAAAGAACATAATCATATATATCTATTGGTAAATTTTGTCGAAGCAATGATCTTGATAGATATTTGCTACTCAACTTTATCAAGGATCAACTATAAATTAGTGGGTGCCACTGCAATGCTTCTAGCTTCAAAAATTATGAGGAAATTTGGGCTCCAAAGGACATATTAGAAAATAAATTTGAGAGGAAACATGAAATGGGTATGGAGAAGACCATGCTCAACAAACTGAAATTCCATCTCAGAGTACCAACTCCATATGTCAGTGCTGAAATGCAGAAAATACACTATATACAACTGATAATCTGGTGTTGAATATAAGATGAAGAACCTGAAGATATGTTTCCATTTCTGTCCCCCAAATCAGTAATGCCACCTTGACCGCATTCCAATAATGTCATTGTCGTGTACCAACAGCCTATATATATTTAATTATTTGCCAATATAATATTTTATTATATGGATTTAAATAAACAATTTATATGGACACATCTGTTCTTGTCATCCATCCTTTGTACCCTATAAATAATAGTCCATTTGACTGCATACAATCATCAAAACATCTAGAACACTTTCTCAAACATTTATATATTTTCATGTTGATCAAAAGTGAACTAAAGAGATACATGTATCAGTCAGCAACTTATATATGTACTTGTCAGTAACTAGATCCTAGTACTGCCTTTCATTAATATATATCGAAATTTATAGTCTTAAAAGCAAGCATAATATTTGGAAATAGGAAAGGTGAGGCAATGGAGGTGGTATCTGCAGCATGTCCATCTTTCATAGGAAGAAGATCGATAAAATATTTATCCTCCTTTTTCCATAATTCATGCTCCACCAATTTTACACTGAAAAGAAATCACAAATTAGTGATTTTCTCTTCCTTATTTTTTTAACCGGTAAAGGCATTTCTTCTACAATAACCGCCTTGTTATTTGACACCAACATTTGACCATGAAAGTGATTTGTACCAGTGCCAATGAAACATGGTCACAAATGATGGGTATTGTTAATGATGTCACATAAAATAAGAGTTGTGCTGGTGAGCATTGTGTTGTCTTAAAATATCTCATAGTTCACTAGGGTGAGTCTGATGCAAGTCTTTGCTAGATTTTACAGAAAAAATACTCGTTGGTTGTAGCATCTCATCCAGAAACAAGTGAATATTTATTAATCATAATGAGCTGCCAATAAAAAGGTTGATATGATGCCTAAATAATGTACTAATATCTTTTCAAAATAAATTATAGTACAATTTGTTATGGGTGTCGTAATGTCACATTGGTTAGCTTTACTTAGTATAGTTTGTGAGCTATCATATCATACCATGGGATATTTTTGTTATCAAAAATATTATGTTATATTTAATGGTAGAAATGATTGCAAGTTCTAATTACTGTTTTCCCCTCATACAAAACCCAAAATAAAATTTATGATAAACTAATTGCTAAATAATTTTACAATAATTAGGTAACTGTTGAAAATACCTTGGTTAGGATCCATATTCACTGGTAATTGGCCTTCAGTTTTGACTATCCCGAGTGATTATTCACTGAAATTTAGTTGAAAGTGAAACAAAAAACTTGAGTATAAAACTTGCCAAAAAGTCCCTTGCTATTCGATCAGATTACCTCTTTGAGTTTGCAAACCTTTAATAATTTTTTTGGCAAGTAATATCCAGTCCAAGTCAAACTACGGTGGTAATTAGATTTTGGAAAGTCATGCCTAGTCCAAGTCCAACTACAATGGTAATTAGATAGCCCAGAAATGTGGGCTTGATATACTGCAAAATTAGGGCTGGTGGGTCCTTCTATCTGTTCATATAATATAATTGTGAAATTGAATTCCTTATGATGTTGTATTATTTTAAAGAAAACTAAAAAGCATAAGGCCCCAACCTTGCCGAATAACTGGATTGGCTGCATTATTAAGCTGTGTTTTTGAATTAAGTGATATTGTGGCTGCCTAGAGGCAAGATGAATATCTTGGTGTAGTAAAAAAAATGGCTTCCCAGAGGCAAGATGAATATTCTGGTGCAGTGAAAAGAGTAGATTTAATCCATATGTATATAAATATGTTATTATAATATATTCATAGAAATTATAATGAATGTTTAAGTGGTTGATAGAAATGATAATTAATGTTGAAGTAGTGAATTTGTTAGTAGTTGTCTAAATGTAATGTCTTAACATTGCATTTAAAAAAAAATATAAATTACTTACTTGTTAATATTATAAAAAATTTGTCCACGGTGTCTTGGATAGATGGTGATTAGGTGCGCTATTAAGACACACTCTTAGATATTAAGACACACTCCTAGATGTTAAGTTACGGGGTCTTAGATAGATGGTGAACAGGTGCGCGATCAGGCACGCTATTAAGACACACTCCTAGATGTTAAGTTATTGGTTCAATTCCCCATTCTATTCAGATGTTATTTTTGGACATGAACTTGATACATCCTTACCAATGTCAAACTTACATTAAAAAAAATTGTGAAAAAAGTTACCGATAGTATTAGGTGTCGCCTTCCATATTATGAAACCAGGTCACACGGTGTAGCCTGCCATATTATGAAACCATGTAACACCTTGCTTTCAGCTAGCATAGGACCGTGTCTGAGCATACATAATATTATAGGTGTGCCATTTACAAAACAAAAGACCGAGTAATTTCCACATGTTCAGAAAAGAAACCAGATATTACACAGCTAACCAAAGAATTAAAGACTGCAATGAAGGTCAGTGCATCTTTGGCTTGCAAGGACTAGCTTGTTCATCAGTCATTTTGGCATTTCCTGTGCCTGGAGGTGCTTATGCAGGCTCCACATCAATTAGTACAAGATTGGAACTGGTCAACCACTAAGGAAATACCACTACCCACGATCATAGCTTCCACTTCATTCAAAACTAACACTGATTCCTAACATTGCATTGTCTTTGGTATTTAAACCAAGACAAGACAATTGGTGAAAAACAGAGAAGATTCACCACAAAAACTTAAGTTAATTGAAATAGAAAAATAATACAAAATTGACTTTTCAAAAGTCCAAATAATGATACTCTTCTTATTTGAAGAGTAAAATATTAGAACTATGTTTGACAATGAAGACATTAAAATACATTGCACATGCAACCGTTAGTAAATTCAAAATGACTAATATTGCCTGCTTATTGTAGCATACGACCCTTGTAACAGTAAATTCATGGGCATGTTATGCAGAACCCAGAGTGTTGTCAGGCAGCCAAAACTGGATGAAAATATTCATTATGTAGTGGATAACTAGAGCATAGAACCAGGTTGCAACATTTCTATAAGGAAGTAAATACAATCCTCCTTGGCCAACATCAAATGAGAATGCTTATGTGCTCTGTTTATTAAATATTTCATACTTACGAAGACCTAAATCAATCCATTTGTGCCTGGTGTCAAATTAAGGTTTAAGACAATTGACATTTGATTGTTCCAAGTTTTGGGAATGCTAAGACAACAGTGACCTTGAGGACGCCATGGTTTCCTACTGGTAGCTCGGTGGCTTTCGGAAACCTCGTACGAAACCAATTACACAAATGTTTTAATGCAAATAATATATCAAGAGATAATTAGAGAGGCAGGGGAGGTGTAGCTAAATGGAGGAAGGCTTTGGTGTTTAAAATACCCCGTAATACGACATATCGTTGCAAATGGTTTGCTGTCCACATGGAAGTTTTCTCACCACAATCCTATCATGGTTCCGTCGACCCCTGTTCATGCATGTTCTTGCTCTAGATAATTTTTGAAGTAGTCTCGGCCCTTGGGGTCCTTCAGCTGCTGACCTTTGCTTTAAGCTATAGGATAGAGCCCAATGCCAAGCTGCAGTTCGTAAACTTCAGCTCGAACCTTCAAAAAAGACTAGACCAGGCCCACTGTGGGCTTAATCCCTCCTTCGATGATCACCCTTGGCATATTCTATTGTAGGGACAGGGGACTAGGGTTTAGATTGCCTAGAAAATCTCCAAATTTCGCTATGACATGCCTCTAGAAGCTGGGTACTCACTAGTTCTTTGCAAACCTACCTAAAAAAAAACCCTTGCTAGAAACAACATGACCCTTTCTCAGCCCTTGGGGTCCTTCAGCCATCGACCTTCAATTTAGCTACAGGAAAAAACCCAAGGTCAAGCAGTAGTTTGTAAACTTTAGCTTGAACCTTCAAAACAGACCAGGCCCACTGTGGCTTTAATCCCTCCTTCGCTGTTCACCCTGGGAAGATTGACAGGGGTCTAGAGTTTGGATTGCCCAGAAAATCTCTAAAATTTCGCTATGACATGCCTCTAGAATTTGGGGACTCGCTAGTTCTTCGCAAACCTGCCCAAAACACAAAACCCTTGCTAGACACTGTTGAGTCCCAAACTTGCATCTTTCCTATACACCTTTCTAGAATTTTTCCATTTACCTGGACCTCCTAAGTCATCAACATCATTGCATATTAATCATAAAAGAGAATTTAAAGTGGTTTTTAACTATGTTTTGTGTCTGCTGTTTGAATTAGATTTTTTCTCATTGAGTTGCGGAATCTTGTCACTTTCTGCAGCTGCTTCAACTTTCCGCAGCCATTTTGTTAAATTCTATATTGCAGGTGTCTTCAAGCAAATCAAGCCACATGGGCAAGTTGGAAATGACATGGATATGGACCGAGTCCTATTGGCTTAGTCGAATTCACCAAAGAAGGTCGTGGTCAAAGGTAGTCAAGCGGTGGTCAACCTAAGAGTCCTACGGTGACAGAACTCCGTTTTTCACCACGTGAAGACTTGCGTGGCCATTCCTAAATCTCAGGGGACATATCAACACCTGTGAACTACTCCATAAGCCGAATCCAACGGCCACCCTCCATAGATTTAATCTTCACGGCAACCATAATGCTAGATTTCTGGACCTGGTTGTTCACGTGTCTTTTATCAGTGCAGATTGTAGGAAAGTAGTTATGTCATCCTCTGTTATAAATAATGCGTTCTCATACGCATAGTAGCTAGCTTTTGTAATGTAATTTTGCTGTAAATAAAGCCCACTGTGCCGTGACATTATTTCCTTGTTATGACTGCGTTTTGAATACATGAGAAGACTCTGTTCATAAGCATAATTCGTGGTTGATAGCTGTTCCCCGAGGATTGTGTAGAGGGCCCCTGCACACGCCGAGGTTTTGTTTATTGCTGTATAGTTTCATGCTTTATTTCCTTACGTTCATTATGCCATAGTTATTCACGTGTATATATTACATCTCTTATGGTATTAACGTTTTATTTATGTCCATAATTTTTCATGCTTTATACTGTTGTTAACTGATCAGTGTCTTTGTTCCAGATTACAGTAGGTAGCCCGGGCATTTGCACATAGTTTTACAATGACTAATGACATGGAATCGGTCTTGTCCTTCTGCTGATTTATTTTTCTTAGCTTTTAATTCCAGCACTGTTTTATTTATTTCAGTTTTGTACATTTGCTTTATTAGTTAGATTAGATATTAAATTACTCATGTCATTATCGGTTACCTCCGAAAGCCATAGCGAGACTAATGGTGAGGGATTGAAGTATGAGTGTGTAGTTTGATATTAGTTTATTTTTCTGCAAGTTAGATATTAAATTGCTCATGTCATTATCAGTTACCTCCGAAAGCCATAGCGAGACTAATGGTGGGGGATTGAAGTATGAGTGTGTAATTTGATATTAGTTTATTTTTCTGCAAATTAGATATCAGATTGCTCAAGTTGTTTATGATTACTTCCGAAAGCCATAGCGAGACTAATGGTGAAGGGTCAGAATATGAGTTGATGTAATTTGATTTTAGCTTTACTTTGCTTGCAATTCTTGGATTTCTTTGAGCACAGTTTCTTTTGTATTTAGACAGCAGCAAGGGTAATGGGTTTCATGATCAATAGTTCATTGTTTGTTTGACTAGTATAGTGGCACAATTTCATTTTCTTTTAGGAATTAATTTTGTCATTGCATGTTTTAAAACCCTTTTGAAGTTTGAAGTTTGGGAAATCATTATAAAGGACATCATTGCCTTGAACATTTATATCCATACTTTTCTTTTAGAATTTCCATCTCACATTAGGAAACCAACCAAGTTAAAAACCCCCAAGATAAATAAAAAACCCAAAAACGACAAAAAGTAAGAGATAGGTTATCTTGCACATATAGTGCGCCACACTTCGTCAGCTTACGAATACCGGATTGACAAATTAATGTAGCAATTTAGGACACACTAAATTGACCAAACAGACACTACATGGCCCTTATAAACCCTGAACCCTTTAATAGATTAGTTGAGCACCAACCTTGATAACATGGCCCTTAGAATCAATTTTTTTGGGTCTTGGATTCACACAACATGAGGGTATGGAGTTAAAACCACATCAGGAACATAGAAAAATATATTAACTTACACATACCGGGCTCCTAATAACTTCGATAAGAGAGACAAAACTTTTAACAAGACCTTGGTGTCTACTAATTTTCCGAGCTTTGGCAACGTAGTCTGGATCATATCGACCTTGGATACCGCTGCTCTATTCCTCTGCCACCTCACCTTGTGTGAAGGAGGCAGTGATATATGAACAATATGTATCTAGAGGAAAACGAAAGAGGAAACATGCAAAGGAGTGAGCGAAGGATCTCGCTATGCCTGAGAGGACGGGGCTCGATTGACCGTCAGCAACCGAAGGATCCCACCATGCCTGAGAGGAAGGATCCCACCATAGCTGAGAGGACGGGGCTGGATTGACCAGCAGCGAGCAAAGGATCCCGCCATGCCTGAGTGGATAGGTTCGATTGACCAACCCGAAGGAGAAAGGTATAGCATGCCAGGGAAGGCATGAACAATTAGGACATAGGGAAAATTTGGTACAAGCAGATGGCAAAATATTATTGGTTGGAAGGGTGATAGCCAAGATTTCCAATTGGCTGGGGTGAACAGTGTTTGCTCACCCCAAGCCAGCAAAGAAAACGCCTATCGGGGTAAATATGTAATCCAATTGTAAAATGTAAGGTTATCAAGTTTCTATTAATATAAAGATTTAAATGTGAAATTTTCTAAAATAATGCTAATTAAAAGTGAATTTTATTAATTGCAAACTTTTTATAAATAACTTAAAAATTAATTATATTTAAAAAATAAAATAATTATAATATATTTTTTTAAATGGAAATATTTAGTTTAAATGAAAGTGAGTTATTTAATTGATGTGATAATTTTTCCATCACTTGAATGAAGGATGCCCAGTCTTGGCTCAACCATTGGGGGATTAAGGAGTTGGAGGGTAAAAGGAAGCTAAGATACTATAAGGAGGTGATCAACTCCATCCTTAATAACCAGAGTTATCTCTATTTGTTCACCAGCACTAAGAAGAAAATGAACATCACTAGGATAAGAAATAATTCTCATGAGCTTATAAGTGAAACCACATGGTGGTCTACTCCCAAGACTCCCTCAGACGATAAAATCTGTCAGATTTGCAATACTAAGATGGTGGAAGATGGAAAACGCTTCCTTTTAGATTGCCTGACTTTTACTCACATCCGATCTCAATTACCTATTATCAGCCACACCTCCAATCTTCTTGAATTATTAAGACAACCCAATTATAGCGACCTTGGAGTGCTTCTTTCCCTTCTCCTTGATCACAGAAACAAGATTTTGAAGAATCACAATTAGAATCTTTTCTTTTCTTGAGGTTCGATAGACCACATTAGTCTTAGTGGAAGTTAATCATCATCATCCTCATCATCAATAATTTTGTTATTATGCTTTACGTTTCTTTAATAACGAGTGAGTAAACATTTCCCCATTTGGGGTTAATTTCTTCTTATGTTTTTATGTTTTTGTTTCACTTTTAGCTGGGTATGTGTATCTTTGTATGTTGTTTGATGTTTAAATGTTAAGTGTTATTTAACTCATATATGCAAATATTTATTTTTTCACGTAAACTTATGCCTTCATGAGAGACGTGGTGAAATGTTTATCAACGAATGTAGTGCATTACAAAGTTTGTTAGGTTGCATTGACTTTTAATAAATTTAATAAATTAGATTTGCATTGACTTTTAATAAATTTAAAAGAACAGATTTGAATCCTAGCCCGCAAATTTCGTAGGGATTTGAGATTATTCCAATTCTAAAAAGTTCCTCCATGATAAGTTCCTCATTATTATTTATAACATTAATTATGTTATTATTATGTTATGAAACCAGCTCCAAATATAGAAGAAAAGAGAGATCAACACCTTAGAAATAAGCCACTTCGAGGGGGAAACCTCCAATACATTACATAAATGAACAATTCTTGGATGATACAAATGACAAAACCTCCTTTCTATATATAGGAGTCCATGGGGTCACAATATAATCCAAGATGACCTAACAATAATAATGTAAGGGCACAATAATAAGAATATGGGGGTTACAGGGGTACAAAAATAACAATAAGGGGGCTACACTAACATAATAAGGGACTACACTAGTAATATAGGGACTTAACATGCCCCTCTCCTTCAAACAAGTGTTTTCCTCAACGCTTGATTATTTCTTGATGCTTCTGTATAAAATTCTCATCCTCCCATGTGGAATATTCTACAGGAAAGTTCTTCCACTTGTTGAGATACTCTGAAATTGACTAACTTGTCGAGTTCTTGTTTCTCTGACTGCTTCAAAACTTCTTTCGATTTGATGTCAATCTTCCTGTTGTTTCATTTGATTCTGCACCAAAGTTAGGTTATCCTTTGAGAGTTGGAGAACTTGTTGTTGATGGTCGATGTGATCTTCCACTACTTTATCATTCATATTAGATTTTATTTGATCCCGCAAACCATCCAACTTAGACTCCATTTCTGCTTTTAAACCATCTATGTCATCTTCAGTTTCTCTTCATAAGATCAAAATTTGTTGCACTTGGTACCATAATTTTGATAGCTCATACTACAATTATTCCTCTTCATGCGTCATAGTATAGCTTTCTGAGGGCCTAATGGGTATGGAATTATTTGTTGGAGGCATTATAGAACCCAATACTGATAAAAATTCTTCAATTTGGTCTTGGAATCACTTCAAACTTCTTTTTCAAACAAATGTTATAAAATTTTAAAAAACAAATACACACTTTTTTCTTGCTTTAGAGGAGATCGATATTGCAACTGAATTATCTCCGTGATTTCGGATGTTCAATATATGAAATTTGGCCCTATAGTAGCCCTCTGAATCTTCTTTCGAATTCCATAGGTCTGACATGATTTATATTTTTCAAGACAAAGTTATGCCCAATCTCCCACAATGACCTAATTATGGAATTGTTCAGTAGAGCGAACTTGTACGGCGTGCCACATGTCACTGTTTCCTCCTTCAGCTCTAAAAAATATACATAGAAAACTACAGTCTGTGTGCTTCCAACCAATTTTTACAGAATTCAAATCTGATTCTCAGAGAGTGAGTTATGACGATTTTCCATGGTCACGTCTTTGAGATGAAATTCAGGAGCCTGACAAAACCCTAACTTCCACAGATCATATCTCCGAAAATATTGCGAACCAAGATCTGAAATTTGTAGAAAATGTTCTTCAGGATTGCGGCTTCCCTCTGGACAAATTTCAGCTTCTGAACATTCGTAGAGAAAAAGTTATAGTGGAAATTCCATGATGACCTGTTTAGGTTAAATTCGGGAGCCTGAAAAAAACACTAACTTCCACAAATCATATCTCCAAAAATATTGAGAACCAAGATCTGAAATTTTACACGACGTTCTTCAGGATTTCGGCTTTGCTCTGTAAAAATTTCAGTGTCTGAACCTTCGTAGAAAAAAAATTATAGTGAAAATTCCACGATGTCCTGTTGGGTACAGCGAAACCCTAGAATCCAAAGCTATGATACCAAATGTTATGAAACCAACTCCAAAAATACAAGAAAAGAGAGATCAACGCCTTATAA
Organism: Pinus albicaulis; assembly: GCA_034641835.2. Lineage (NCBI taxonomy): Eukaryota > Viridiplantae > Streptophyta > Pinopsida > Pinales > Pinaceae > Pinus > Pinus albicaulis. The sequence goes on from CM076573.1 coordinate 31,765,332, forward strand.
ATACGCCACTTCAAGGGAGCAACCTCCAATACATTACATAAATGAACAATTCTTGGATGATACAAATGATAAAACTTCCTTTCTATATATAGGAGTCCATGGGGTCATAATATAATCCTAGCCGACCTAACAATAATAATGTAAGGGCACAATAATAACAATATGGGGGTTACAAGGGTACAACAATAACAATAAGGGGGCTACACTAACATAATAAGGGACTACACTAGTAATATAGGGACTTAAAAATAAGTTCCTCATTATTATTTATAACAGTCATTTATATATAAGCAAATTTTTATTTAGAAAAATAGTCCATTACTTTTAATAGCCACGTGTCTCCCCACCCATCAATTTCCTAGGGATTTGAGATTATTCCTATTCTAGTAAGTTCCTCCATTATAGGTTCCTCATTAGGTAGAAATTATATAACTAATGCGTTATATGTCTAATATTCTCCTGATCGTACATTATTTGACTTCGTGCACAATACAGAATCTATTCCACCATTGATCATCACATGCGGAAATTAACACAATTGCAATGCACACATGAAACGATAAAAAATCACACACATTAACACAATGATTTTACGGGAAAGCCTGAAGCTAAAAACCCCAAATATCTGTATATAATATATGTCATAGAGATAATGTAACAATCCTCATACAAATCTGAACATGCAAAGCTCTCAGTACAATACAATCGCTACACACTAATTAGGTCCGATCTAGAAAATCCATGCACCGATCTCTGCCACCTGCTAGCCTGCCTCTACTGCGCAATCCCTGTTGAAGAATGGCTCTGAATGAACTCGAATCCACCTGGCTTGCACTGCGCAATCCTCATTGGCATCTCCACTGAGTGTTGGATGCAATAAATGCATCACTATAGTCACAACTGATAGTCATCTTGCCCTTTCACCTATCTCTCCACTGGTCTCCATTGAAACTGTCCATGCACTGTAGTTAACTGATGTATTCTTTAGTTGATTAATGAGTTAATATTTATTGCATTAATTAATAATTAATTCACACCGCTCTCATTAGTGTATCAATCAGTTAGACTAGATACAACTAGCTCAACTATGTCTAACTGAGTTAAACTGAACACAACTCCACCAACTACTTCTACAACTCCACCAAACTTTGTCACATGAGTTCTAACTAAAGTCCTCCATGCAATAGCTCCATAAACCCTCAGGAATAGCGTAATTCCTTCTGTCAGCTCCTGTGCCACATCTGTGCACTTAATTGAAGTGCTCCAAGAGAATAAGATAATGTTTAGAGTCCAAATATTTTTAAGAGCTAATAATATTCAATATATCTATTTTTAGATTGGCAATCTAAAAATAGATTCCGCCCAATATGTCTAAAAATAGAAGTCCATATATTTTTCCAACTTGATGAACCATCCACAAATAGCATCCTGCAACTCATAGAATATGATCGACATGTCTAAAAATAGACAGTCTAAAAATAGACTTTGCGCCAAAAATAGCCTACGGGCCCACTTAGTGAAGGCGACTCTTTTCACTAAGCTCATCATCTTGTTGAATCTCAACACATTATTATTTATAATATTCATTTATATTTAGGAAAATTTTATATAGCAAAATGGTCCATTTTACAATAAGACGTGTAATTCCTTTTTTTTCTTAAGTTAAAGTTGACCCATCTCAAAACAACATACAAAAAATGTCAAATGGAATTGAAAAAGGTAGACAATGCCTAGCATTCCCAATTTCAAAAAGAAACACCTTTGGTGTAAAATTATATAAATTCAAAATTTCAAATTAATAACCCAATATTAAAACACTTGAATATACAATAATTTATATATTTATGAAAACTTTATTTTGAGGAGGACCATTTTTTAAATATATATAATTTTATAAATAAAATTTATTATATTATTGTTAAAATTATTTGTTACTTAAATTAAATTAAATTTGAATTTAGTTGAGGTGATCGTAAACTTTATTATTTTTTATTATAATTTAATTTCAAAAAAAAACATTTAATATTATATTATTAAATTATTTATTAATTAAATTTAATTTAGATAATGGTAAAAATATTTTTTTCCCATATAATATTTTTTTTTTGTTAATATTAGCGCATTAAATTTTTTACCAATGAGAATTAGTATAACCACTTATGGAAGAAGATATGGACGAGCATATTATGGCCGAAAATAGTTTACTTCTTATGGTTGGTATGTAAAGGGAGAATCCACATATCAGCTTAAAAAACGTGGAATCCATGGTCCTTCGTTATGTTTTTTATGTGGCCAACATAATGAGGATTTGGAGCACCTCTTGAACTCCTTCTCATTTTCAGATAAAAAATGGAGACAACTAGGTAAAATTTTTAGTCACCTTGACCAAGATCAACAGAGCATCAAGGAATCCATACTCTTATGGCGTAAAGGCATATTCTCGAACTCGGTGCTCAATCGAGCTTGGGCATTGGCTTTGGGATTCCTCCTATGGGCCATTTAGAAGGAAAGGAATAACATGATCTTTAAATATCGCCACAAATACTCGAAAGAAGTATGGCAAGGCATAACTCAGAATATTAGAGAAACAATATTGACGGAAAAATGACATCCGGGTAATTGGCAGGTTGCTCCACATGAAGCTAGAATTATAACCTTGCTGAATTTGTCCCCCAATATGTTTGTCCTGAGTTCATGGAAAATTCTAGTTGCCCCTATTATTTCACTTCATCACTTTTCTGCTCCTCCGTGTTGTGTAACCAGCTCCAAAAATAGAAGAAAAGAGATATCAACGCCTTAGAAATGAGCCACTTCGAGGGGGCAACCTCCAATACATTACATAAATGAACAATTCTTGGATGATACAATTTACAAAACCTCCTTTCTATATAGGAGTCCATGGGGCCATAATGTAATCCTAGTGGGCCACAATGTAATCCTAGCCGACCTAACAATAATAATTTAAGGGCACAATAATAACAAAGTGGGGGTTACAAGGGTACAATAATAACAATAAGGGGGTTACACTAACAACAATAAGGGACTATACTAGTAATATAGGGACCTAACATGCCCCTCTCCTTCAAAAAGTGTTGTCCTCAACGCTTGAGTAGCTCTGGGTGCTTCTGTATAAAATTCTCATCCTCCCATGTAGAATCTTCAGTGGGTAAGTTCTTCCACTTGATGAGATACTCTGAAATTGATCGATTCCGTAGCTGTCGAGTTCTTGTTTCCATGACTGCTTCAGGTTCCAATATGAATTTTCCTTCCTCATAAAGTTCTGGCAATATTGTTTGAACTGGAATATTTTCACCTATAACCTTCTTTAAGCATGAAACATGGAAAACTGGATGCACTCGTGAAGAAGCAGGAAGCTCCAATTTGTATGCCATAGTACCAATCTTTTGCAACACATTGTAAGGACCATAGTACTTTGGCGATAATTTATTATCCTTCTTAGCTTGCTTGAGGGAAATTTGTTTGTATGGTTGTAGCCGTAAAAATACCCAATCCCCTACATCAAAACTTCTCTCACTGCGATGTTGATCTGCCTGTTGTTTCATTCGATTTTGTGCCAAATTCAAGTTATCCTTTAAGAGTTGGAGAACTTCTTGCTGATGCTCGATGTGATCTTCCACTGCTTGAACCTTCGAATTTTCCCTTAAAGATGATGTGATAGATGGTGGATGATATCCATAAAGTGCCATAAATGGGGTCATCTTTGCTGCAGTATGGAAGGAAGTGTTATACCACCATTCAGAGAGAGGTAACCACTTAACCCATTGTGCTTATTTATCAGATACAAAACAACGAAGATATCCTTCCAAAAATTTATTTACTATCTCAGTTTGACCATCAGATTGAGGATGATAAGATGAGCTATGAGCTAATTTAGTACCCAAACAAGAAAATAACTCCGTCCAAAAATTTCCAGTAAAAATGGGATCTCTATCACTCACAATAACCCTTGGGCTTCCATGTAGCTTTTGAATTCTGTCCATAGATGTAGTAGCAACTGTACTTGCTTTAAATGGATGAGATAATGCACAAAAGTGTGCATACTTGGTAAGTCTATCAACTACCACCATGATAACACTCTTTCCTTCGGACTTAGGTAAACCTGTGATAAAATCCATTGAAATCTCCTCCAACGTTGACTTGGAATGGATAAAGGTTGTAGAAGTCCTAGGGTCTTAATTGTCTCAACTTTATTCTGCTGGCAAACCAAAAATTCCGCCACAAACTTTTGAATATCAGATTTAAGGCCATCCCAAAAAAATTCTTTATTCACCCTGTGGTAAGTTTTTAAAAATCCTAAGTGTCCTCCTAAAGGAGAAGTGTGCAATTCTAGAAGAATCTTTTGTTTTAGTTGGAAATTCTTACAAAGATATAATCGATCTTTGTATAATAAGGAATCATTTTTCCAACTAAATTTATTAGATGTACTAGGATCTTGTTGCAACTTTTGAATGAGTGCCCATACATCTTTGTCCTTCTTCCATTCATCTCTTGCTTCGGTTATCCAATCTGGTTGGATAATAGAAATGGCACAAAGCAATGCTTCCACCTCTTCATTTTTTCTTGAGAGTGCATCTGCAACAACATTAAGCTTTCCTTTTTTGTAGATTATTTCAAAGTCATAACCCAACATCTTTGTGACCCATTTTTGCTGCTCTTCTGAAGATAGTCTTTGTTCCAAAAGTGTTTAAGACTATCATGATCAGTTTTTACCTTGAAGTGTCTTCCCATTAGGTAAGTTCGCCATTTCTTTAGTGCATGTAGTATTGCTAACATTTCCTTCTCATAAATAGGTTTCTGTAAATACTTTCCTTTGATTGGACGACTTTCAAAAGCAATGGGTCTTCCTTTCTGCATTAAAACAACACCAATTCCATTTCCTGAGGCATCACATTCCACAATAAAGGTTTTTGTGAAGTTTGGCAAAGCTAAGACCGGTGCTAGGCACATTGCCTCTTTAAGATGTTCAAAGGCCTTAGTTTTTTCGGGAGTCCATGAAAATGCATCTTTCTTCAATAATGTTGTTAGAGGTGCTGCTATTCTCCCATAATTATTAACAAACTTGTGATAATACCCTGTTAAGCCGATAAATCCTTGCAACTGCTTTATGGTCGTGGGGACTTTCCATTCCTTAATGGCTTTAATTTTGTTAGGGTCTACTTTAACACCCTCATGAGATACAATATGACCCAGATATTCCACCTCTTGTACTCCAAAGAAAATTTGGATATTTTTGCATATAATTGTTTCTCCTGCAATAGTTTGAGCACCCTGTCAACATGTTCAACATGATCCTTCCAAGACTTGCCATAGATTAGTATATCATCAAAAAATAGCAGCACAAATTTTCTAAGGGTTTGAAAATGGAATTCATCAACCCTTGAAATGTAGAAGGTGCATTGGTAAGGCCAAAAGGCATGACCAAAAATTCATAATGACCCTCATGAGTTCGAAATGCTGTTTTTTGGAATATCTTCAGTCTTCATTCTAATTTGATGATATCCTGAACGAAGATCCAACTTGGTAAAATAAATTGCTCCATGTAATTCATCCAGTAATTCATCAATCACAGGAATGGGAAATTTGTCTTTAATGGTGAGCTTATTGAGCTCCCTATAATCCGGACACATTCGCCATGATCCATCCTTCTTGTGTACCAATACTACAGGAGCAGAGAAAGAACTTTGACTGGGTTGAATTATACCTGCCTCTAACATTTTCGCAATCATACGTTCAATTTCGCTCTTTTGGAAGTAAGGATATCTATAAGGCCTGATGTTTGGAGGAACACTTCCTGGAATCAAATGAATAGCATGATCATGATCACGAATAGGTGGGAGTCCTTTGGTAGTTTCAAACACCTTGGAATGATTGTCCAAGACTTGTTGGAGATCTGCAGAAATAGATGATTTTGATGTTGGAACTTCTAGTGAGCATAATTGTGCAATTACACCTCGTTGTTCTTTCTTTAGAAGCTTTGTCATGACATTAGAGCTTATTATATTTCCCGGCTTCCCTGCAATACCCCGTAATTTGACTTCCTTTCCTTCTGAAAAAAATTTCAAGAAAAGTTCTTGAAAATTAAAAGCTACCGTCCCCAAATATTGTAACCATTGTACTCCTAGTACAACATCATCACCTCCCATAGGAATGGAAAGCATTGGACTAATCAATACATATTCCCCCATGGTTAGCTTCATATTATGGCATTTTCCAGAGCAATTTATAGTTCCTCCATTTCCCACCATCACTTGACATTCTGGTGCTGGGTATAGGAAAAAATTTAATTCCTTGGGTACCTTGCAATGAATAAAATTATGGGTGCTACCTGAATCAATCAACACTATTACCTTTTTCTTCTTGATATGTCCTTCTATCTTGAGAGTTTGAGGAGTGGTAATGCCTGCCAGTGTATTACGCGATATGGTCGGATTCATTTCTTCCTCTTCTAGGGCTGGTTCCTGGTGTATATCCTCTTCTTATTCATTTTCTTATTCTTCTTCAGAATCTATGTAAAATAATTTCTTCTCAGCACACTTATGACCTTTAGTGTATTTGATATCATAACTATAGCAAAGCCCTTTTTCTCTTTTTTCTTCCAATTTTTGTGGTGTCAACCTTGTAGGTTGTGGAAATCTAGGTGTAGAAACACTTCCTTCTTTATAGAAGTGAGTGGTAGGCTTCCTTGTCGCCATAATTTTACATTCAATTTTTCTTTCCTACCTGAGTGCCTTCTCCAATTAATCAGGTTCCAAAACGTGAACTTCATGTTGGATGCTATCCTTTAAAGTGCCTATGAAGAGATCAATCCTGTGTTCCTCTGGAATATCATTTACCCTTATAATCAATTTTTGGAAGTCCTCAATGTGCTCCCCCACTAAAACCTTTTGTTTGAGATTTATCAATTGGCTAAAGAAGGTGTTGCTCTTTGTATCCTCATAATGTGCTATCATTTCCTCCATAAAAATTGACCAAGTGACAATTTTTTTACGGGAGAAAAGCCATCGATACCATACAAATGCATTTTGTTCTAAATGTAAAGTTGCAATGCGTACCTTTTGTGTGTTTATCACATTATGGAGATCAAAATATTGCTCCATCTGTAGTATCCATGTTACAGGATCCTTTCCATCAAACTTCCTCATATCCATTTTTGGAATATGGTGGTTGTTCCCGCCAACATTAGAGTTTATGAAATCACAATTAACATTTATTTTGTTCTCATCGTGAGTTTCCTCTACTATCTTTTCACCATTAGGAAACATTTCTTGTATCAACCTTTTCAAACCTTCTATGTCTGCTTTTAGATCATTCTTCATGTTTTCCATTTTAGATTCCATGCCAGCTTCCATGTCATCTATCTTAGATTCCACGTCTTTCTTCAAACCATCCATATTATTCTTCACACCATCCATCTTTTCTTCCACGCCTTTCTTCAAAACTTCCATTTCATTTTTTGCTGCTCTTTGCGAGAGCGAAATTTGGTGCATTTGCTCTTGTAATTTTGAGAGATCATGTTGCAATTCTTCATCTTCATGAGTCATAGTAGAGCCTTCTGAAGGCTTAATGGGTGTTGAATTATTTTTACGGGGCATTTTTTAGAACCCAATACTGATATCTATTCTACAATATGCCCTTGGAATCAATTCAAATTGATTTTTCAAACAAGACTTATGCAATTCGGGAAGAAAATACACACCTTTTTCTTGCTTTTGAGGAGCTCGATATTTAAATTTGATTATATATATGATTGTGGCTCTTCAATATCTGAAATTCAGCACTGAAGTAGCCCTATGAATTCTCTTTTGAATTCCACAGGTATGACCTGATTTGGATTCTCCAAGACAAAGTTATGTCCAATCTCCTACAATGACCTAATTATGGACTGGTTCAGTACAGTGAACTTGTACGACTTGCCACGTGTCACTATTTCGTCCTTCGCCTCTGAAATTGATAGCCAAGAAACTAAATTCCGTGAAATTGCGACCAATTTTGACGGCAATCCAATCCGATGCTCAGAGAGAGAGTTATTGAACTTTTCCCACGATCACCTCTTTGAGATGAAATTCGGGAGCCTGAAAAAGTACCACCTTCCACAGATCATATCTCCAAAAATATTACGAATAAAGATCTGAAATTTTTCGACAAGTTTCCTCAGGATTTCGTCTTCTCACCCTAAAAATTTTAGATTCTAAACCTTTGTAGAAAAAACTATATAGCGCAAATTCCACGATGACCTGTTTAGGAACCTGAAAAAAGTCCTAACTTCCACAGATCATATCTCCGAAAATATTGCGAACCAAGATCTGAATTTTTTAGAAGATATTCCTCAGGATTTTGGCTTCGCACCCTAAAAATTTCAGCTTCTGAAACTTTGTATAAAAAAAATTATAGCGAAAATTCCACGATGACTTGTTTGGAGCAACGAAACCCTAGAATCCAAAGCTCTGATACCAAATGTTGTGTAACCAGCTCCAAAAATAGAAGAAAAGAGATATCAACGCCTTAGAAATGAGCCACTTCGAGGGGGAAACCTCCAATACATTACATAAATGAAAAATTCTTGGATGATACGATTTACAAAACCTCCTTTCTATATATAGGAGTCCATGTGGCCATAATGTAATCCTAGTGGGCCACAATGTAATCCTAGCCGACCTAATAATAATAATTTAAGGGCACAATAATAACGAAATGGGGGTTACAAGGGTACAATAATAACAATAAAGGGGTTACACTAATAACAATAAGGGACTATACTGGTAATATAGGGACCTAACACTCCGAAATATTTCATTAAGTTAAGCTTTGATGGTGCTTCTAAAGGAAATTCATGGACCACTCATTTTGGAGGTCTCTTCCGGGATTCACAAAATAGGACAAGACTAGTTTTCATGGCAGATTGTGGTTTTGCAAGCAACAATGAGGAAAAATTTAATGTTTTCAAATAAGGCATCATTACCGCCATTAGAATTGGATACAAAAATCTAGTGATTGAAGGTGATTCAAAATTGGTGACTGAAATCATTAAGAAGATGAACCAGGGAGCAAGATAGGAAAAGCTTAGCCACAACTGGCATATCGATCGACTAGTGCAGGAAATGGGTGAGCTCCTCCCCAAATTTGACTGCATCCTTAATTCCCATGTGCGGAGAGAAGCAAACAAAGCAGTAGATTTCCTGGAAAATTGGGGTTGTTCTCACCCGAGCAGATCCATAAAGATGGCCTAGCCACCCCAACCCCTGGAGGACGATTTGAATCCCCTAAATGCAATCCTGGAGCAGGATATTAGGTAAAGTCAACAATATAACCAATATACAGAACAACATCCCTGATCGGGGTGTGATTTGGAACGATTAGGTCCTGCCAACAATCAATATACGTTATGACGATTCCGAGGAGATCCCTCACCACCCTCCACATGCATGAGGCACATTTAGTAGTGGCCTCACGTATGGCCTGAATTAATGCTACTCCTGAAGGTGGCAACATCATAATAGTGATGCAAGCTCTCGATTTTTTTGTTCGTAAGTTTTGTAAGTTCCCTGTTTGCATTTCTTGTTTGAATACAGTCTGGTCTGAGCAACACGGTAGCTTAGGGGAGGCGTCCTTCGAGGTATTTCGTCGGGCATCGGTTCACTTATAGTGGGTACATGCCACCTTTCTCAAGCATGTTTTCAATCCCAACATCTGTATTCCTATTATTATGGCTTGTTATATTTGTCTATTGGTTTCCAAGAAGAATGTACATGTATTGAATTAGATGGTTTGGAAGGAGCAATAACATAGTTACCGATCAAATAGGTAACTGAACTAGTACCTATTTTTTGAGGTAGAAAAAAAGCACCCGATTTTGAAAAGTGGTGATGTAGAATCACCCTTTTTGTTTAGAGCATTTTTTTTGGCACACACATATATGTGTGTGTGTGTGTAATGATTTTCATGTCGATTTTGAATAGTGGTGGTGCGTCATCACCCACTTGTTTTTAGAGGGTTGATTTTGATAGTATAAATTTTCTAATGTCTTCTTCTTCCGTGAGATGTTTATTTTTAAATGCATTTATGCACTTGTTTAATATATATATATATATATATATATTTTTTGTAATGAAATCTTCATTTTTCACATAGTTAATTTTTTTTTTTTTAAAGGGTCAATATTTTAAAGTTTGGATTTTCTATATGTTTATGTGATGTTAATTAATACTTCAATACACAGTAAATAATTGTCACTAAAAAACCAATATTTTTAACCATATGACAAAAAATTACACATTTTCAATATAAATACAATGGAAAAAATACACTTTTAGAGACTTTTTGTTAAATAAAAAAAACATGTTAAATAAACTAATTTTTGGGGAAAATCTTAACAAAAAAAACTTCAAAAAAAAAGTTTTTTTTTTAATGAATTTTATGTCAAAAATTAATAGTAATCACATTTTTTTGGCAAAAAATAAGGATTCTTCTAATAAAATATCAAAGTCTAAACATTACAAGTAAAACTTATTAATAACTCTCAAAACTGAGCTTTATTTGCAAGCATAACTTAAATATCATCAATAATATCAACTAATCCAAGTTCAACATCTTCTAGAACATCATTAATGTCTTCTTCCGCAACATTTTCCGCTTCATTTTGGTCATTGTCATCTTCTAATGGATCTTTCATGTCTGCAAATCTTCCAAAGTGTCCTTTTCCAATCATTCCATATAATGGTGGGTGAGGTTCTTTTGTTTTTTTTGCGACAGGTGATTCATTAAAATCCCCTTTCCTCAAACCAACTTTTTGCTTTGCATCTGGAAGAAATTGAAGAGCATTAATTCTTTGTTGAATAAATTTGCATTGCACTAGGTCTTTCTCAATGGTAATGCAATTTCTTCACATTTTTAAGAAACATGCTAGCTTTGTACCTAATCATCAATCAAAAAATAAATAAATAGGAAAATTGGTATAAACACATAAAAACTAAAAAATAAAATATTTAAATTCAAATTTGTATAATAAAACTTACCCGGACTTGAGAATAAATCGAAATTCCAATCTCCTTCATTTGAACATAGATCTATAAGATAGTTAATCAATGCTTGCAGTTTATGATAAATGTTAACTATATATCCTTTTGCATCTTTATCCTCATGTTAGTTTTCTTACAACAACATCATGAATCAGTACTTGACTATGACTCTTCCCATCTACTCGATTTAGTAGAATACACTTACAACTATCCTCTTTTGTCCAACATTCAACATGGATGAACTCACAATAGTTTATAATAGGCCAATCTTCGGAAGAAACAAGATTTGACTTCTGCCTCTAACATAACATAGTAAAAGTTCAATTAAATTGTACATAAATAAAAAAATGTAATAGTAATGGAACATACAATTTCAATGTCTTACCAGGTAAGTTGCATCATTGAGTTTGTTTTTCCCTTGAAGCTTGTTAATAACATTGCAAACTATGTGTCTGAATGAAATGTCACAAATCTCCAAAGTGGTAATGATGTGACTTCTTGAAAAACCATAACCACTTTACTAAAAGCTTGATAAGTATATGGTTCAATATCATATTCAATGTCTAGGAAATTGAAACCATGAGGAATATCTACAATAAATAGGGCATATTCCCTTTTAGGTATGAGTTTTGCAATGTCTTCACAATCACCTTGTATTATTTGATATTGGATATTGTTGAGCCCATTCCAAATGAAATGATTAAGAGTAGGATCAAGTTCAACATTCATAAGATGCTGCTTTCTCATATTTTCCAACTTAATTTTTTCAATAAATCTTTGAAAGCATCTGGTACTCCATTTCCATCCTTCTTCGACATCTTTAATGACATAAAAAATATATATGTATAAGTAATAAAATAAAAATAGTTTACATATGAATAAAATGAATGTATAAATCAACATACCTTATTGAGTGCAATATAAAAATATGTTGTAGAACTTGATTCTAGGTAGTGGCGTACAACATCATCCCAACCGTCTTCATTCAACATTTTAACCATATGTTCTTGTATTTTCATATAAATCTTCTAACTGAATAAATAAAGTTAAAACTGTTAATATAGTGATATGTATAAAAATTCCTACCAACAACATTATGTTTTATTTAAAAGAAAATTATAATCAAAGGAAAGTAGAAATAATTCAAGAAACTTACTTTTGAAATTTTGCGCACATTTCATCCATTGATAGTTCACTTGACATCAAACGAGATAGTACTGATTTGACTAGTTTCTCATCATTCACTCATTGCATTGTTATCCCAGGTGTGATAGTCATATCCTCTAGAAGTTGCTTCATTTCGGGACCTGTGTTACTATTGGTACATATTATGGGTTTACTCTTTTTAACCTTCTGATTTTTTATGGAAATATTCTGCTACCGCTCAAAAATCTCATCAATCAATTCCCATATCTCCCAAGTTCTAAATACCAACTGAAAAATGTTATCCATGCTTCTAAATATATTTGAATGCATTTTTCAATCTTTTGATTTGATTTTTTCATCAATTAGATAACATGTTTCCATTAAACATTCCTTTTAAAATGTTAGACTAACTTGTGCCTTATCACCACCACATTTTTCTATGAATTCATTATGAATAAATCTGACCCTTTGGATGAAATTCATTTTCATTATGTACTCATTATCTGCATTATGATCCCATGCCAATAAATTTGATTCTATTTCTGTTAAACCAACGTAAATGATGCATTACACTATTTGAAAAAGATAGTTATTGGGATATTCCTCAATCAATTGTCTTTTAGCCTCTACCAAATGGTTCCCTCCAATTACATAATATTATAATCAAAACATTGTGTCTTGTCAAATGCCTCTTTGTTAGGAACCTGCTTGGATCAACAAGAACCACATAATCCACCACATGCGCATATGGATTGAACCTAAAAAATGTTTTCAGATTATGTACATGTAGGTGATATGCCTTTCTAATTTGATATTGAGATTGTCCTTCATGTGACCTATAAAATTGGCTGACATTAAGCTCAAATGTTTGTCCACCAAAAAACAATTTATTCTTCCTCAACTCGGATCGAATGACATTTTGTTTTGTTTTAATAATTCCATCCTCTAACTTAGCACCTGGTGTTATGATTTCTTTACTTCTTTTAGAGCTTTTAGTTTGTTCTTCACTGCTTCTCATGATTTTTACAGGTTGACCAAATTAGTTTTCTTCTTCTTATTGGTTAAGATATCAATTTTTTGATAAACAAGCTCTTCATCATCAGGTAAAAGAGAGACATCTTTGGCCATTTTTCTTTTTGGTGTCTGATTTGTTTTCTCCTTTTGCACAACAGTTCTAATCTCCTCACTAATTCTATTATACTTTTCAGCTTCATCTTCCACATCTTCAAAAGCAACATATTTAGGTTTACTAGATTGACCCAACTTAGTGACTCTTGGTTGATCCCCTCTTTGTACTATTGCAATGTCATAAGCTATTGATCTTTGCTTCATTCTCCTTTCCTCTTCATTGTATGTGTGAAAAGTCTTTATTACAGTCATAAAATTTGGCTCCATATAATAAATACCCTCAAACATGTTTGAAAAAGGCTCAACAAAATCCTATGAAACAAAATAAAACAGGTCAATGATTAATAATTTATAAAAAATTGAACGATCCTTACAATAATGCATAGCAGGAATATAAATAAGCATACTTACAATATTATTTGCAATGTTGCTTACGATTTCTACAAACAACTTCGTAGATGTTTCATTTGTGTCATACTTGACCTTTGATAGATAATATCTAACATTTTCATGTTTATTAGCCATTCTTGCAAGAACATAAATAGTGTTTGTATTCGGCACCAAACATATGTCTCGTACTCTGCCCATCACCTGATATGATTCACCTAGGTGAATCATACCACAAATCAGATAGATATTTATATCATCCTCCATTTCATTATCTTCAAGATACCATGAAAAATCAGTTTTATTTATTTCCTCTACATTATTCCATTCATAAAAAGGATTTAATTAACTTGGTGGGCCACTTGCTTGAATTTTATTACGTCTTTCAATTTTTGTGCTTTCAATAATATGCATATTGTGTCCAACAATATCCTTATTTCATCTAGAAACATTCACATAAATATTTTTTGATGCCATTTTAGCGATAAAAAGATATATATATATATATATATATATATTAGTTAATGAGAAGACACATATTTTAATTAATCAATTTTTTTTTTTTTGCCAATATAAATTTAAAATTAATCGAAAAATAATGTCTATCAAATAAAATAAAATAAAATAAATAAAAATTGTAAAACTATTTAAATTAAAAAAAAATAAACTATATAATTTTTCAAAATAAAACTATATATTTTTAAAATTATAAAAACATATATATTTTTTTCATTTAAAAACAAAACATTTTAAATCATATATATATATAGCATTTCTTCTGCGGTTCGCACTATTCACATTTCTTCTGTGGTTCGCATTTGCTCAAACATTATACCTCTGCAGTTCGCACTATAACAAATTTCAAATATACCTCTGCGGTCGCACTATACCAAATTTCATATATACCTCTATGGTCACATTATACCAAATTTCAAATATATACCCATGCGGATTAATTTCAGTGATTAATGTTGGATTCGGTAATGTGATGAGTGTGTTCTCAATTTCGACCTGCAGAGAATAATATCTAAAGTATTTCTATTCACATTATACCTCTACGGTTCTCATACATAAAACCTTTGTGAGAATAATATGTGGTTCACAGTGAGGGTCTCAGATTAATTTCAGTGATTGATGTTGGGCAAACCTTTGCGAGAATAATCTGTGGCTCGCAGTCAGGGTCTCAGATTAATTTCAGTAATTGATGTTGGCCTCAGCAATGTGATGAGCATGTTCTGGATTTCGATCTATATAGAAAAATATTTGAATGCGGTGATATTGTTTAGAAATATGTTTTAGCTCAGAGAATAACCTTCCAGTCGAGTTGGCTTCGAAATTGAATCAAGAGAATATAGTGCGAACTACAAAGGTTTGCACATTGAGTCTGCGGTGTGGGTCTTTTGCTGCTGTTTTTCGAGTTATTGACCACTGACTGAAACTTGGTGCCATCGGCTTGCAACTTTGTTTGCTTTCAATCTGCTGCGCATCTGCGCTTGTTTATTCTCTGCGGTGTTGATCTACATTGCGGATTTGGGTTTACTGGTTTGCCATCAATATTTTCGTGGGTCTGCACATAACGCACATTAATTTTGCGGTGCGGGTCTACTGCTGCTGGTCGAGTTATTGACCACTGATTGAAACTTCCGCGATTTAGCTCTGCGGCTTTATAGACCTACGGTTCTTCACCTTTGGGTCTAGTATGGCTCCCAGCTTCGCGAAGATAATTGCCGGCCCAGTTCCGTCCACCTCTAAGAATCAAGCTCTTGCCCATATTGCAAGTGAAGCCCCAGCTTCCATTGTGCAGGTGGTCAAGGCCTCACTAGATGAGGCCTTAAAGTTTTCTAAAAGTGCCTTAATCTGCCAGTTTAATGGATTTTAGCCATGGCTGATAGCTCTCCACAGTTGGATCTCGGAGGTATGGAATCCTGTCATTTCTGATGAAATTAATATCTACCCCTGTGCTAAGGGTTTATTTATAGTATATTTTGAAAACTCTGAAAGTCGACAACACATTTTAGATTCCGGCTCTTGGTTTTGGGAAAAATCGGGCCTATTCATGAAGCCATGGAACCCTTCATTCGATACCTCAACAACAGTCATAACCTCAGCACCAGTTTGGGTCAGATTACCAAACCTACCTTTGCATCTCTGGAATCTCTCCTCACAAAAAGCCATTGGAAATGCAATTGGGAAATTCTACTACAGGTGCCCAGAAACAGAGGAATATGTCAGAACCACCTATGCACGCATCTGTGTAGAAATGGACTTCAGTGCCGGATTCCCAGTTGAAATAATCCTAACAAGCAAAGACTATGTATGGAACCTTAAACTCGACTATGAAAGTGTCCTCTTCAGATGCCGATCCTGCTTTGAGACAGACCATCTAGCCAAAAATTGCCCAAAAGTCTCCCAGAAAAATTCTGCCAGAAAGAATCACTATATATCTACATGGTGGGAAGGAGCACAAAAGGAACATTACACTGTCACCAAGGAAGAATACTCTCCAGAAAACTCTGAATTGCAAGAAATGAGGCAAGAAAGAAAAAACCCTCAAGACAAGCATGGGGGAAGCCCTACCCAACAACAAAAAAATGAACTCGAGAGCCCCTCAAGCATCAACAATTATGAGGATTCAAATACTGTGCAAAATAAATCTTCATTTAGCAACAAAGCAGCTCTCCCAGATCCCGAAGATAAGGCACCAGTGTCCCAAGAATCAGAAGAGATGAAGGAGGTGCAAGAGAAAGGGAGTTGGAAGACCATAGAGAAGAAAAAAAAAGCTACAACACCAATCTCGCCAAGAAAGACGAGAAGCCAGACAATTAAGAACTAAAAACTTATAGGTCCGATAAACCAAAGTTTGGTCTGAGTGGACGTTAACCATCATCATCATCATATATAATATTTTTTTAATACAATTTATAAAGAAAAAATGTTTTAAATTTGTTTTTTAAATGTAAAGTTGTTTTTTAAAACAATTTAAAAAAAATTTGAAACTTATGTGTTTTTTTTTTTTTTTTTTTTAAATTAAAAAAAACAGTTTAAAGTTTAACCACTTTTAATATTAAGTTTTTTTTTTCTCTCTCTTCTTTTTTTTTTTTTTTTTTTTTTGTAAGGTTAAAAAGAAAATAAAATAAAAAAATTAATGTTAAATTGTTTTTTTAATTATAAAACAAATAAATTTAATTATAAAATTTAAAATATAATTTTAATTTAAAATTAAAAATATAATTTTAAAAATTAAAAATTAAAAATATAATTTTAAAAATTAAAAATTTTATTTAAAAATTATAAAATTTAATTTTAAAAATTAAAAATACGAATTGTTTAAAAAAAATTTAATTTAATTTGAAAAAAATTAATTTTAATTATAAAAAATTAAAATAATTTTTTAAATTTTTAACGTTTTTATGTTTAAAAAAAAATTAATTTTTTCGCCCGTCGGGGACTAAGGGCTAGCCAAGCGGCGCCATGGAGGCCGGCCATATAGCACTCCACGATGCCACCTGGCTAGCCTTCGGCCCCCGACGGGCGATAAAAAACATTTTCTTTTATAATTTTTTTAAAATAAAAAAAAAATAATAAAAAACAATAAAAAAATATATTTAAAATAACAGCGGGCGGTAAAATTTATTTATTTATTTTTAAATAATAAAATAACAAATAAGATATTAAATTTTTTAAAATAAATTAAAATTTTTGAAAATAAAAAATAAAAAAACAATTTAAATCATAAAATTATAAAAATAAATTAAAAAAAATTAAATTAAATTTTAAATTTTTTAAATTAAATTTATCTTACTAAAATTTAAAAAACAAAAATATAATATTAAAATTATTTAGAAATTATTATTATTATTATTACTATTGAATTTTAAAATATATTTATAATAAAAAAACAAATGTTAAATAAAAAGTACGAAAAAAACATTAAATATATGATGATGATGACGATGATGATGATGATGATTGATGATTATGGTTAATGTCCACTGAGACTAAACTTTGATCTATCAGGCCTAAAGAAACAAATTATTTAGTTTGTTTTAAAATTGTACTCCTATGCTCAAAGAGCTTGGAGAGAAGTGTCCTGAGCTCACTATAATTTTGACATGTTAAAAGGCTAGGAATGTTGGTATTGCAATAAATATTATGAAACTGAGATCTAATGTGGGTGTACGCAGGGCACTCTAAGAGAATGTGATTTTCATCCTCAGTGTTAATATTCTCACAAAGATGGTAGATTCTTTCCTCCCATGGTGTTTTAGGAACTGCCCAATGACCTGTTTCACTATGGAGCTCATAAGAGTTCGTTCTTATCTTGGCAATATTAATTTTTTTCTTTGAGCTAGTTAAAACAGAGAGATATTTTTGATCTTCTAGAGTAGGGTTGATGACCTCCTTATAATATCTTAATTTTCTTTTAGCCTCTAAATCTTTCTCATACCACATTTTCTCTTTAAACTTAGAAGTAACAATATTTTTAATGTTATTAATATTTTTCAATGCAATATTTTCATCGATCTCCTAATGGTTTAACCAGGCCCTAGTATCTTTATACCAACCTCATTTGAGCCTTAGGTGGTTTTGGCTTCAATTTAAAGCTAGCTTAGGAAGTCTATGGTCTCCCATGTTATTGATTTTGTGCTTGTACAATAGGAGCCTAGTCATAGCGAGGCTGTCGATAGGGGAAAGACCCACTTCTATAAGGAGAATTGGATAGGGTGTATTGCTTTTAATTTTGAGGTTATACGTTATAAAACACTTCTGGATTTGCTCAATATTTCTCCAGGATTCTTTAGAGATGCTGCAACCCCAACCTTACATCCATACAAGATAACATGAGTGACTAAAGTTTCAAAGAGGAGTTTCTTTTTATCCCACATCACAAGGTTTGTTGCTTTACAATTATTTTCAAGACCAAAATAAGCTTTCCACCCTCCATTAATCCTTTTCTCAATGCTATAGTTCGAGTTGAGCTTGTGTTGAATATCAATTCCTAGGTACTTGTAAGAAGACATTTCCTCCAAGTTTCTATTTTCATACACAAAATTAGCGTAAGTGTCCTTCTTGGATTTGATAATCATAACTTTTGTTTTGTCAGTGTTAACAGTCATACCCATGGTAGAGTATAAATCCTTAAGAAGTCTTCGTTGCTTATCAAGATCAGATGGGCACCTTGCTCGAAGAACAATATCGTTAGCATAGAGAAGAAGGATGATGACTATTCCAACTACAATATATTGAAAAAAATAAAAAACAAAAATTTATAAAAAGAAGAAATCTATAATTTCCTTTAAATAAATAAATAAAACATTAAAATATCTACTGAAATTTTAAAAAGAAAATTTCATGTTTAAAAAAAAAAAATGAATTTTTTCAGTTGCACTTTTAGGAAAATTAAAAATAAAATAAATATAACTATTTTTTTGATGTGCATGGTCGTTTTTTGGTTTTTTGTTTTGTGGAGGAATTCAACAACCCTAAAAAAGAAAAAAATTCTAAATATTTGTTCTAAAAACCTTTCAAATTTGAGTTTTTTTTTTTTTTTTTTCCATTTTCTTCGCTACAATTTTTTTTTTAAAATAGGGTTTTCGAACATAAAAACCATAAAAGAACAGTTTTGGAACATAAAAACCATAAAAAAAAACATATTATCCCCAAATTCATCTTTAAATGGACAAAATAGAAGGAAAACTAACCTTTGAAATGCGAAAAACTCTCGTTCATTCTGTTATCAATGCCAATGCAACGACTCCACAAAATTTCTCCAACAAAACCCATAAGATTTGATGTCATGTGAGGAATAGAAACAATGATTGTTATTATATAGAGAAGATTGTGTGATTGGTTAGCGTTTCGCGAATGTGGGATTAAAATTTAAAATTAAGAATATTTACGTGTATTTAATATTATAGGTTTATATTAACTTTTATTCAATGTCGACAAAAAAGTAAAACATAAATTTTAAAAATTTGTTATAATACGTAGTCAATGTTTTTTCCAAAGAAAAAAATCAAACCGCCTATTAAGTCATAGAAAGTTACATAGTATATGCATAATGCATTCCAAAAAACTGCATTTTCCCCCTTTTTGAGGAGGGGTAATGGAGTTACTGCTAATGAGAATTGAAGTACCTCGATCCTCTCAGCCCTCACACAAGCAAGAGCTAAGACATCTTTTTTCACCCCCCGAGCTTTCCTTATTAGGAAAGTTACGCCCGAAACAGAGATGTAAAAACACTGTGTCTTTTTGGTGCTTTATAAAAAACCAAAAACTGGGTGGTAGACACTGTTCCTGTTCCAATATCTTTTAGTCTAAAACCTGAAAGATGAGTGTTTTATCCTATCTCTCGGACCTCCTCATTGAGGAAAACAGTCTGAAACATAGACATGGATTATAAGTATTTGTTTAGTACCAAATTTACATCATTATGTCTGTTTTTTAAAAAACCAAGAAAAATAAGAGAACAAGAGCAGCATGAAACCATCAGGCAAAGGGAGGTTGTTCGATATTTCGGACCAGCCCTCCATCGATCTCAACAACTAATCAGTGCCCCAGATAATGCTGAATGCCCTCCTTAGATAGGAGGCATGCTTCATGATTTTGTTCCCTGTAAATGTGACAAACAATTATCTCATTAAAACAGATTTTAATATGGGACACCTCGTTTAGTAAAGGAAGAAAAATATAATTAAGACATCTTTGAGTCCCATTAAACCACTTGATGATGTTCATGGAATCCCCAAAAATCTGAACATCTCTCATTCCTAGGAATGAAAGCCAGCATAACAGTAGATGTAAAGCTTTTAATTCTGCAAAATTGTTTGTCCCCTGACCCAGACCGACCGATGCTTTAAGAAATTTTCCAGAAGGGACATGAATAGAAAGGCCCGCTCCACATTTGTTTTGAGGGTCCGAGGTGCCATAAAAATAAGCCCACCGGATGTCCCCCTTTATGTTTTCTTGTTGAATGACTTGTGCTTATTGTGGGTGGGATGGAATTGGAATATCATCATAAATGGAGGCCCCTTCCGCCGCAAGGATACTGTTCGGAAAGTGAGAATATTTGAAGATAACATGATTCCTTGCTATCCAGGTTCCCCATGAAATTAGCAGAGGGATATTTCTGACCCTGTCATTTGGAGCTTCTTGCCACCATCTCTGCCAAGCTTCCTGCACAACCCTACCTTCCCATCTTTGTGGGATTTTGAGAAGCCTCAGAGACTCATTCCAAAGACTGATATTAAAGGGGCATGTGAGGAATAGATGTTGAACTGATTCAAGACTAGCCTTGCATAATGAGCACTATCCAGGTCCAATCTTTCCCCTGCACTGAAGAAAGTCCCAGGAGGGAACTTTTTTCTAAAGTAGGCACCAGAAGAACAATCTCTTTTTTGTCAGCCCCTTCAACTCCCACAGAGGTTTGAACCAACACTCCGACTCCCCCCAACCTTTCTGAGACATGAGCCATTTATATCCATATTTTGGAGAGTACATCCCGGACGGGGAGTGAACCCACCTGAGCTTATCCATCTTTTCCTGAATCCTTACATTGGAATTTTGAAGATTCAATATGAAGCCCTGCCATTCGTCCAACCATCTGTCTTCAAGCTGGAGTTCATCCCCTGTCATCCAAGCTTGTCTCCACATTGTTGATCGATCATGATTTGCTATATGAATCAAAGTGCTGATGCCCCTTTGATCCAGCTGCTCTATTAGGTCTCTTGATAAGGCATATCTCTCGGAGCAGCCCACCCATGGGTCATGTCCCAGTCTTACCTGAGTTCCATCCCCCACATGCCAAGCTAGTCCCTATTCAATTAGATTAACCGAAGCTATAGTTGCTTTCCAAACAATTGATGAATTCTTCGTTTTTTCTAATGGCCTTCACAACCAGTCCAGAATTGGCATTGGGCCTATGTATTTTCTTTTTGTAACAGACGTCCAAAGATTATCAAGAGTGACAAGTCTCTAGGCTAATTTTGTTGCCAATGACTTCGAGAAAGAGGGGAGTTCCTTTATTACCCATCCTCCCCATGCTTTCAGCCTCACTATTTTCTCCCAAGCCACCCAGGGCGTCACATGTTCCACCTTTGAGCCCACCCATAAGAATCTACTGCATACTTTATTGATAGAGAATAGGATGCTTTTTGGGACCCAAGAAAGGCCTGCCCAAAATACCAGAATGGCCATAGCTATAGATTTTATCAGCACAAGTCTTTCTGCTCAAGATATCCATTTGAAACTCCAGTGCTTCATCCTTGCCTCTATCTTTGCAATTAGCCACTTCCAATCCTAAATGAGATAGGAATCCAACTTTAGATAAAACCCCAAATACCTGAACATATCCTGAAGTGTTTTTACTTCAAATTGAAGAACTTCTTCGATTCTGCCCACTTCTGCTCTGGTAAGACTAGCCGTTGTCAGAATGGATTTTTGACAATTTATGCATATCCCAGTGGCCTTTAGGAAGAGATCCAACACCTCCTTGAGTCGACGAAAATATTCCAAACTGCCATTGCTGAACAACAGGATATCATCTACAAACAGTAGATGTGTGACAAATAAATTCACCACCACTTCTTTACCTTTTTTCTCTCCTCGTCTCTTTGCTTCATGAATAATCAGACTTAGACCCTCCACTGCCAGTAAAAAAAGAAGGGAAGAGAGGGGACATCCTTGACGGAGACCCCTTTTCATGTTGAAGAACTTTGTAGCTGCCCCATTAATCAAAATGGATATACTGGATGAAGAGATGCAACCCATCACCCAATTTATGAAGTCAATCCTGAAGCCAAGGTGTGTCATTAGAAGCCTCAGGTACATCCAACTAATTCTGTTGTAAGCCTTGGATAAGTTGATTTTGAAAATGGATCCTTTTTCCTGCTTATTTTTAGACTATGGAGGGTTTCTTGGGCAACCCTGATAGCCTCATGGATTTGCCTTCCGTCCAAGAACCCAAATTGTTCCAAGGAGATACTTCTAGAGAGGAAAGGTTTTAGGTGGGAGGCTATCACTTTTGCAATGATTTTATAGATACAAGTACAAAGGGATATGGGTCTAAAGTCATCAAAGGGCGCTAAATGCTCTTTTTTTGGGATAAGGGCTAAGAAGGTGGCATTGAAGGGCTGATAAATGGAACCCGTGCTGCGTGACTCTTCCACCACCTCTAGAAGATCCTCCCCCAAGAATTCAAAAAAGTGTTGAAATAATTCCACTGTCCATCCATCAGGTCCTCAACTTTGATCCTTTTGCATTGATTTTAGGATTCCTTCCACTTCCTCTTTTGAGACAGGCTCCATAATGTTGTTATTTCCTTCCTCATCAATGTAACTAGGGAAGAACTGAGGCATCCAAATTACTTTAGCGATGGATGCCTTCACAGGGGCTCTGAACAGGGATTTAAAGTGATTGACTCCAAGAGAGGAAAGGTCTTCAAAATATCGTGTCATACCTCCATCCTCCGTCTGCAGTTCCCATATTGTATTTATGTTTTTCCTTCCTTTAGCATAATTATGAAAGAACTTGGTATTTTCATCTCCAGATAGAAGCCATATGGCCCTACTTTTCAAACGCCAACTTTCTTCTCTTTCCAGCAGTATTTTCTTTCGAGCTGCTTCCAGACTCCTTATTCTATCTCTTAATTCGATAAAGGAATATCCTGCCCCCTCCGGACTTTCAAGAAAATAAAATTCCTCATTTACCTTCCTTAATTCCTCCTCCTCCTTTAATTTTTTTATCTTTTGCCCAGTCCTGAGTAGCTTTCTTCATTTTCTTCAGATTCTCCATGAAGTGCCTGCTCATATTTCCATGTTCCCTTGGTCTGTCCCCCCCCCCCCCATGTAGCATGGAACAAAGGGTTATAAGAATCATCTTCAAGGCATGAGGACTTAAATTTGAACGGAGCTCCAGGTTTTTTCTAAGTACCATTAATTTGTAAGAGAATGGGGAGGTGGTAAGATAGACCACCTTCCCTGACGTAATGCCTAAATACATAGGATCTTGCCATGAGTTCTTCACTAAGAAGGAAACGATCCAAATTCTTTGCCACCCATTCCTCTCCCATTCTCCTGTTCCTCCAAGTAGGTCTTCGCTTGATCAAATTTGCATCCACAAGATGTGAGGATGCCAGCTTATTGGTGAAGTAATCAGTAAGCGGGTCTGCCCGTGCAGAGGGACCCCAAGATTCTGATATCCCCAGAGAGAAATTAAGGTTTCCTCCCAGGATAAGATTTTGGTTGTTCAGACATGATTTGGCGAAGAGGTTGTTCCAAAACTGCACTCTCCCCATACATGGGCCATAGACATTAAGAAGGAGAATAGGGTGGCGAAGCTCGTTAGAGTAAACTTCCATAACCAGAGTATTTTCAAAACCCCATGAAGACAAATCCTTCATTCTCCCAGAGTTAAAGCCCATCGCCAATCCCCCCGATCTACCTTGAGCATCCAAAGCCCGGAAGACCTAGCTCGGAAACATCCTTGACAGAAGACCTTTCACCTCCTCCCCCAAGCCCAAGGTTTCTTGAAGCAAAACGACATCAGGGTTGTGGGACTTCATCAAATCCCTTAACGCTAGTTTTTTAGGTTGACTAGCTAAACCTCTATAGTTGTAAGAAGGAATAATCATCGATAACTCTGAGGGGGTGAATGCGTTGCTCTAAGCACCCCTGAGAGGGACCTCTTCTTCCCATCAGCAATGTCTAATTTAGCCTTGAATTGAGCCTTGGAGAGATTCGATTTGCTACCTCTCATATTTCTCAGCCCAATCGGGATGTGACTGGACTCCAGCCCTCCTATAGCTTCTCCTTTCCAAGGTTTTTTCACTGAGGATCTAAGTTTATAGGGGGGTTTTCAGAAATACCAGACCGGGGAGGAGCGAGATCAATATCAACTTCAGAGAGGGGGACCAAAGAGGATGATGGGATAGAAGTAATGATACTATCAAGAGACTCAATGAATTCATGCATTTGCATATATTCCATTTGTGTAGGCCTGGAAGGACTAGGCTTAGATAAAGAAAAAATAGATGAGCAAAAGGATGTGAAAAGGGAGGGAGAAGAGACTAGAGGCATACCCTCCAAGGAAGTTCCTGCTACACCAGCTTCAGATGGAAGATCCTGTGCGGGGGGTAGATCCTGATCTTGATCCTTTGCTGGTGTATTTTGATGATTTGTTGTGCGATCAGAAGGTAAAGGTTCGTTCATAGTTGCACTCGGACCCTCGACCCCTTCCATCAAATCCTCTTCTAGATCCTTGTTCTCTTCTGCGCCTGCAGATGGAATGGACTCCCGAATGCTCCTTTTCTGTTTTCTTCTTCTGCGGTGCCCAAGGGGACAATCCTTTGCACTATGACCATACTTGTGGAACTGATGACAACAAAATGGTAAGTGTTCATAATCCAATGTCTGATTGAATTCATAATCCTTGTAGTTCAGACACATTTCATCTGCAAGCCCTTCTTTTGGATTTAAATTAACTAGGATTCTGGCTGCACTCAGGTCCCTGGTTTGCCTGAAGGACAAGTCTACTTCTAAGAATTTTCCCAAGGTATTCCCAATTGAGCGGAAGGCTGAGTCCGTCTAGAAAGGCAATGGGAGACTAGGGAGCTTTACCCAGACGGGAGACTCTTCCATTTTCTCTCTCTGAGCATCAAAGAGTGATGTCCATATTCTGAACAATACAGGCCTCTTCCCAAAGCACCAGTTCCTCTCAAGAACCCAATATAGGTGTTATTTCTTCTCAAATTTGAGGCTAAACCATTCCTGAGCAAGAGTTTGGATTTCGTTGGCTTTCCTAGCATATCCAACCATTCCAAATTAGTCCATTCTGTGATATAATTAGCTGAGAATTTTATTCCTCTGACTCTGCCTATGAGTATGGTCTCTGTTACTTCCATAACTTCGTCGATGTGGATGTATACTCCAAAGGCAGAGCAAGGGCGCTCATCTTTTCTTCTGATTAGCTTGTTATTTTTCCTTTTTGTTCCTGCAATCCCACTTATTCCTCCTTCCTCACCTTCCACAGGCCTTTCAAGCGCATTTGGTACTCCTAGTAAAGGTGACCCTGGTTGCCTTCCTTCAACAGGATGAGTACCTTCCTGGTCCAAGTCACCCACTACTGCCTGCCTTGCTTCAAGGCCAAGCTCCTCCTCCTGACTTATTCCTTTGAGATTATCCAAGGACCCTCCTTCTTCTCCCCTTGCTCGCAAGGAAAGGAGAACCCCCTCCTGTCTTCTGTCTGTTTGATTCAACCCCAATGAATTTTTATTCGAACCCTCTGCCAATAGTGGTCCCATGCTTGCTGCTTCGCTTCCTTCTGGGAGAAGGAAGTTTTCCAAAAAAATGAAACCCTGACACAAAATAGGGTTTCTTTGCAAAAATGAGTCTTCCCTAGGTCTTCCTCTATCCAACTCTTGACCTCTATGACTCTCTTCCAAAAATTATTTTAGACCTACAGGTCCTTGAAATCCACAACTTGCAACAATATCTTCTAATCCCCCTGTAAAAACCAGAAATGAGGAAATACCTAGCAGCGAAAGGTTTTGAGGGGTTTGCTAGTTTAACTGATGAGGATCACCACCAAAACGCTCCTGAGAAGCCGCAAGTGAATTTGACCCTTTTGCGCGTTCGGCCTTCCACACACAGTTGAAGGTGCTCTGCAGGCTTTATTCCAACAACACAACCCCGTTAGCTAAGCCTTGAGCACTTCCCAAACCTTTAGACCTCGGCTTTGTCTCTGTAATGACCAGAAAGTATAGATCCAGTTTTTTTTTGAAACCTCGCGCCCCCAACAAGTTTTTAGGTCTTCCGGCGTCGGTTCAACGTCCACGTGATCCCATTCAAACCCCATCGATAACCAAGGCTTTAGATATTAAACTAACACCGATAGTGCAAAAACCGCACTTGCACAGAACTCGTTTGTGCACAACGTCGTCTAGCAGGAAAGTTAGGGTTTGGTAAAACAAAAATCGCCATCCTAACCTCGATTATCCGGTTGCGGTCCTGGCGAAACCCGTACGAACTGCGTCCTGCAGCAAAAGGCACATATGGTCGCGGTATTTTGACAAGCCCAAACGCTTGTCACATCCATAGTCTTTACTCATGTAGACTTTGAAGCTTGTACCCGACCTGAATCTACCTAAGCCTTCCGCCATTTTTAGGGTTTTTCACCATTTCCTCTCCTCCACTTAGTACCTATAGATATACTTGCCATTTATGGAGTAGTTAAAGTCCATAGTCAATGTTAAATCATTCAAATAAGAAATTTATTTTAGTTTGGAAGAAATATTTTGTGGATATTTTGAATAGAAAGTAGGGTGAAATATTTGAAGACCAACAGTTTATTAAAATTTTTTGAAATACATTTTAGATGAATATTTTATACGGAAATATTTCAAATGAAAAATTCTGGAGGAAAATTTTTTAGCGAAATTTTTTGGGAGGAAAATTTGGAGAGAAAAAATTTAGTGATAATTTTTGGGTGGAAATTTTAGAGGGAAATTTCCGGTCTTTAAGCTATATATTGTAATTGGGAGAGAGTTCATTTGTATCACTCAACATCTTCTTGTTGAAAGCCATGGGTTCTTCTAACAGTGAACTTTTTATTTTTGCAACATCAACATCTTCATCGCACAACAACCCTATTTAGAATGATGAATATAACAGGAGTTCGTTCACCATGAATAGAGAGTCAAAATTTCAACTTGGTCGTAATCTTAAGGATGATGAGAACAAAATTGATGAAGGGAAAAAAAAAAAAATTTCGGTAAATTGAGAGTCAGTTATTACACTTAGTCTTAATCCTAAGGATTGTGAGAGCGTTAGTGATGAAGGGCATGATGAATAATTTCCAGAGTCAAAATTTTCACTACGTCCTAATCCTAGGGATTATGAGGGCACCAATGATGAATGGGGGATGAAGAATTTCCAGAGTCAAAATATCCACTTCATCCTAATCCTAAGGATTATGCGAGCACCAATGATGAAGAGGGGAATGAAGAATTTACATAATCAAAATATCCACTTCGTCTAATCCTAAGGATTATGTGAGCACCACTGATGAAGAGGGGAATGAAGAATTTGGAGGGTCAAAATATCCACTTTTTCCTAATCCTAAGGATTATACGAGCACCACCGATGAAGAGGGAATAAAGAATTTCTAGAGTCAAAATATCCACTTCGTCCTAATCCTAAGGATTATGCGAGCACCATTGATGAAGAGGGGAATGAAAAAATTCTAGAGTCAAAATATCCACTTCGTCCTAATCCTAAGGATTATGCGAGCACCACTGATGAAGAGGGGAATGAAGAATTTGCAGACTCAAAATATCCACTTCGTCCTAATCCTAAGGATTATGTGAGCATCACTGATGAAGGGGGGGATGAATATCTAGAGTAAAAATGTCAACTTCATCCTAATCCTAAGGATTATAAGAGCACTATTTATGAAGGGGGGAATGAAAAATTTCCAATAAAAACAGATTCAAGGCGTCCACTTATTCATAATCATAAGGATTATAAGAGCACTAGTGAGGAAGGGGAGGGGAAAGATGAAGAATTTCTAGTGAATATAGATTCAAAGCTTCCACTTAGGCCTAATCCCAAGGATTATAAGAGCACCATTGAGGAAGGGGAGGATGAAGAGTTTCTTGCAAATGATAATTTTAGAGGCACATATCTGAATAATGCATTTTCTCTAAGTGAGATTTTCAAAGACACTCATGGTGATGAAGAATTGAATCCTCCAAGGGAAGCATTTGAAAGCATGGATCAAGATGGTGAAGAATTTCATCTGAGTTAGGGTTCCAAAAGCATAGATGATTCTTGTGAATTTTTTTCTTCAAGTGAGGATCGTAATGAATATTTTCCAGGCAATGATGCTGATGAATTTATTAACTATGTTGAGAGTGATGATAGTGGGGCATTTTCCTCCTAATGGTGATGAAACTGCTTCTACAAAGGATAATGGAATGATGAAGCTGTTGCAAGAAAATATTGTAACTAGGAGTCAGAGTAGACCTTTTCATATCAATCCAAAACATTCCAGTTATACAATTTTTAGGACAACATATCTCATAGAAAGAAGTTCTGTCGTTCATTTGATTTCAAGTGAATATTGTCGAAGGGATTTCTTGAAACATGTGGATTTCAAATTTTCTTTGGAGAAAAGGAAAAGATATTTGTCAGTTAATAAAAGCATGCAAATTTCATATTTAGTGGGTTGCATGCAATCTACACTAGCAGGTTATGATTATCATAATGGGAATGTATTGCTCTGAAAAAAGGCTTTCAAAATGTTGCATTTAATTAGTAATTGTCATTTGTCAAGAATCCAAGAAAGACTGGAAAAGGATCCCACATATTATTCAGAAGTACATTATAAACGGGAGGTTGGGCTGTTAGAAAATACTGCTATGTCATGGATGAAAGACTTCTTTTCAAAGCATGGAGAGTGTATGCCAAATAAAGACACAATACATATTCGAGACGAGAAATCTATAGCTTATACAAAGATTATGCAGAAGCTGCTGAAGGATTTGGTTATTTTACTACATATTCACATTTTACAAGGGTATGGAAGAACAAATTCAACAATATTTGTATTCCTAAGAAGACAAGGATGGGGGTTTGCAGTTGTTGGAACATGGTCCCCTAGTTGCATCTTTGATATATATATTTTTGTAGTAATTAGTCTAGTGCAGGGGCTTTGGGGCGGGTTAAATCCCCCAATGTATTGTAATGGGTCAAAGGGTAGACCTAGAGTCCACAAACCACGGTTTGCGGACCACAGGATAGTGCAGGATATGATGATATAAATAGATAGATAGTGTGAGTCTAAGGGTAAGAAATATTGATGCTAAGTACGAACTATTGAGGTCTGTTTTGGGTAATATTGGGTAAGGACTCATGGTGGCTGTGTGCACGGAGATCCTCAGTCCTGCTATGTGTGGACCCCGCTGGCTGTGTGCACGGGCTGTGACTTGGGTTTGTAACTGGGTTTTGGATGTTAATGAACACGGAATTTGTTGAAGTATCTCCATGTTATATGAACTAGTTGCGTACCTTTGATTGTGTTATTTTGTGATGATAATTGTTGATGCACACATGGATGTGAAGATGTTGCTAAGATCTGCTTAATAATAGTAACTATGTTTATGTTACATGCTATTTATACTGTTAAGGGCTCGGTAATAAGCTTGTTTCTATGCGAACCTGTTAGATATCAACAAGACTGCCTTAATTACCCGCTTTCTCCTAGGGCACGGAAACCTGGTTCCAACACCCACCCATACTACTTCGGGTCAGACCTTGGCCTGCGAAAGTAGGTCATTACCGAAAGGACTAGTAGTATAGGGGTTTGTTGGCAAACCTTAGATTTGAACCTGGGTCAGGACCCCTCAAGCCAACAAATGGTTCCATTGCCAGGACTGGGAGAATTTTGAGAGAGAGATCAGGTAATGCCACGAGGTCGTTGGTGACCTGAGAAATTGGAGCTTGAAGACTGGTTCGAAAAACAGATTCAGGAATTTTCCATAAAAGAGAATCAAAACACAAAGCTAACAGTTGAGAAGTGGAAGAAAAAATATATTTTCATAGAAGTATATGAATTTTTCTTTGTAAATTTCACGCACGAGCTACAAGAGTGGCTAGCAAGGCTAGTAGAATTCCAGATGTGTTGAAAAGACGATCAGGTTATGCAGAGGACTCCAGAATTGATTCAATAGTTGGAGAAGGCTGACAACACAATCACCCGGACTATAGATCATTGGGTGGATAGTGTGCTAGGAGGAATTGTAACAGAATTTGTAGTCGATCAGTTTGTATCCTACTCTGAAGTGGAGCAGAGGTTCTTGAAAGGATTCCGAGGTAAGTTCTTGCAAACATTGCCGCTACTAATTAAAATATTACTGTGCGAAAAAGGAATTTTATGCAGCCACACCGAATGAATGACCTCTGATCAGGGTGAGAGTACAACACGAAGTGGTAAGTACTACCGAGTCAACCAAGAAGGGGATAGATCCATCTACAACCCCTTAAGAGAGCCATCTACGCATGCAAGAACTATTCCTCTGGCTACACCATCATCGAATCAGCGTAAGGGAAAGAACTCCCCCACCCCTCCGCCACTATAGGAAGAAGATATGGCCACACATATAAAGTTTCCCACCTTCAAGGGTGTGGGAGACGAAGACATGGACCGATTTTGGTTTGTAGTGGAATTAGTATGGACTGCGCAGAATGTTGTTGGTGATGCTGTAAAAAGGGCGCAACTATCCCTTGCCTTCGAAGGAAGGACCCTAGATTGGTTCATGGGGTACATAGGCCAACATGCGGATCCATCAATACAAGAAATTAAGGATGCTTTAAAACAAAAGTTTCAGAAACCTAAGTCCTACGCTCAACTGGTGTTTGACTTGAAAGACTTTAAACAATGACCCATTGAGTCGGTATGGGAGGTTGATCAACGACTAAAGAAGGTTATCAGGGATGGGGAATTTAAGTATGAGGATAGACAACACAAGGAATGGTTCATTGCCATGCTATTAGCTCACCTACGTGGGCATATGGGTCAGCAAGCGATTGATACACAAGAGAAAGCCCTGGAGATTGCCACAAAGCTAGAAGCTGCGGCAAGAGACGATGCCTAGTTTGGGGTACAACAGATCCAGGGACAACTGGAGGCAATGCACCTCAAAATACAGAATTTGC
Source organism: Pinus albicaulis (assembly GCA_034641835.2). Classification (NCBI taxonomy): domain Eukaryota; kingdom Viridiplantae; phylum Streptophyta; class Pinopsida; order Pinales; family Pinaceae; genus Pinus; species Pinus albicaulis. The sequence goes on from CM076573.1 coordinate 31,796,740, forward strand.
GAAAGGAGCGAGGAAAATAAGTTAGTCCAGACATTGGTGCATAATATGTAGGGTGTCAAGCCACACCAAGGATTAATGCCCTCTGTTGGTAGACTGCATGCAGGCTGGGGGGCCCAACCCATTGCGCCCTAAATAGGCTGCGAGACCAAGCGCCCCCACGTTATGGTGCGTTGATTGCCGTGTAGATGGAATACATGATGACACCAACCATTGGCCCCATCTTGGTGACTATGTCCCAGGGTTGAAGTAACAAGGGTGTTGATTCTGCTCATCTGTGGGACATGACGAACACAACTACCGAACATATCAATTAATGATAGACCGAGGAAACCTGTAGAAGGCATAGGCTGACCCTTCACCACTACTATCCCCCTCGGGACAAGGAGGCTCCCCTGCCAGAGGCTGGGGGGGAGGGAGAGGCGGAAGCACAGGTTGGGGAAGAGGGCAATTGATCTGCTATAATTATGGAGAAGTAGGGCACTTCGCAAGGGACTATCCGAACCCTGCATGACAATCTTACAGATATTGCAGAAAATTGGATCATGTGATCGAAGATTGTCCGATACTGATAGAAAAGGTGTAGGAGAAAAAATAGACACCAACGAAGAATGTACAAAGGGTTAAGGCAGAACCACATGATAAGTAACCCAATATTAATATCATTACGTGCAGTGGCATGGCTACAGGAGGAGCTGAGGAAAGAGCTGTGGCTGAACCCCTCATCCGAAAATCCACTATAAAAAAGGAAATCCTAGACCTACATAAGGAGAAAGAGGCCTTCCTAGAGGCTTGCAAAGACTTTACCAAAGACGAGGCATCTACCTCCAAAGCTCCAGCAAACCTAAAAGTAGACGGAGAAGTTAAACCATTCCTACAGGCATGTATGAAGTTGCTACACAACCAGAAGGTAGTAGAAAATCTTCAAGCATTGATAGACAGCTGCGCGGAAAATACTGAACCCCCATCATAAGTTAAGCATGTCCACAAAATTTACAAGCATAAGAAACACACTGGTCGAGATATGCGGCTAACTGCGCAGATTGGCGATTATGAAATAGATCAGGTCATCCTAGATCTGGGATCTGATGGGAATGTCCTGCCCAAATAGACATGGTAGAGGATGGGAGAAACTAAGTTGGAATGGTATAATATACAGTTGCGCATGGCTAACCAACAAAAGATCATACCATTGGGAAGAATATCAAATATTATGGTAGATATCGCAGGGGTTAAGGTATACACAGATTTTGAAGTAATCCAGATTGAAGAGGATGCAACCCCTATCTTGTGCTCCTAGGACTGGACTAGGCTATAGACATGGGAGGCATTATCAACTTGAAGAAAAGGAGCATGGTGTTTGAGAATGAGGGTACGAGAGTAATAGTCCCTCTAGACCCATCGAGGGAGAACGGTATACAGAACCCGTGCGCTAAGAAGATGACGTTGATCATATCTATAAACTAACCGCCCGGGACAAGGATTGGATTAAACCTATGACTGATGGTGTGTTGTGCTGGGAGAAAGAAAATGAATGTCTCTTTGATTCCGATGGGGATATCAAAAATTGGCAGAACTAGTTGCATGACATATCTGCGCTACGGTGTCTTAGGATCACAAAGAATTTCCGGGGTATCTCTTCAGAGGTAAGGGAGCTGCCTTACTTTTACAATTCTAGTAGTATTATGGATTTCCTTAGAGCATTCAAAGCAGAAGTCACAAGGGAATAGAGAATGTGGGTGCTTAACATATTCATGCGTGTGACCCCTACGCAGTGGTGGTAAACTCATAAGGGGACTTTTAAAGATTGGGAGGAATGTCGCAAGATGATGATCCTATGATTTGAACCCCCAATTCACCTACGGATGGAGAATTTCTGTGGCCAAGGGGACCCGCACAAGCACTTGTTCGCATGGATGGAGGCGTGGTGTGAAAGGACCAGGGACGAGTGGGTCCACTTGTTCATTCATGCCTTGGGACCAATCCCCACTACATGGTATTTGGATGCATAGCTACATCAGCGCACCTACCACTGGGAGACCATGAGAGATGATTTTGTGGGGATTTTCGGGTTGATGGGCGGAACTGAGGAATTAGATGAAGCCTTGCAAGACATAGATGCCCTAGTATTTGATGAATCACGCCCTCATGTGGAGTATGGGGAACCAACTTGGGATACACAGATGTAGGATATTGCTAACTTTCGCAATCTATCAATGGAGGAATGTGATGAAGACCCGCAAAATATCACTATCCCATAATCAGAGGGTGAACGAGCAGTTGCTGGACCCCCACTGCAAACCGTCGATGTGACCAAGCGTCTTAAGCTAAGGGAAGTCAACATTGGAACAGAAGAACAACCTAAGCTAGCTAGAATTGGGGATTACTGGGATGATGATACCGTCGGGAAAGTCACAAAATTTCTCACGGAATACCAAGATCTATTTCCTATGAAATTTTCAGAACTCAAAGGTATTATAGGGGACATGGGGGTCATGCAAATCACTTTAAAACCAGATGCATGCCCTGTCAAGCAACGACCTTACTAATTGAACCTTTTGGAAATACTGAGAGGGGGGGGGGGGGTGAATCAATATTTCTTTCAATTAGAGCATTAGTTAATCTTCAATTATTATCAGTGTTTGTACAATGATAGTAGCAAACAAGAGTAACACAAATGCACACAATTTTTAAGGTGGAAACCCACTTCGGGACAAAAACCACCTAATTCTTTTCTAATAATTCTTGAATATTCAACTCCAATTGAAAATAAATCTCCAACTTCCTAGAATCTAGAAAAGCATTCTTCTCCAGCTCCCACTGGATGGACGCTCCAACGCCCGAGATTCTTCAGTAGTCAACTGAACGGATGCCCCAACACCCAATGAGCTACAACTCACCCTAGCACCACCTTACCACCCTATAGAAGAATAAAAGAAGAATGGACTCCCGTACCAGGGAAAATGGTCCACTTTACAATGATATAGAATGATGTAGAAGAAGAAGATATACTAGACCATAACCCCAACTTTGACACCACCACCTAATGATGATCCTATACCTCCCAACACTGCCTCTTCAACCCTTGGTAGATAGATACTAGTACAATTTGTACAATAATGTATTTACAATGACTAAGTACAATGATACCTTTACAATGATTGTATGCAGTGCTGCCCACTTGAAGACTTCATATGATGAACTTCTTGCTGCTGTTATGCACCTTGGTTGCTGCTCTTGTCATGCTACCCTCTGCTGCACCTTGCTTTACTTTGTTGCCGTAGAAATTCTGGTCCTTTGCAACCCTTGACAACACATGATCTAGCTTTTTCTTGCCTTCTAGGAGCTCGATATTGAATCTGGTGTATCTCTGTTATTTCAGATCCTCAATATCTAATTTTTGGTCCTGTAGTATTCCTCTAAGTCTTATTTCCAATGCCACATGTCTGACCCAATTTGGATTCTTCAAGAGAGATTTATGCCCAATCTCTCACAATGCCCTAATTATGGACTGTTTCAGTAGAGCGCACTTGTACGACGTGCCACATGTCACTGTTTCTTCATTTGGCTCTGAAATTGATACAATGAAAATTATAGATTGTGCACTATCTGCCAATTTTTACGAAATTCCAATCCGATACTCAAAGAGAGAGTTATGATGATTTTACCAAGGTCACTTCTTTGAGATTAATTTCAGGAGCCTGCAAAAACCTTGACTTCCACAGATCATATCTCCAAACATATTGTGCACCTTCATCTGAAATTTTTACTGCAGCTTCCTATGGATTTCGGCTTCGCCTCATAAAAATTTCAGCTTCTAAACCTTCGTATGAAAAAATTTAGAGCGAAAATTCCACGATGACTTGTTTCAGATGGCCCAATTCCTTGCATAAGGAGGAAATGAGGATCACAATTTATATAAATGCTTAAGTTGAGAGGGGCTTCAACAAGTGAACGTGGGAGGGATTTTAGGAGATTAAAAAAATATTAATTATGACTTTTCAATGACCCATGCCCCAACCCCATGGAGTTTTAGCCCACTAACTGGGGGTACAAAATTCAAACATGAATATCTCTCAAACCGTGAAGAATTACATGGTGTGCCATATATCCACGGAAACATCTCGACAAGTAGAAACCATCAAAAGAATTATTGACCCAGAATATATTAATTTGGTAGGTTAAAATTCCCATGCAATATTAGGTTAGCCCCTGGTGTTGCTTGGGTTGACATCAATGACAACCGCTGATCAACAATCTCCCCCTTTGGCATTGATGGCAACACAAGTACTCCCCCTGCGATCATGATGCCTCTTCCTACAACATTCTCTCCCCCTTTGACATCAATGGAAAATGGTAACTCCCCTTGAAACACAACCATCCTATAGACCTGTACACACTTCCACTCCCCCTGACACACAACCGTCCTGCAGACCTGTAATCTAATCAAAACTTGGGAGAATCCCATGATTTTGACAAAGATATTCAAATGCTTCACGAGGTAAAGGTTTAGTGAAGATATCAGCAATTTTTTCTTTTGTACAAACATACTCAAGTTTGATATTATTTTCAGCAACTTGTTCTCTAACAAAATGATATTTGATTGGAATATGTTTTGTTTTTGAATGCATGACAGGATTATTGGAGATGCTGATAGCACTAGTGTTGTCACAAAATATGGGAATAGGCTCACTGAATTGTACTTGAAGATCTTGCAAAGTTTGTTTCATCCAAAGGACTTGAGTACAACATGATGCTGCTGCAATGTATTTTGCTTCTGCTGTAGATAACGAGATTGAAGTTTGCTTTTTGCTCAACCATGATACAAGACAACCACTTAGATAGAATGCCGATCCATTAGTACTCTTACGATCATCAACGCTTCCTGCCCAATCTGCATCTGTAAAGGCTTGAATAATGAGATTGTTACCCTTGGGATACCACAAGCCATATTCTTCTGTGCCCTTTAGATATCGAAGAATTATTTTGACGACAATAATATGTGATTCTTTTGGTGCTGCTTGGAATCTTGCTACTTGTCCAACTACTTGCATAACATCTGGCCAAGAGGTTGTTACATATAGAAGACTACCAATCATAGATCAATACAACCTCTGATCCACATCCTTAGATGAGTCATATATGCTCAATTTGCAACCTGTTACCATCGGAGTAAGGATGGGTTTGCAATATTCCATTTTGAATTTCTTGAGCATTTCCTTGATGTACTTGGCTTGACATATAAATATTCCTTTCTCTTGCTGAGATATTTGAAGCCCTAAGAAGTATTTCAGCTCACCAAGTAAAGACATCTCAAACTCACTTTGCATCTTTGTAGAAAATTTCTTACTTAGTCGAACATCATTGCTACCAAATATTATATCATCCACATATACCTCAACGATTGTTAAATTATATTTATCTATTTGTACATAAATATTGCTATCAACAGTACCTTTCTTGAACCCTTGTTGACATAGATATCCATCAAGACAAGCATACCATGCTCTAGGAGCCTGCTTGAGACCATATAGTGCCTTCTCTAACCTGCAGACATAGTCTTCTTTTTGTGATAGTAGAAAACCTTCAGGTTGTTCGATGTAAACTTCTTCTTCTAATTCTCCATTCATAAATGATGACTTAACATCCATTTGGTAGACTTTGATTTTTCTTGAACATGCATAGGCGAGAAATATTCGGATGGCTTCCATTCTGGCAACTGGTGCAAATGTTTCGTCGAAATCAATTCCTTCCACTTGTGCATAGCCTTTGCAAACCAATCTTGCTTTGTTTCTGGTAACCTGCCCATCTTAATTCAATTTGTTCCTGAACACCCATTTAGTCCCAATGACATTTTTATCTTTTGGTCGTGGAACTAATTCCCAGGTGTTATTCTTCTCAATTTGATCCAATTCTTCATTCATAGTTGCTACCCAATGTTCATTTTGGCTGGCTTCCTCAAAACTACTAGGCTCAAAGGTTGCTAGAAAAGAAACGTGAGCTTGTTGTGATGAATGAAGTTGTCGACCTTCATTTATGTCACCAATGATTTGATTTGATGGATGGTTCTTTTGAATCCACTCTTTTGTTCTCCTTGGAGGAGCTTCTTATTGTTGTTCTGGTATATCTTGATGATCATTGTTTACTTCTTCCTCGTTGATATTTGCTTCTTGTTCTACAATTTTATCTGTGTCTTTTTTAGCCTCTGTCTCAAGTTTCAAAGATTCTAGATCCTCATCATTACTCGCTAGAACACCATCTTCATCAAATGTAACATTTATGCTCTCCACTATCTGTTTTCATCTTAGATTATAGCATTTATAGGCCTTTCTTTTGCGTGAGTAACCAAAAAAGATACCTTCATCAACACGTGATTCAAACTTACCCAAATTTTGATCTTCTCTTTTGATATAACATTTGCTTCCGAAGATTCTGAAATATTTTACATTAGCTAGTTTTCCTTTCCATAATTCATATGGAGTCTTGTTGCAATTATTTCTGAGAAGACTTCGGTTGATAATGAATACTGTCGTATCAATTGCTTGAACCCAGAATTTTTCATCCAATTTTGAGTCCTTCAACATTGTTCTACCCATTTCCTGTACAGTTGTATTCTTTCTTTCAGCAACTCCATTTTGCTGAGGTGTTTGTGCTGTTGAAAATTTCCTTTTTATTCCATTTTCATCACAATATTGCTGAAATAATTTGGAAGTGAATTCTCCACCATTATCTGATCTTAAACACTTTATTTTCAAATCAGTTTCATTTTCAACCAACTCCTTGTAGATCTTAAAGCACTCAAATGCTTCAGATTTTTTCTTTAGGAAACTGACGACTGTCATCCTGGTATAGTCATCTATCATTAACATGAAATATAATTCTCCGTCTAAGCCTTTTGTTCTCATAGGACCACATATATCAGTATGTATCAATTCCAATGGATGTGATGCAAAGTGTTCTTTTGTTTTAAATTGGACTTTTCTCTGCTTGCCATGCCGACATGCCTCACATAGTGTGTTGGAAGGTTTTGAGATTTTGGCATTTCTCATACTGCTTCCTTTTTGCTTATCCTGAAAATATTGTCAAAGTTTATGTGACCCATTCATTTGTGCCATAACCAACTTTCATCTTCTTTAGCTAGTAGACATGCTTTATTTGCTTCATCCAGATCATATATGTCGTTTTGAGCTCGACTTGTTGTAGCCACAATTTTACCATACCTGCCTTTCCCGATTTCACATTTTGTGGAGTTGAATAGCATTGTGTGTCCTTGATCACACATTTGTCCAACACTGAGCAGATTGTGATTCATGTTTTCGACCAATAGAACATTCTTGGCTATAACATCTTTGCTTCCGAGAGTGACGGTACCCGATCCTATAACATTTGAAGATCCATCATTTCCAAAGGATATGGTTCCATCCTTCTTCTCTTTCAGAGATACAAATTTCCTTCTATCTCCAGTCATATGCGTTGAGCAACCGCTGTCAACATACCACACATATTTATTTTTTTGAGCCTTGAGAGCGAGAGCACAATTATCAGTCTTCTTCTTCTTCCATGTTCGTTCATTCTGTGGCTTCGAAGATTCTTCTGGAGGATTTTCAAGTCTGCAGTTTCTGGCTATGTGTCCAAAGTTTTGACATTTGTAAAATTCCATATTATTTCTTAAATGTTCAAATCTATTGATGTTTTGTTGAGCCCTAGGAGGTTCATATTTGAAGAATCTCTTGGAATTGTATTGGTTCCTAGGGTACGTGCGACATTCTACAGCTTTATGACCAAATTTTCCACATGAATAAAAATAGCCATGAAATATATGTTGGTACCTAGATGAAATCTTCGTCGAGGAATCGTCTTCCAAGGATGTGCTTGCGAATCTTGTCCAATGAAGTCTTCATGTATGTCAGATCTCATAGGTTCATTGTATTTTGTTGTAGAAGGTCCTGCTTCTTCTTCTTTGTAACCGAGGCCAGTTCTGTCGTTGTAAGATTGTTGATTGTTAATGAGTTCTTCCAATGCCCTTGAGCTGTTGGCATAGTTTTGGACAATTTTTCCCTTCTTCAATTCCTTACACAACGAGACTACTTCAGCTTCTAATTCTTCCCTTTCTTGGTTGCTTTCTTCCAACTTCTTTTGAAGTGACTCTTCAATACATTTGTGTTCTTCAACCTCAATTTTGAGACCTTGAACTTGTTCTTCAAGAGTATTGGAATGGATCTTCTCAGCATTGAGCTCTTTTATAAGCTTGATTGCCTCCTCATAAAATTCTTCTATGGTCAACCCTTCTTATTCATTGTTTGATACTTCTTGTTTATTGTGCTTGTCCATAAACAATACTTTCTCATTGGCTTCTTCTTTGCTGTCACTTTCTTCATCGGATGATGAGCTATCTTCTTTAGAGAGAAAGTTCCTTTTGGATCCTTTCTTTTTGCCTTGCTTGTTGAATTTCTTAAAACCTTTCTTTCCTTTTCAGTTGCCATCACTTTTTTTCGGACATTTTGCTACGAAATGCCCAACCTCACCACAACCGAAACATATCAATGGAAGTTTACCTTTGAATTTTCCCTTACTAGGTTTTATTTTTCTCGTAAAGTAAGCATATTCTTCATCTGAAAGAACTTCTATGTCATCTCCCTTTTCTTCACACTTGCAGGTGCATGTCATTTCAATTGAAGTTTGTTTGTCCTTATTGGTTTTCTTAGATGCAACGAACGCAGTTTCTAGATTTGAAGTACCCTTTTCTTCATCAAGTCTCATTTCATATGCTATGAGAACTCCATGTAATTCTTCCTTGCTGAGTTTTTCCAGATTTTCACTGTATTCTAAGACAAATACCTTTGGGTTGAATCTCCCTGGTAATGTTCTAATAATATTCCGTATAATAGTCTTCTCGTCAACTGGCTCTCCCAATCCTTCCAGAGTATTGGTTATTTCATCAACGTATTGGAAGTACACAACAATGTTGCAATCTTCTTTCATTCTGAGTTGCTCAAATTTTGCTCTATAGATTTGAAGCTTTGCTTCTTTGACATTTGAGTCACCTGCATATATATTCTCAAGCTTGTCCCATAAATTTTTGGTGGTTTTACAACCCAACACCTTATGATAAGTAGATTCAATAAGTCCGTTGATAATAATATTCTTTGCTTTTGCATCATTTACCAAATTCTTCTTACCTTGTTCATCCGCGGTTGATGTAAATCCATTTTGAACAGTGTCCCATACTTCGTAACGTTGCGCCAACCCTTCTTCTTCATTGTTTGATACTTCTTGTTTATTGTGCTTGGCCATAAAAAATACTTTCTCATTGGCTTCTTCTTTGCTGTCACTTTCTTCATCGGATGATGAGCTATCTTCTTTATAGAGAAAGTTCCTTTTGGATCCTTTCTTTTTGCCTTGCTTGTTGAATTTCTTAAAACCTTTCTTTCCTTTTCAGTTGCCATCACTTTTTTTCGGACATTTTGCTACGAAATTCCCAACCTCACCACAACCGAAACATATCAATGGAAGTTTACCTTTGAATTTTCCCTTACCAAGTTTTAGTTTTCTCGTAAAGTAAGCATATTCTTCATCTGAAAGACCTTCTCCATCATCTCCCTTTTCTTCACACTTGCAGGTGCATGTCATTTCAATTGAAGGTTGTTTGTCCTTATTGGTTTGCTTAAATGCAATGAATGCAGTTTCTAGATTTGAAGTACCCTTTTCTTCATCGAGTCTCATTTCATATGCTATGAGAACTCCATGTAATTCTTCCTTGCTGAGTTTGTCCAGATTTGCACTGTATTCTAAGACCGATACCTTTGGGTTGAATCTCCCTAGTAATGTTCTAAGAATCTTCCGTATAATAGTCTTCTCGTCAACTGGCTCTCCCAATCCTTCCAGAGTATTGGTTATTTCATCAACGTATTGGAAGTATGCAACAATGTTGCAATCTTCTTTCATTATGAGTTGCTCAAATTTTGCTCTATAGATTTGAAGCTTTGCTTCTTTGACATTTGAGTCACCTGCATATATATTCTCAAGCTTGTCCCATACATTTTTGGCAGTTTTACAACCCAACACCTTATGATAAGCAGATTCAATAAGTCCACTGATAATAATATTATTTTCTTTTGCATCATTTACCAAATTATTCTTACCTTGTTCATCCACAGTTGATGTAAATCCATTTTGAACAGTGTCCCATACTTCGTAACCTTGCGCCAAGAGATATACCTCCATTCTTCCTTTCCAAAGTGCATAATTATTTTCATTGAATAGAGGTACACCATTCTTGGTATGCTCCATGACCTCCTTCCAGCTGTTAAACTGCTATTAAAGGAACCAAGCTCTAATACCAATTGTTGGAAATACTGAGAGGGCGGGTGAATAAGTGTTTCTTTCAATTAGAGCATTAGTTAATCTTTAATTATTATCGGTGTTTGTACAATGATAGCAGAAAACAAGAGGAACACAAATGCACACAGTTTTTAAGGTGGAAACCCACTCCGGGACAAAAACCACCTAATGCTTTTCTAATAATTCTTTTCAACTCCAATTGAAAATAAAGCTCCAACTTCCTAGAATCTAGAAAAACATTCTTCTCCAGCTCCCACTGGATGGACGCTCCAACGCCTGAGATTCTTCAGTAGTCAACTGAATGGATGCCCCAACACCCAATGAGCTACAACTCACCCTAGCACCACCCTACCACCCTATAGAAGAATAAAAGAAGAATGGACTCCCGTACCAGGGAAAATGGTCCACTTTTACAATGATATAGAATGATGTAGAAGAAGAAGATATACTAGACCAAAACCCCAACTTGGACACAACCACCTAATGATGATCCTAGACCTCCCAACACTGCCTCTTCAACCCTCGGCAGATAGATACTAGTACAATTTGTACAATAATGTATTTACAATGACTAAGTACAATGATACCTTTACAATGATTGTATGCAGTGCTGCCCACTTGAAGATTTCATATGATGAACTTCTTGCTGCTGTTATGCACCTTCGTTGCTGCTCTTGTCACGCTACCCTCTGTTGCACCTTGCTTTGCTTTGCTGCCGTAGAAAGTCTGGTCCTTTGCAACCCTTGACAACACATGATCTAGCTTTTTCTTGCTTTCTAGGAACTCGATATTGAATCTGGTGTATCTTTGTTATTTTAGATCCTCAATATCTGATTTTCGTTCATGTAGTATTCCTCTAAGTCTTCTTTCCAATGCCATAGGTCTGACCCAATTTGGATTCTTCAAGAGAGATTTATGCCCAATCTCTCACAATGCCCTAATTATGGACTGTTTCAGCAGAGCACATTTGTACGGCGTGACACGTGTCATTGTTTATTCATTTGGCTCTGAAATTGATAGAGAGAAAAGTAAAGACTGTGCACTACTTTCCAATTTTTACGTAATTCCAATTCGATACTTAGAGAGAGAGTTATGACGATTTTACCAAGGTCACTTTTTTGAGATTAATTTCAGGAGCCTACAAAAACCCCGACTTCCACAGATCATATCTCCAAAAATATTGCGCACCTTGATCTGAAATTTTTACTGCATCTTTCTCCATATTTCGGCTTCGCCTCATTAAAATTTCAGCTTCTGAACCTTCGTATAAAAAAATTTAAAGCGGAAATTCCACGATGACATGTTTGAGATGGCCCAGTCCCTTGCATAAGGAGGAAATGAGGATCATAATTTATATAAATGCTTAAGTTGAGAGGGGCTTCAACAAGTGAACGTGGGAGGGACTTTAGGAGCTTAAAAAAATATTAATTATGACTTTTCAATGACCCATGTCCCAGCCCCATTGGGTTTTAGCCCACTAACTGGGGGTACAAAATTTAAATGTGAATATCTCTCAAACCGTGAAGCATTACATGGCGTGCCATATATCAACGGAAACATCTTGATAAGTAGAAACAATCAAAAGCATTATTGACCCAAAATATATTAATTTGGTATGTCAAAATTCCCATGCAATATTGGGTTAGCCCCTGGTGCTGCTTGGGTTGATATCAATGACAACCACTGATCAACAGAACCCCAAGTATAAGCAAAAAGTCAGAGAATAAATCGACAAAATGCAAGCCGCAGGTATCATCGAACCAGTAGAACAGTCAGATTGGGTAAGCCCTATGGTGGTCCAAGAGAAAAATACTAAAGGAGAAATAAGAATTTGTGTCGACCTACGTAAGCTGAATGATGCTTACGTACATGATCCCTTCCTTATGCCATTATTTGATGAAATTTTCGACAGTGTGGGAGGGCAGGAAGCATAATCATTCACTGACGAGTTTTCAAGCTACCATCACATCATGATCGCACCTAAATATCGTAGCAAAACTACTTTCACCACCGAGTGGGGATCCTTCCAGTACACCGTCATGCCATTTGGGCTAAAAAATGCCCCTACCATATTTTCGTAAGTAGTGGTCGCAATATTCAAGGAGTTCATTCACAAGTTCCTAGAAGTATAATTTGACGATTGGACAATATTTGGATTGGTAAAGAAGCACGTCTTGAACCTGCGCATGATGTTGGATGCTTGTAGAAAGCACCAGATTTCCCTAAATATTAAGAAGTGCATATTCTGTGTACCTTTCAGGATCTTGTTAGGCCATATAGTATTTCGGCAGGGACTGATGGTTGATCTCGCCAAAGTTGTAGTTATCATCAATTTAGCAGTCCCCATAACTGAGAAACAGCTGCGCTCCATCCTCGGGCACACAAGCTACTATAGGAAGTTTATTCAAGGGTACGCACTGATCACGGTACCCATGGAAAAGATGATAAAGAAGGACGTATCATTTTTTTGGGACTTGGAGCGTCAGAAGAGTTTTGAGCTACTCAAGGAAAAAATGGTTTCTGCACCTATCCTCATATTTCTGGACTGGACGAAGGTTTTCCATGTCCACGTGGACGCTTCAGGAATCGCCCTAGGAGCTGTCCTTATGCAGCCCGGGGAGGGGGACATTAACCACCCGGTTGCGTTTTCTAGTATGAAACTCTCTAGTGTGGAGCGTAACTACTCCACTATGGAACGCAAGGGGCTGGAAATGGTGTATTCCCTACAGAAGTACCAGCATTATCTGCTAGGGGGTCACTTCAAGATGTTCACAGATCACTCAGCTTTGAAGTACCTCGTCAATAAGCCTGTGTTGGGGGGGAAGATTTGCCGATGGTTACTATTATTTCAAGAATATTAATTTTAGATAATTATGAAGCCGGGGAAATTAAATGTTGGACCATACCACTTGTCCTGAATCAAGAGTGGTGAGGAACCAACCAACTTAGAGGAAGGATTTCCCGATGCGCAGCTATTTGCTATTAAGGTGGTTGATGAGCACTTTGCCAATATTATTAAATTCTTAACTACGGGGAAGGCACCTGCAGAATACTCAGTACAGCAAAAAAAGAGAGCTGGTAACCCATGCAGCTGACTTTACCATCATCGCGGGCCACTTGTATAAGCTGAGAGCTGATGAGGTATTGCAAAGATACGTACTGGAGCATGAAAGACAAACCATTTTAGCGGAAGCCCACGGAGATGTAGCAGGAGGTCACTACACAGGAAAAGCGACGACGTAGAATATCTTAAGAGCTAGGCTGTGGTGGCCCACACTGCATAGTGACTCTCACGACTATTGCAAAGCCTGCGACACATGCCAAAGGATAGGAAGACCGTCACTCAGGGATGAAATGACCTTACAACCACAGATGGCCCTACAGGCGTTCGATAAATGGTAAATAGACTTCATTGGGCCCATCAACCCACCAGGTAAGAAGACAGGTGCTCGTAACATTCTCACTACGACTGATTATGTAACCAGATGGGTGGGAGCGCAAGCTGTGAAGGATTGCACTGTAGATAGCACTACACACTTTATTTTCGAACACATTCTAACCAGTTTTGGCTATATGAAGATCTTGATGAGCGATATAGGTACGCATTTCACTAATGACACAATACAAGCTTTGACCGAGGAGTTTCGGACCCAGCATGCAAAAAGTACCCCATATCACCCGTAGGCAAATGGAATGGTATAAGATTTTAATAAAATTCTGGAACATGCGCTTACCAAGATTTGTAATGTCGATCGAAGCGATTGGGACGCGCGCATCTCGTCGGTCCTTTGGGTCTATCGGACCACGTGCAAGAAATTGACTGGGAAAACACCGTTTCGGATGGTTTATGGAAAGGAGGCCATTATTCCCATGGAATATATTGTTCCTAGCTTGTGCATCACGGCCTTTATGAACATGGCAGAGCTCGATATCATGGAGGAATGCTTAGTGCAGCTAGTCGCCTTGGAGGAAGATCGATTCATTGCTAACTTTCATCAGCAAGTTCAAAAGGTCTGGGGAAAAGCATGGCATGATACACATATTTAGAAGAAGGTATTTTCGGAAGGATAATTGGTCCTGCTATATGATAGCCAGTTTGCGAAACACCCAGGGAAGTTCCACCAGAACTGGTTAGGTCCCTATATGGTAAAGGAAATCACCGACGGAGGAGTCATCTGGTTAGCTACATTGCGCGGTGACCTTATGCCAGGATATGTTAACGGAAGTTGGTTGAAGCCATATTTGGACTCCTTCGTGTCGATCAAATGACTATATGGCCATAGTAGTTATGTCTCGAATGGTACGCGCAGGGCCGGTGCGCAGGAACATACGAGCAGGGATGATGCGCAATGGGAAAAACGAGTCGTTGGAATGGATTGGGCACTTGGGGAACCACACTTCCTATTTGAGGGAGCGGGTTACACAATATGGCGACTTACGAGGACTTTTTATCATTTCCATAATGATGAAGGTCAATTAAGGATATATGAGCTAGTTTTCCCTTGGGATGGCTATAAGATGGGGACTGTTCAGACTACAGGGTTCACATTTTGGTCTAGCTTGTTGGCCTTTGACTAATATTATATATATTGTCTTCTAGCTATCTTCATGACTATTGGAACTACACCATCCGATGGTATCACTGCTGAATTTATCTTCCAAGCTAGGATGCCTACTACCAGCCCCATTGGTTCCCCACCTGAGATGACGTCTGAAGAGGAACGATCTAATGAAGATCAAGAAGTAACCCCATAGAAAAGGAAGTCGTTTCCACCTCAGCCACATGGAAAGGCAAAGAAACAGTAAAACAAACACAGTGGGTGGGTGGAAAGCCTCACACTTCCCCCCGGATTCGGCCCATTGCCTATGAAGAAATCGCTGTCACCCCTTCGAACCCCATGGTGCTCATGGCAGAAGGTCTGCAAGCAACCCCGCTGACCTAGTTACCGCCTTATGTTCGGCCACACAGAACAGCATCACGTATGCCCAAAGTGGATGGTTTCTGTTCCTGTCTTCAGGCGCCGTTGGTCCCTAAAGATGTGCCTCAGCTAGGGGATATGGTTGGCCACCTCCCCTACTTCACATTTGATGATCATGAATTGTGTAACCTAGAGGTTTTTCCTTCACTCGCTCCACACCTGTACTTGAAACAAGTCATCAAGGATGGTGTGCCAAAAGTAGACCTAATGGTTTGGGTCAAGGGACTAGCTGATGCGAGAATTTTGAACTTACTGTGCCTTCCTCACTTCGGTCACTACAACATCACCAGCCTTTTCGTTCACCAATTGCTGGTACTTATTCACGATGAAGCCCTCAAGATATCTCAGGACTTGGATGATGCAGTCAAACAACTAAATCAAACCCTGGAGAGTGTCACCGCTACCACTGAAGGACCAAATTCGCAGAAGTTGGTGGACATTGGACAGAATGTTGCTGCGCAGAGTGAGGGAGTGTTGCCCCCTCTAGTCGATGCAATCAAGCAGCTCCAGGTAGAGATGCAAACCCCATGACTGTTGTGACTCGGGACGAGTCACAAGATTGTGTTGGGGGCCTGTTGGAACAGGGTCCCCTAGTTGCGTTTTTTATATATATTTTTTGTAGTAATTAGTCTAGCGCAGGGGCTTTGGGATGGATCAAAGCCCCCCAATGTATTGTAATGAATCAAAGGGTAGACCTAGAGTCTGCAAACCATGGTTTAAGGACCACAAGATAGCGCAGACTATGATGATATAAATAGATAGATAGTGTGAGTCTAAGGGTAAGAAATATTTATACTAAGTACGAACTATTGAGATCTGTTTTGGGTAGTATTGGGTAAGGACTGCTGTTGGCTGTGTATGCGGAGATCCTCAATCTTTCTGTGTGCGGACCTCGAAGGTTGTGTGCACAGGCTGTGACTTGGGTTTGTAACTGGGTTTTGGATGTTAATGAACACATAATTTGTTGAAGTAGCTCCATGTTATCTGAACTAGTTGCATACCTCTGATTGTGTTATTCTATGATGATAATTGCTGATGTGCATGTGGATGTGAAGGTATTGCTAAGATCTTCTTAATAATAGTAACTTTGTTTATGTTACATGCTGTTTATACTATTAAGGGCTCAGTAATAGGCTTGTTTATGTGCAAACCTGATAGATCTCAACAAGACTGCCTTAATTACCTTCTTTCTCCCAGGGTGCAGAAACCTGGTTCCAGCACCCACCCATACTACTTCGGGTGAGACCTTGGCCTGCGAAAGTAGGTCATTGCCGAAAGGGCCAGTAGTATAGGGGTTTGTTGGCAAACCTTAAATTTGAACTTGGGTCAGGACCCCTTAAGCCAATAGCAGTACATGTGCTTCTCTTAAAGCAAAAAGAGATAAATGTCAATGGGCATAAAGAGGTATGTGTTCAAAACATTATTTTTAAAAATTGGATAGTTATCAACTATGAAAATATATTTATTCATATGTTTTTTTTTTATATATATACAGATTTGGTTGTCAAAGAACTTCAAGAGCATCACAATCAACAAAAAAATGAAAGGAAAAAATTGTATAAACATTGAAAGAAGTGTTATGATAATCCAAATAAATATTTGGGTTTGATAATTGATGGTATGGACCAAAAGAAAACACTTCTGCCACATTTTGTTCGCACGCCAAAAAATTACAGGAGGAAAATTTCATTCAGTTTCACTTGGTTGGTTGTATGGTCTTTAATGAGAAGATGTTTCCAAGGGTTTACTTCACAACTCCAAATATTCATAATGATGCAAATATGACCATAACTATAATCCATGATGTGGATACTCATTGGTGTGGTATTCTTCCCTAAGTTCTGTATGTACAATTAGACAACACAAGCCGTGAAAACAAAAATCAAGTTCCTTTTGGGTATCTAAACATGCTCGTTGAATTGGGGATTTACAAAAGATAAAGGATGGTTTCCTTCTTGTTGGGCATACTCATGAACATATTGATCAAATGTTCAATCGTTTTTTAGTAACATCGAGGAGGAAAGATGTTGGGAGCTTGCCATAATTAATTGAATGTATTAAGAAATCCTACATTCCAGAGCTTGTTTTTCATGTGTTGGAAGAAACTATTGACATGCAAAGGTTTATTCTAGGATCACATGGTGAGGATAAATGCATTGAACAACTTAATGACATTAGCTTCCAGCATCAATTTCGTATCAAAAAAATTGATGGGATAACACTTATATGGGGCAAGAAGTATTCAACTAATGCAGAATGGTGGCCATGATCAGGTTTAGAATTTTCGAAGTTCATTCCATAGTGTCCAATATTTTCATAAAAGATATTGTTATTACAATCAGTTGCTAAACTCCATAATGCACAAAGGCATAAGAGAGATATAAATTATTCTGAATGTCTGAAGGAAATTAAAAGATGTATTAGAGATACATATGAGTACTTTGATGTTAGTGATTCAATTTGGTGGGAGTCTTTTTTTAATAATCAAAGTGATATGATTTCAAGATTAATAAATGAGGATACACTTTTAAAGAATCCATTTTTTTGGCCACAAAATATGCCAAATGAACATGAAGAAACACACATTGTTGAACAACAACAGTCTCAAGCTACTATTAATTCCCCACAGCTAGATGAAAGAGAAATGTCTATTGGTTCTAGAAGATCACGTGCACAACGTCAAGCCATGGAAGACCTTTACAGGGGTTCTGTGCAGGATGTTAAGGAGGGTTGCATGATAGGAGTGTTAGCAGATGAAGATCCACTTGGCTATCCATTCTTGATTTCCAAGGTTATAAAGGTCATTAATAAAAATGAAGATATTACAACTGTTGAAGTAAATTGGTATGCCACAAGTACCCAAATATTCAATGGTGTGTACAAGCCAGAGTTGGTAGTTGAAAAAAAAAATTGGCAGAAAGAGAAAAAGAAAGGGCACAAATATAAATTGTGGCCGCACAGATGTCTTAAAATTGGAGGATGATGACATACTTGTGTATGACTTCAATTTGACAAAGGGAGGAACTCTTCGCTTGAAGACCATAAATATTTTGAAGAAATTGCTACTAGAACAAATACTACGAAGATGGGACTCTGCTGAATGTAGTCGTAGATATATAAGACTTTTGAACTTTGAAATGGTGGGCATGCATGCTGACTTAGATGGAGCACTAGTTAATGAAAGAGAAGAATATGAATAATCTTCATCTGCATCCAGTCATTCATATGAACTTGTAGGTTCTGATGGTGTGCCAAAACCTATGATTGATTTTGAATAACTGTCTAAGACATTTTTATGTAATTTATGTTTGCATGGTACCCTGAAATAAATATTTTGACTTCCATATGATCTTTCATGAAGTTATGAGGCATTCCTTTATTTGTTGGATCATATGTTTTAATTATGAAAAATTCATCTCTTTAGAATATCCACAACGCAACAATGAATTACAAAAATAATTTATGTTATATTCAATATACCAATGTTGATATTTTGATTAAAAGTAAAAAAAAAAAATTAGAAATTTATGTTGATTTTTTAGGTTATGCAGTGATATTGCCATGATATTATGTATTGTTAACATTTGGTATTAGATACTTTAATTTTTTTTTAAAATTTTATGCCTTATTGAAAGGTGACACTTTGTTTTGAAGGTTGATTTTTAGGTTTTGGTTGCAATTAGATTTAAAGTTGTCTTAGGCTAAGATTTGAAAAGAGATTTATTTTTATCCTTTAAAATAAAATTACTCTTAGAATAATAAATATTTAATTTACTTGTTCATCTTTAAAATTTGTTTAAGTCATATAATTTCTCCATAATTTCATGGTTCAAGTATGTTAAAAACTTGAGATTTAAAACTTGTCATTAAGGTTTTTATGTGCTACGATATTTTTTATTTAATGTTATGGTTGAAAAAAATTACAAATTTAAGGTTTTTTAGAGTCAAGATATTTTATCTTTAACAAGATGGATGAAAATTGTTGGAAATGATAAGGCCTTCAGACATTATATTTTTATCTTTAACATCATGTATCAAAAGTTTTAGAATTTTACGATTTTTCAATGTCTTAATGTGTTGTCTTTAATTCCATTGTTAAAATGTGTCAAAATTGTGACACGGTTTTTTTTTTGGTTATTCCACCATCTACTTGTTTTGTTTCGAGGGTGTTTTTTCAATCATTTTTTCAAGAAATAATTTCATTTTTAGCATAATTTAAGAAAATGCTGAAATTTGACCCTGAGAAAAAATCCAATGTGTTGTGGAATACACACTTTTCATTTTTGGGGTGTTTTTTCATGTTTTCTGAGTCTTTTTGGGCTAGAGTTTCTGTTTTGAGGTAATAGTTCCCGTTTTATCAATAACTATGTTCAATATTGAGACTCATATATTGCAATTTCAGAATTATATGAAGGATCTTTCATTTTTTATACTCCAATGTCTGTGTTCTTTGGAATTTTGTTGGCGTGTATGGGAATTTGTTGAGTAAGGCCTATGGGTTGCTCCTACTCTTTATGTTTCTTTCCCTAGCACACTGGCTTTGCTTATATTTTGAAAATCTGTGGTTTCAACCTTGAAATTTCAAGGTTTTGGTATGTATGTGGCTTTGTTTATACTTAGACCCTTAAACATTCTGGGTAGAGTCAGATTCAAGTTTTTGGGTTGTGGGACTATTTCTATTTTAGGTTTCCGGTATGCAAAAGGAGATAGAGTTGGTTTCTATATGGGTTATGGCTCTCACATTTGGTTACCTTCGAAGGTTCCCTAGTTCGATGCTACCCCTAGAAGCATATTTCTCCTAGGTATAGTCTCTCCTTAGGTCAACTAATAGGGTTTAAGACAATTTAATTTAGTTTTCTCAACCATTACCGAACCATGGCCCGTCCTGCCTCTGGGAAGGGCAAGACCACCCGAGGTTCTCGCGATTGTGGGAAGCAATCTAAAGATGCCACTGATTCTTTTAAACCCAAGACTTCTACAAGTAAAACCCGTGGGCGTAATTCAACTTACTAAATTATTGATGAAGATGTTACTTCCTATCATGAGGGTAGCTTTGCCCAGGTCCGCCAGCCTATAGCACAATGGGAAGAGGAGTTGAACCAGAAATTTGGTATATTGGACATCGATTTGGATGATTGGAAGACCCGGGTTCCTAACCAGGGAACTCTCGGGGAAGAACCTCTCAATATAAACAAAATTTTCACTTGTACTAGATGATGAAGAACCTCCTGGTCAAATATTTGGAGCATATCCCTTCCGTCTCGGCCTTGTCTTCTCAGACATTCCCGGATTACAGTAAGGATTTCCAACAAATTCAATTTCAACTCCAGAAGCATAATGGCTTCCTTAGTTGCATCGAATAGCATATCCCATGCATCCCACAAAATGAACTTCCAGGGTCAAGTGCAAAGGATCCTACTCATGTTGATTCAACTGATGATGATTAGTTTGGCGTATTACCTCTTATTTTGACTTTTATTATATGCAACAATTTCACTCTTTTCAATATGTTTACAGTTATCTATATGCTAGAAAGTATAAGGACAATCCAAATTATTTAGCTTGGCTTTACAAACTTATACTATTTTTCTTTTGGCTGGCTTATCGTGCCGTTAGGTGCCCAATAGTCACGGTTTCCCCTTGGGTAGGTTGAGGCCAACTAACTAGTTTGACTTTTGTTGTAAGTTTCCCCTTTTGACAGAAAATGAATAGAAAGGTCCTACCAAGTTTATAGAGACAAAAAAAAAATTAAAAAAAAATTAACTAATGAGTAAACGGAGATAGGAAATAATCTATAATAAGCATCAACACATTTACTTTATGATATATTTCAGGTTGCTAAAATTTAAAAAAATCATAAGAACTAATTAAAGTATAATTTGATTTTAAATTATTATTAATTATAAAAAGAATTAATATATAAATTATGTATATATACAAGCTTGGAACAAGATTCTTACTACAGAAATTTACTCTCACTTTTCGATTTGTAAATAGCCTTTGTTACAATATCATGGTTTATCAATACCACTTTCCCAAAAAACCACAACTCACTTCATATGACACTTGTTCATATAAAAAATTTCCCAATATTTCACCTCACCCCGACCTGCACCCTCACCCTCACCTTCATATATTGGGAAAATGTAATATTACCATTTTCCCAATATTTCCTCCACCCCATATCTAGGCTTGTGGAGTACCTCCCAAGCTACACAATTCAACAATCCTCAGTAATCAAGTGGTAGAACACCTTCATCCAACACTTATGGGAGATCAATTTACCACAACCAAGTCCATGGCAGTCATGTCCAACCTTGGTCAAGATCACACACAACCAAGTCAAATTGGCTTGCCACGTGGCCTCCACATGTGCATCCAAGTCGCAATCCACACATTAGTTGTCGACTCGTCCATGGTAATATTATAATAGGGATGGCCCCCCAAAATTTATAGGCCCGCGTGTGTGCGTATATATATATATATATATATATATATATATATATATATATATATATATATATATATATATATATATATGAACAAGTGTCATATGAAGCGAGTTGTGATTTTTTGGGCATGTGGTATTGATAAGCCATGGTATTGGCCCATGATATTGTAAGAAAGTCTATTTACAAATGGAAAAGGGAGAGTAAATATCCATATTTAAGAATATTGTTCCATGTTTGTATATATACATAACTTATATATTAATCATTTTTATAATTAATAATAATTAATTAAAAGAGAAAAATGACATAACTAGTTTGAAGACGAATCACAACCTTTTCTTTGCGTATACTACTAAGGATATTCTAGAATATTATATGGAGGTGAAATCCTTGTTATCCACCTAATAATTATTGATAATTAAATAGCCCATATGGTTAGCTCAATTGGTCGAGTCCCTGTCGTTAAAGAACATATCCTATTGATAGGTCACGGGTTCAATTCTCGCAACACCCTCAAGGTCAAGCTCTATGGTTGTGCCGATAGGAAATGATCCCTTCGAGTGGATCCGCCTAGAAAAAATATTTTGTGGATGTAGTGGTCATCGATCTCCAGGCCCATAACCACATAAAAAATAAAATAAAATAAAATATATTGATAATTAAATTAAAATTCTGGAAGTCCTATTAATAGATAGACATGCCTATCGACATAAATATATAATGAAATTTTAAATAATATTTTGAATTTTCACCCACAGGGTGTAGAGCACATGGTGACAAGTTGTTCTATTAAGAAATTCCATGGTGTAAAGGTTAAGGGTTTGAAACTCCGTGGTATAAAATACAACAATATTAAGGGTTGGTGTGGCCCAAGCTAGGTGGGATCCTTGGGTGATTTTGAAGACTTAGATGCCCTTGGGTCATGGCTATTCAAGCCACAAGTTAGGCATGCTAGTCATCTTGGGACTCACATTACCTAGCAAACAAAAAAAAATTGAATTTTCAATCCCCAAGGAGGGTGTTGGGTTTCCCCTCACCTTGATATGATGTCAACTCACACTCCTAGTATACTTGGGGCATTACATGTGCTCTCTTGAACCCGTCACAGGTTTAAATGTCATTTGAATATTGCTGGTGGCATAGGGAGGTATAGGAGGACTCAACAAGAGAATTATATTAGATTGGAAGATATGGAGGAAAAAATTGACAGTATCGACTGCAAGTTGACCATTATAACTAGGAGATTAGGCAACATCGCCTTCTCCTTGGATGAGGGTAGTGATAAGCCAACACAAATACCAGAAGATTCTACCCAATAATTGTTATGATTTACTATTTTTTTGCTTGTAGCACTAATAGTATTTTTTGTCTTCTCATGTCATCGCCCAATAGTTTTTATGGATCACTTATAGCATTAGTAATCTTTTTTGTCTTCTCATGTCAAGGTCTGGCACACTCAACATATTTTTAAAAGTGTTTATTTACAAGATGCTCTAGTTAAACGATTTAGCAACTCCAAAACTAAACTTACTAGTAATAATAATAAAAAAAAAAACAATTTATATAATTCTCATTTGATAGAATGCAAAATCCCTAACTTCAAAAATAAATAAATCAAATAGTATATTACTATACCATTTTAAATTTTTTATTAACAAAATTTCAAATTAACAAATATTGATACAATTTTTATAGTTAACATGAAAATATTATATATATATATATATATATATATATATATATATATATATATATATATATATTAAATTTTGTAAATGTATAAATAAATTTAATACTTTAAATCTTTCATATACATAATTTTTTATCAACCAATTCTCATATATATAATATAAAAATATTAACATTTAAAATTAAATCATAAAAAATAATTTGATAACTTTCCCATTATATCACTGTCTTCTTCTAGTCCCAATTAAATATGTTTCATTAATTAAAGCATTTATATATGGCAATCAACAATTCTGGAGTTATAGTTCTTTTAATGTATTAGGGCAGTATATACCAATTCTTGGATTATTGTACTTCCTAAATTCAACGTTGACATTTATTTCAATAATTCATTAATGAAGTTCCATTAATTAAAGCATTTATATATGGCAACCAACATTTCTGGAGTTATAATTCCATTAATACATTAGGACGGTATATACCAATTCTTAGATTATTATGCTTTTTAAATTCAAAGTTGATATATACTTCCCTAATTCATTAATGAAACTATAATTCCAAAAACACAAGACTCACCTGCATTTCTCCATCATGGGTGAAAGCATTTCTCCATCATCAAGCATTCAAATTCGTAGTTTAATAGTGAAGGAATACAATGCAAAAGGAATAAAGATTAGTGAAAGCAAAATTCACGAGTGTTTCATGTGAGTGGTTTAAGTTCATTGTACAAAGTTACTCCAGGTAAACATTTTTTTTTATAGACATGAAACACAGTCCATTATTGAAATTGACTTTCTTACAAGAAGACAGATAATTTTTTAAATAATATATTTTAAATAATTGTAAATATTTTATTCACAAAAAAATTAAAATAATAAAATATTTATATGATTGGTGATGGAGCGTATTGTTAAGTCAATCTGTGATGTGAAGGTCGGTTATTCAAAACTCTGTGGGAAAAAAATCAATCATGTTAAGGGTTGGTGTGGCCTTAGCCTAGTGCGATCCCCAGGTGATTTTGACAGCTTAGATGCCCTTGGATCACAGTTTCTCAAGCCAAAGATTAAACATGTAGTCATCTCTGGAGGACGTAGACAACTTGACAAACAAACAAAAAATATTTATATGATTTTTATAATTATTATAGATATTTTTTTGTTTGTTTGTCAAGTTGTTTGTGATCCTCTAGGCTTGACCTGTGGCTTAAGGAGTCGCGACCCAAGGTCATCTAAGCTATCAAAGTCACTCGGGGATCACACCCAACCTGGGCATCGCCAACTCTTACCTGAGTGGATTTTTTAGCATGTGTCCTCTCCCTAGTACAGGCCACAACCACACCCATGAGGTTTGATTTTGGGTTGCCTTGCCAACGAGGTCCATCCTCAACCGGTTGTGCTAGTAAGACTTGACATAAAAATATTCAAATTTAATTAAAAATATAAATTATAAAACTGAAATTTTATGAAATTAGAAATTGTTATCATATAAATTATAATTTTAAATTTTAATATATAAATAAATTTAGTGGTTTACTTGTTTTTTTAATGTGTTATAGACTACCTAACCCAAAAGTGTAATGTAATGTAATTTAATACTTATAACATTGTATGATTGTCGTATTCTTCCATGGGGATTGTCCTATTTTATGAAGAAGCACAAGACTTACATGCAATAGCAGCGAATACCAGCACATGGGTGAAAGGGAGGATAATAATTTTTATTCATGCTCAATTATTCAATCCTTAATTTAAAGTCACTTTTTACAGTGCAAAGAAAAATTTATGAGTGCTTCACGTGGCCATTTTTAAGTGCATTGCAATTTATATGAATTTAATAGAGATGAAACAAAGTTAATTGTGTAAAGTTCTTAGGCAATTTATGTTTTTTTTTATCAGTAAGTATGGGACTCCTTCTATTAACAAATTAAATATTTATAGTCATAGATCTGCACGTTAGCCGGAAACCAAATTCTTTGTCCAAAATTCTCAAAATGTCTCTGCCCAACACTGGAAATCGGAGGGATATCAAGTCTAATGACCCCTAAAATAGATAGAAGGGCCAACACTTCAACATTTAACCAACTAAACCTACAAAGACTTCGAACTGTGAACACTACAAGGCTAGAAGCCCACCAGAAGCTTATCATAACATAAAAAAGAAAAAATTGGATAGTCTCGATGCTAGTTCTCCCCTCCCAGGTTGTTCGACTGTTGCATTGTCATGACGTCCTCCTCTTCTCCTTCCCCGGGATCATCCGATGGAGGCACAAAGTGTGGTCAAAGAATGTCTAGATACCCTGCAATCATCAAGGTGTTCTTCAGCTTGCCGATACTTTTGTCAAGCCCTTCCCTAATGCTGCGGAGGTTCTCTCCCACAGCTTGGCCAATTATCATTCTCTCGCATATCAGGCAGCCCAGGATGATCCACATCACCCACACCAGTTGCACCTCGACCCTCTCCCCATTCTCCTGCTATAGGGACTTGACCAGGTTCACCTCCAATTTGGAGATGGTGGAAGCATTCGTGTCATCATTCTCGACGAAGAACAACGGCTCCAAATCCAGCCTTCTATCCCTGAACTATAGCTGAGACCTGTGCCACCCCACTTCCCCGCCTCTGGACATCTCTCCTCTGGCTCTACCTGTTCTACGTTCTACCCAGCAATGGGCTTGAGTAAGAAGACCCGCCATCCATCGCTCCAGGAAAGAGCGTCTACAGAACACAAACACTACCGCCTGCATTGCCTTTGATATCCCTACCCCTTTCTACCCATTCACCTAGTTTCTCCAAGTTAGGACGGTTCCACCTCGTCCGCTTCGGCTTCTTAAAACCCGTCTCAAGTGCCCTGCTTTGCTTTCGTCCATATGCCTTACAACACACTTAAATCCACACTCGAGTGGACTGGGACATCGCTGGTGCCTCCATCCCTCAAAATCATGCGAATCCATTTCCTCCGCTTCTGTTTTTCGGTGTTGTACTGTACTGCTCACTGCCACCGTCCTTCCCCCGCTTATCTTGCCCTCCTCTTTCACGCCTTCCTCCACGTCGCCTCCTGCATGCCCCTCACGCGTGCTCGACCTCCAGGTGGGCGAGCGTGCGTGACACCATTCCTACCTCGTGAGGGCCTTTGTCACCTACATCCAGGGATAGGTGATTTATGTTATTATCCTTAAATTTATTGTAATTTTTTCTTATCTTAATTTCATGGGTGATATAGAGAAGAAAGTGGATAATTGAAAGTAAGATTTATAAGTGTTTAATGTGGGCATAGTCTTGTTAGGTAGTTTACTTGGTTGAAGTTTTTTTAGCCAAATTATTAGCCCTTAATCATGAGCCACGAATTCAATTCTCCTTGAATCCATCAAAATTAGGCCCCAACAATTAGATTGACTAGATCCAATAAATATGAAACAAAATCAACTATACAAAATTCATAATTTCTCATATAAACATTCTCATTCAATATTTTATGGTTATGGATCAATATAATGCTTCACAGTGATTGCCATCTTCCATAAAAAAAAACTAGTGTTATTCTAACACCGCAGTGATTACTATCTTCCATTAAAAAAAACTAAAGTGTTATTTAACGTCGTAGTGATTACCATCTTCCATATAATAATAATAAAAAAATGTTATTCTAACGCCGCAGTCATTACCATCTTCCATAATAAAAAATAAAAATAAAAAATTAAAGTGTTATTCTAACGTCGCAGTTGTTACCATCTTCCAAAGAGTTTTTCTAACCTTAAAATTTTAAGTAAAAATAAATCTTGTTTATCATTGAGACCGTCGCAGTAAGATTGTGTGCAGCTTGTTTAAAAATTTCACAATGACTAGATTTTTTTTTCAAATCATACAGCGTAATCATGATTGAGCAATTGTAAATTTTTGTTAATTAGGTTAGTGAATAAAGATTTTCCAAACAATTTTGTCTTGGAAAATCAGTAGTTAGGTAGAAAATAAAATTGATTCAACTGTTTAATCTGAATCAATAAGAGAGATAAGTGATAGAGTAGGTTATTTTTTTATAAAAAAAAGTGATGTGGGTTTGCTAGATTAAATGCACCCTAAGAAAAAGAAGAAAAAAATGTCTGAAAAAGGTTCTTTCATCTTTTAGGCCCACAACAACGTGGTGTCTCCTTCGTGTTTTGCACCCCCTCCGCTCAAACTGCTTACCGCTTCATACCCCCCCCCCCCTCAAGAAAACTGCTTTTTCCTTGCAATACCGAAACTGCTCACCTATCCGTTTTGCACCAATCTTGTCATGCCAACTTGATTATGCCTATTTCCAATTACTTCCCTTCCTACATAAAACCATCCGTTATGCATTTAATTAAATAAATGATCGTTAATACAACAGATCCACGCCACAATCAACGAAAACAACCCAACTGTGTATAAAACCATGCATTCTAAACCTGTTTAACTTCACCTTGCTCATTTCTTTGCACTTTCCATTCTTGTGACAGGTTTACAGAGACCCAGATCGATTCATCAAGTCATTACCAATCCCAACATTGTGTCTATTGCGCCTTCTTCACCAACCCAAAACTCTACACAGTCCTGATAAACCTATTCTTTTCTCAACCCTTTCAATTTGCTGAAACAAATTGAATCATGCCTCCTAAAAATAAAATCTAGGAGGAACCTGTTAACCCATTAATCCATCCTCCTGTTTATCTAGACCACATCCCTCTAACTAACAGAGACTGCAAAATTCATGAAACCCTCTGTGAATTTGAAAATTTTGAGATGTATTGTTGACTAGAAGACAAATACATAGACAAGTCAGATGAATTTGGACTGTGGGAATCAAACTTACCTCATTATATTGTCCCCCATACCCACAGTGCCCCTGAATTCTTCCGCAAATGTCAGGCCTACTACATACCTAGCTAGAGAGCCATAATTTCCCTCACAGGTGAAATTATGTTCACCATCACTGCCCAATCCATTGATCAAATGATTGAGGCCCCTTCTGTAGAAAATGGAACTCCTGTCTCCCAAGAAGACCTTAATGAATGATATCAGAAGCTAGATTTTCCAAAATATCTAAAACCCTTGAGTGTTTTCTAGTTGAAGATACTCAGTTGCCTAAAAATAACCCTCCTTACACTTCCTCCATTTTCCCTGACAAAGACAAGCAAATAATCACAATCATTTCATACCTCCTTGGATACTATTCTAACCAGTGGGTGGATGAGCCAATTATATATTTCCTCTCCATATTTTCTACAAATTCTAAGCCATCTATCCTTTTTAATTTCAGCCAATTCCTAGCAAATAGTATTCATGACCAATTTTTCAGATTTCAAACAAAAGAGGTGTTTAAATATGCCTCTATTCTAGTTTAGATGTTTTTATATTTCTAGGGAGACAAATTTAAATTTGCAATGCAGAAATTGGATGATGATGGAAATCAACAGTTAGTCATCCTCTGGAATACCATGGTGATGAAAGAGCAGAAGGAATATTCATATAAATAGTTCATTGAACTGTTTGTACATCCAACAATGAGCCTTCTTAGCAGTACAACTGAACAAAGAGTCAGTGAGGAAATTAGAAGGATTTTACATCTATCAGATCAAACAAATACAGGTGACTAGTATTTATACTAGAACTACACAGAGTTGAGAATTTATGGCTGTGAGCTTGATCCTTACAAGCTTCCAAAATTCCTCCCAATGAGGATTTTTTCTTTAGAGTACATCATGAAGATGTTGAATGTTGATGAAATCCACTTTCTATCAGCAAATAAAAAGTCATATTTCAGGATAAAAACATAGATAGGGCCATTTATTTGCAACAACCGGTCAGCAGCGGAGGAAGAAGACAAAATATTGAAGGAAATGAAGTTCAGTCTCAGTTATACCTGGTCCTATGATCCATTGGGAACCATTTCAAAATTAAGGGTAGAAAAAAAGACTACTCCTTATATACATACTCATAGGCCAGAAATAGAAAAGTACATGAACCAAATGGAGTGGGTTGAAAACACTCCGCAGGAGGCTAAGGAACAGCTAGTATCTACTTCCACATCACAGACTCCTGTCCCACAAGAGAAAGCAGGAAAAATATTGAGAGAAGAAGAGTCACCTTTAGTGGTTGAAACTACAAGCAAGGAATTCAAGATAATGTACAGAAAAAGAACCAAACTCAATCCTAAAGTTAATACAAATAAAGATTCAGAACATGAGGTTATCATAATCACTAAGGAGACACCTACATCCTCTCAAGTTGGTGGCCAAACTACTCTCTCTCCTACTACTTCTATAACTTCATAGGACCAACAACATGCCATTCAGACAAGTAAGGTTGTTTCGGGAGAGAAAGAGAAGACAATTTTTGATACATTTGGGGAAATCAAATTGAAGAATGAAATCCTGAAGAATAACACATATAGTCAATTCTGGAAGTAGACTTCTAGTTCTCAGAGTAGGTTGTTGTCAACATTTGACTCTAAGAAAGGTAAAATGCAAATGGCCTTTATAAAGGTACAAATTTCACAACCCAAGACAACAACTGATTACAAGAAAAAATCATTTGAGTTTGACATCAAAGACATCCATCCCATTGTTCAAATGGAGAAGCACAAGAAAACCGATGAAATGATTTCCTCTACCTTAACTAATACAACCATGAGTTTATCTAAATTGTAGGTTTCCTTAGCAAACATTCAATCATAGCTAAATATGGAGAAAATCTCCTCTCTGGCCAAAGATACAAGAATTAAGTCTTTGGAAGACTTGATGGCCAGAGTAGGATATGATCCTTCCAACATAAAATATGCAGATGAGATAATAAAGAAGAAGGATGCTGACATAGCAGCATTGAGGAAAAAACTAAAATTGTCATCCACAAAAGACCCTCTCACCAAATATATTGAAGAAACAGAGTCTTAGAAGTTGGATATGATGAAGCTCATCATCGAGAAAAACGCACAATTGAGACAGTTGGAGACAAAAATGGAGAAAATGATCAAGGAGAGGGAGCAGGCTGCAAAACTTTCCATTATTCCTTTGGTGGTTGTACCTCTTATAGCCATCCCCATAGCTACAACTTCTACAATAAACACAACAGATGGTGCAGAACAATTGACAAAGGCAGTGGAGAATCTGTCTATCTAGACAGAGGAAATTAAGAAGCTTCAAGATCAAGTCAAACTATTGCAAGACCAGAAATCAAGAAGTGAAGTTTCTCGTGCAGTTGAAGCACGGAGATCTCAGAAATTGATAGAGAGGTTGCAGAAGTCAGAAAGATAATCATCCATTGGACAGACATTGGGCCAAGTCAAAGAAATTATCTAGACAGATACCGTTGAATCCATTAATAAAATATGTCCCTACATCCAGATTATTTTTGAACAGAAGGAATTGATTGAGAAAGCAAATGATGCCATCACAACCATCAAAGAAGAGCTTGGAGATATCCCTATTACAACAAATAAAATCATTAAATTATTAAACTCCAAAAACAGATATGAGCTAGAAGTGAAGAAGAATCTCACTAAGAAAAACCTGATTATTCATATGTAAGAGAAATGCCACAATTTAGAGATAGCAGTGAATAGATTCCTCAGCAGGATTGAACCTCTAACACAGAGGGGTCTGCCTTCTCTGTTTGTCATTAATGATAAATTGATAACCCATGGAGACTATGTGAAATTTCCAGGGACACTGCCAAATTCACCAATATCAAAGGCACCATGACAAGTAGAGAATTCTTGGAAGCAATGAGAAATGATCTTTTCATTCAACATGAGGTAAATCACATCTTTGTGGTAAAACCTACTTTTTCCAGATATACTGAAGTGGATGAAATTTACCTGTTATACAATATTTTGTCACCATCCCTACAATCCCCATCCCGAACATTGGAGGACCATTTCAGTGACTTCTGTGTACTATCATACATTGCCATAAGTGTCATTGCATCCTTTAGCATGTCAAGGACATCTTCTCTATTGATCATTCCTCAAGCAGAAATTCAAAAACATATGATTTTGGATCGCTGCTGGTAGGCTGTTATGGCCTTGCGCCCATGGAGAAATTAACACTGGGCCCTATGCCCTTTGGCACTCCATCTCAGAAGGGCACCCGCACCGAGCTGTTTTTGGAAAGTTTTTAAAAATAGAAACAAAGTTTCCATGCTTAAGAACTTCATGAGCGGATTCATCATGGTTTTTTCGACTAAATCAGTTTGAGTTTCTCCCTTTGGCTTGTTGGTTCCTACAATTGTGAAACTACCCAAAGGGATAGACCTCTCCTCCACCTTATGTGGGATCCCAAACCACCTCCTCCTCTCTTATAAATCCTTCCTCCTCACATTGATTTAGCTAGCTGAACAATCATTACTATAGCTCGTCATCCTAGGGTTTCTAGGTGTCTTCGATTGCTTGTTTGGCCACAGGTTCACTAAGCTTCTGAGTTGTGTATGAGTCAATCTAGCCTTTTGTATTTTCAACTCTTGGACTAATTGTTTGGTCTCTTTCTTTGATTCTACGTGTGTTGGGTCATCAAACTATCATCTTGGTGTTCGTTTGAACTTCCATCTGTCACCCTGAGCATAGATGACAATGCTCATTGAGTCGATTTGAAAGTCCTCTTTCTGCGTAAAGGAATGCATGTCTGGTTTGAGTGTATTTTATATTCACTTTGGATTGGTCTCTTCGTTATAATCATTTCATTCGAGTTGCTCAAAACTAGTGTTTGTTTGTTCCTTTTAGTATAACAATGCATTATTGCTTCTCATTCATATAAAAGAACAAAATTTTCATTCTTTCTCTTGATTTGAAAATGAAAAGTAGTCTTTTACATTAGTAGCTTTCTCATTAAAAAGTGAAAAACAAGCAAAAATCCTTTCGTTTTCTGCTTTGGTCGTGTTAGTAGCATTAGGAAAATTTCTTCTTGCATTTGATTGATTGCTGCTTCATTGTGAATTTCTATCCCTCTCTTAGCTAGTTGTTCATCGAATTAGAATGATATTATTTGTCATGTAGTTGTGCATTAGAGATTTGAGATTACATTCGGTAAGGCCTTCAAACTGAAACATAATTTCAAGATAAACTTTAAAATTAACTCAATCAACCTAAGGAAGCATTGAAACTTAACGCTCACATTTTAGAAGTCTAGGCTAGTGATGTGTTCCAGCGTTGTTAAACCTAGTAGCTGTCCTTCGCCATATGGCATTAGACAATGCTAGCACAGACTTGTGCTCCCCATACCATCGATTATATAAAGGGAGACCCTCATAAGTTGCAATCCTTTATCCATAGGAAGCCGAGTCTACCGCCCTGTAACCATGATACACTGAACACAACATTCAAGGAGACTACTTGCACGTACATTAAGTCCTTGGTAATTTCTCTTTCATTTGATCATCAAGGTGTATATTGTAGTTCAAGGGAGCTTGGTACAACCTCTTTCTTAGATTTTCTGAGTAGACATTTTGATCTTTCCGTTACTCTCTAAAATTTGAAAAGATCATCGAGCACTTTTCCTTTCAATCTCGTCCAACCTGAAAGTGACTAGAGTCACCTTTTTCCCTTTTCTCGACTCTTAAAATATGAAAAGGCATAGTTTTGTTTCAATGTCATAAAATTAATTACCTACAATCACATGCCCATTAAAGTTATTTTCTTGAATTTTTCATAAGTAATTCCTTAGTGATTTCTCTTGAAGCCTCGAATTGATCATCTCGTGTCTCTCCTGTTTTTGAGACAAAGTCACGGTGGCGGAACCACCAGTTTCGTCGTCCCCTTCATTACCTCGTAGTGAAGAAACTTCTCCCGAAGTTTCTTTGGAGACATCTCAGTCTATCAGGACTTTAGGTTACTGGCATTCTATTATTCTGAGTGTTCAACCTCTTGCCACTTGATCTCCTCCCGAGGAACCATTTGATATCAATTGGCAACCTCCGGATGCTTGGGCCTTTTTGAGGGAAGATCCCTCACAACCGCTTGAATCACCATTAACCTATGCTTTACTTACCACTGCTCGTCGCCTTTTCACTGATAGTATGTCTTCATTCGACATGGATGCCATGAGCACTATTAGTAGTGAAGAGACTTATGTTTCTATGAGAGAATATCAGTTCCCTCCGGAGAATTTTCCTTATGTCTCAAGTCAACCTTTCTTAGAGCCTTCATCTCTCCCGACTGGTTATCATTTGTTGAGTCAGAACATTTGTGGTGCTACATCTTTGTATCAAAATCCGATATGATCAGGTACATCAGCTCCTTCGGAGGGGTCGTTTGTATCAGGTCCATCCCCTTCTACTCCTATCGCGTCGACGGTCGTTACGACTGTCCCAACCTAGCCCACCATTTGTGTGGCGTCTTCTGCACCTTTTATTAGTTTGATTCTATCATTACCGCCATCTTCTGCTGTTCGTGGGACACTTCCTATTGCTTTCGCGATACCTATTGGACCCGTCATGAGTGGATCACAGCCTCACGTATCGGGAGTCCATCAACCTACTGGTAGTGCACCTATCTTCTTTAATACTATTCCAGGAGGTTTGACATATGACTAGTATATGATGGCCATTCAGCAACAAAATTACTTCTCTTAGGGTTCTCAATAGGTTCAAGCTCCCATAAATCCTCCACACTACTATGATGAGCATAGAAATGACATCTATCACTATGAGCCTCAGCCACAAGGCCCATTATATGTTCAAATGCCTCAGATGCTATTTTACCCCAACTAGTTCACACACCTACAGGGACAACCCTATGGTCCACAAGGACAACCCTTTCAGGGACAACCTTCGGTCCAATAGGGAAAACCATATGGTCCTATTGGTCAATCTCTTGTTCAACAGGGAGCGTCTTATGTTCCCCAAGGGAAAACCTATCCATCTCATGGACAAACTTTCGTGCAACAGAGTCAGCCTTACATTCAACAAGGCCAAAATTTTGTACAGCAAGGTCAACCCTCTACTTCTCAGTCGGGCCAACCTGGTTTTTAGGGGAAACATGGCTCATCTCAACCATCAGGCCAACCTGTACCGTAGGGGCAGCCTGGTAGACCTCAACATCCTGGCCAACCTGCACCCCAGGGACAACCTGTCCAACCTCAACATCCAGGCCAACCTGCACCCCAAGGATAGCCTGTTCAACCTCATTATCTAGGTCACTTTGCACCCAAGGGGCAGCCCGTGCAACCTCAGGGCCCACCTTTTATTCCTCAAGGTCAATCTTCAATGGTACAAGGTCTGCCCCAAGGAACTGCTTACATTCCACAACAAAATCCATATGTTGCTCAGACAGGGCCTCAATGGTTCGCTCAGAATCAATATCCTGGTCCTCAACAAGTGTATGGGAAAAATTATCAGAATTATAACCCCCATGGACAAAATCCTCTGGGACAAAACATATGGGGTCAAAATGTTTTTTAACCTGGTTGGAATCCCAATACTGGTCTCTATCAAAGGCCTGCAATGCCTTTCAATTTGCAATTGCCCTTCCTTGCTATGCTGGAACTGCCCGATGTGTCGAAGTTGAAAAATGATCCCATCCTTCATAATCCATATTGGCCCCCAGTTCCTACCAAAATTCCTAGTGATTGTCCCAGATTTGAAGGCAAGTCCGGAGAAGACCCCCAAGCGCATGTTATGACATACCATCTTTGGTGCTCCTCTAACTCTTGGGTTGACAATTCAATTTGATTACGTATTTTTCAAAGGACTCTCACCGGTGCCGCTACAAATTGGTACATTGAGCTCTCCCGCGACATCTTTCAAGATTTCAACTCTCTCACCTTGGCATTTCTCACGCACTTTCAGTTACCAGTTCGTTATGAAACTGAGACGCACCTCCTAACATCCTTGAAATAGGATCGAGCTACTCATATCTCTGGTCATATTCATGAATGGAGGTGGCGTCATCGTTTGATCAAGTTTGACATTCCTGATCAACTTCTCACTGATTGGTTCACTACCTCTTTTATCTATCTGATTGCTAAGGATATCACTATGGGGGCATGTGTTACTGAGGAACAAGCCATCTCTCGTGCCCAGTACCTCGATCTCGTGTACTCTCAATTTGGCACACTGTATGAACTCTTGCCCGATGCTCCGCAACATGGAACTACCAAAGAATCGACAATGCCATATGTCGATGGTATCATCGTTTATGTGTCTCATACTTCTCGTAAGTCTTCTCCGAATCCTGCGAAGAAAAAATATACTTCTTCCACTTATACTGCTTCTCAGCCACCTCTGAATCCTAGTAAGCCCACAGAAGTGAATGCCGTCCAGTCCACTCTGGCGGATAAATCTTCTAAAGGTAAGAAAAAGGGCAAAGGTAAGGCCAAAGCTGATACCCTGAAGCAGGATTCTCCGAAACCTAATGTTGATGATGGTTCGAAATGTAAATCAAAGTACCCTTGTCTGATTTGTGACGACGAGCATTACACCAAAGACTGTCCATGACGGGCTGAGGTGAGTCGACTGCTCAAAGGCACTCAAGGCACTCTGGTTGTTCTTAAAGAACCATTCCCATCGCAGCAAACTCAGATGGTGGAGCAACCTCAGTCCTCTACCCCTTTTGGCTCTTAGGTTTTCATGATGAATGGCGCTGCACCCATCTCTATTGCTACGAGATCGAAAGATTATACCGAATCGCGTCAAGCAGCAGAGAAAGAGATTGTAGATGGTCCTCCTCCCCCGCTTTCTTCTGGCCCTCTTCACATTGAAAGACCTAGTCCTGAGCCTGTTGTACGACCGCCTTCCAAAGGTGTACTCCGTAAGTCTTCCTATAACCCAAATGCCCATGCCGCTCAGCATTACAGTATTGTTTAGGATTTGGCTCAGGCGCCATACACTATGTTTGCATTGGAAGTACTTTAGAGCTTTCAATCACAACAAAAGGCTTTGCTATCTACCATTGGAGGGGTTTACCTCGCCGATTCTAACCTTATCACTTTTGATTTGGAAAATTTCGTCCAAAGTATCCCTCACCAGATTGCATTGATTATCCAAGTTGGGATTAATGGAAAGAATATCCATCGAAAAATCATGGACGAGGGTGCGTTGACTTGCATCATGTATTTTGCATGCTGGAAAGCCATTGGTTCTTCGGCCCTCAATCAGTCTCCAAACACTTTAGAAGCTTTTGACGGAAGGGAATCTCACCCTCTTGGTGTTCTCTCCAGCTTAACTATCACATTGGAAGGGAAAATGGTTAACGTTGAGGTTGAAGTCGTTGATGCCAAGCTCAATTATAATCTTCTCCTCGGTCGCAGTTCGAATCATGCTATGCTATGCGTCTCATTCACTCTCTTTCGTGTTCTTTGATTTCCGCATAAAGGAAAGATCATCATTGTCGATCAATTGTCCTTTTTCAATTCCACGTCCTCCAAGAGCAACGTTCAAAGATACTGCCCTTATGGGTATTTTTTCTCTTCCTCCGCCCAATACTGCTCAGGTCAATATGATCTCCACGTCTTCTGATCCATGGATCATCCCTTTGCCCGAGCAGATTGATTCGTTTGGTGACTCAATGTCGTTAAGCCCAATAGAAATTTATAGGCCTGCGTGTGTGCGTATATATATATATGAACAAGTGTCATATGAAGTGAGTTGTGATTTTTTGGGCGTGTGGTATTGATAAGCCATGGTATTGGCCCATGATATTGTAAGAAAGTCTATTTACAAATGGAAAAGTGAGAGTAAATATCCATAGTTAAGAATATTGTTCCATGTTTGTATATATACATAACTTATATATTACTCATTTTTATAATTAATAATAATTAACTAAAAGAGAAAAAGGACATAACTACTTTGAAGATGAATCACAACCTTTTCTTTGTGTATACTACTAAGAATACTCTTGAATATTATATGGAGGTGAAATCCTTGTTATCCACGTAATAATTATTGATAATTAAATAGTCCATATGGTTAGCTCAATTGGTCGAGTCCCTGTCGTTAAAGAACATATCCTATTGATAGGTCACGGGTTCAATTCTCGCAACACCCTCGAGGTCAAGATCTATGGTTGTGCCGATAGGAAATGATCCCTTCGGGTGAATCTGCCTAAAAAAAATATTTTGTGGATGTAGTGGTCATCTATCTCCAGGTCCATAACCACATAAAAAATAAAATAAAATAAAAGATATTGATAATTAAATTAAAATTTTGGAAGTCCTATTAAAAAATAGACATGCCTATTGACATAAATATATAATGAAATTTTAAATAATATTTTGAATTTTCACCCATAGGGTGTAGAGCACATGGTGAAAAGTTGTTCTATTAACAAATTCCATGGTGTAAAGATCACAGGTTTGAAACTTCGTGGTATAAAATACAACCATATTAAGGGTTGGTGTGGCCCAAGCTAGGTGCGATCCTTGGGTGATTTTGAAGACTTAGATGCCCCTGGGTCATGGCTATTCAAGCCACAAGTTAGGCATGCTAGTCATCTCGGGACTCACATTACCTAGCAAACAAAAAAAAAAAATTGAATTTTCAATCCCCAAGGAGGGTGTTGGGTTTCCCGTCTCCTTGATATGATGTCAACTCACACTCCTAGTATACTTGGGGCATTACATGTGCTCTCTTGAACCCGACACAAGCTTAAATGTCATTTGAATATTACAGGTGGCATAGGGAGGTATAGGAGGACTCAACAAGAGAATTATATTAGATTGGAAGATCTAGAGGAAAAAATTGACAGTATAGACCGCAAGTTGACCATTATAGCTAGGAGATTAGGCAACATCGCCTTCTCCTGGGATGAGGGTTGTGATAAGCCAACACAAATACCAGAAGATTCTACCCAGTAATTGTTATGATTTAGTATTTTTTTTTGCTTGTAGCACTAATAGTATTTTTTGTCTTCTCATGTCATCGCCCAATAGCTTTTATGTATCGCTTGTAGCACTAGTAATCTTTTTTGTCTTCTCATGTCAAGGTTTGGCACACTCAACATGTTTTTAAAAGTGTTTATTTACAAGATTCTCTAGTTAAATGATTTAACAACTTAAAAACTCTAAGCTTACTAGTAAAAAAAGACAAAAAACAATCTATATAATTCTCATTTGACAGAATGCAAAATCCCTAACTTCAAAAATAAATAAATCAAATAATATATTACTATACCATTTTAAATTTTTTATTAACAAAATATTAATACAATTATTTTATATGTTTTTTTTATAGTTAACATGAATATATTAAAATTATATATATATTGATATATATTACATTTTGTAAATGTATAAATAAATTTAATACTTTAAACTTTTCATATACATAATTTTTTATCAACCAATTCTTATATATTATAAAAATATTAACGTTTAAAATTAGATAATAAAAAATAATTTGATAACTTTTACATTACATCATTGTCCTTTTCTACTATGCAGATTGTCTCAATTAAATATGTTTCATTAATTAAGGCATTTATATATGGGAACCAACTGGAGTTATAGTTCCTGGATTATTGTACTTCCTAAATTCAATGTTGACATATACTTCCCTAATTCATTAATGAAATTTCATTAATTAAAACATTTATATATGACAACCAATATTTCTGGTATTATAATTTTATTAATACATTAGAGCAGTATATACCAATTTTTAGATTATTATATTTCCTAAATTCAAAGTTGATATATACTTCTCTAATTCATTAATAAAACTATAATTCCAGAAATATTAATTGCATCTATTTCATAAACCAGTAAAGACACACGACTCACATGCAATAACAAAAAAAAATACAAGAACAGATGGGTAAAAGCATTTCTCCATCATCAAGCATTCAATTCCGTAGTTTAAAAGTCACTTAGGTCACTTTTCACAATGCAAAAGGAATAAAGATAAGTGAAAGCAAAATTCACTAGTGTTTCATGTGAGTGGTCCTCTGGGTAAACATTTTTTTATAGACATGGAACACAATCCATTATTGAAATTGACTTTCTTACAAGAAGACAGATAATTGAAAGCAAGATTCACCAAGTGTTTCATGTGGACAAACATATGGAACAAAGTCAAACTGTGTAAAATAACAAACTCAATTATTGACTCTGCTACAAGAAGACACATATAACTAAAAGCAAGATACATGAGTGTTTCATGTGGGCATACATAAAACAAAGTTAACATTTAATTTCTCTCCATATTCATTACATTCTCCAATTTATAATATAGAATAAATAATTATATAGAAAATTAGTCATAATTTCCCCAAAAACTTAAGCTGTTAAAAGCTAAGTAATAACACACTCTAAATAGGTCATAATTTTATTAGGAAAACAATATAAATTCTAGTATGATTTTGAGAAAATTTCGCTGAATTTTTTTAAAATTTAGGTTATAGTTGTCAAGTTTCAAGATTTTGGGTATCTTAGAATTCTTGTTGGTGTTGAATCTCTTTCTGCCATATAAAAAAAATCAATTTGAATATTCTCATAGTAGTATTTCATGAAGAATTTTTTCCCTACAAGAAATTCTGGCCTTGCCAAACCAAGTAATAATCTCAGGAAGAACTGTTGTTGCCTACTTATTGTTACGGTTGTTTCAGGCTCTTGAAATGATAAAATTTGAAGTCACTTACAAGGATGGCATTTCCCATCAATAAATTTGTAGAGAGCCCACCCTGCAAGTGCAAGCACTATAAGTTACATTGCAAAGTTTGGTAACAACAAAGACCTTTCATTCTTAATATATTTATATTAATTTTTAAAATAATATATTTAAAATAATTGTAAATATTTTATTCACAAAAAATTAAATTAATAAAATATTTATATGATTGGCGATGGGGCGTACTATTAAGTCACTTTGTGATGTGAAGGTCATTCATTTAAAACTCTGTGGGAGAAAAATCAATCATGTTAAGGGTTGGTGTGGCCCTAGCCGAGTGCGATCCCCGGGTGATTTTGACGGCCTAGATGCCCCTGGATCACAGCTTCTCAAGCCAAAGATTAATCATGTAGTCATCTCTGGAGGACGTAGACAACTTGACAAACAAAAAAAATATTTATATGATTTTTATAATTATTATAGATTTTTTTTTTTTTTTGGTTTGTCAAGTTGTTTGTGATCCTCTAGGCTTGACCTGTGGCTTGAGGAGTCGCGACCCAAGGTCATCTAAGCTGTAAAAGTTACTCGGGGATCACACCCAACTTGGACATCGCCAACTCTTAGCTGAGTGGATTTTTTAGCATGTGTCCTCTCCCTAGTACAGGCCACAACCACACCCGTGAGGTTTGATTTTGGGTCGCCTTGCCGACGAGGTCCATCCTCAACCGGTTGTGCTAGTAAGACTTGACATAAAAATATTCAAATTTAATTAAAAATATAAATTATAAAACTGAAATTTTCTGAATTTAGAAGTTGTTATCATACAAATTCTAATTTTAAATTTTAATATATAAATAAATTTAGTGGTTTACTTGTTTTTTTTTATATGTTATAGACTACCTAACCCAAAAGTGTAATTTAATGTAATTTAATACTTATAACATTGTATGATTGTCGTCTTCTTCCATGAAGATTGTCCCAACGATATATGCTTCTTTGATAAAAGCATTCATCTATTTTATGAACAAGCAAAAGACTCACATGCAATAGCAGGGAGTACTAGCACATGGGTGAAAGGGAGGATAATAATGAAAGCTTCAATTTTATTCATGGTCAATTATTCAATCCTTAATTTAAAGTCACTTTTTACAGTGCAAAGCAGAATTTATGGGTGCTTCATGTGGTCATTTTTAAGCGCATTGCAAATTATATGTATTTAATAGAGATGAAACAAAGTTAATTGTGTAAAGTTCATAGGTGATTTATGTTTTTTTTATTAGTAAGTATGGGAATCTTTCTATTAACAAATTAAATATTTACACTCATAGATCTGCAGGCTAGCCAGAAACTAGAACCTTTGTCCAAAATTCTCAAAAAGTGTCTACCCAACACGGGAAACCAGAGGGATATCAAGTTTAATGACCCCTAAAATGGATAGAAGGGTCAGAGCTTCAACATTTAACCAACTAAACCTGCTAATACTTCGAACTATGAACACTACAAGGCTAGAAGCCCACCAGAAGCTTATCATAACACAAAAAATAAAAACTTGGACCGTCTCGATGCTAGTTCTCCCCTCCGAGGTTGTTCGAATCTTGCATTGTCATGACGTCCTCCTCTTCTCCTTCCTCGGGATCATCCGATGGAGGCACACAGTTTGGTCGAAAAATGTCTAGATGCCTTGCAATCATCATGGTGTTCTGTAGCTTGACAATACTTTTATTGAGCCCTTCCCTAATGCTGTGGAGGTTCTCTCCCACAGCTTGGCCAATTCTCATTCTCTTGCGTATCAGGCAGCCCAGGATGATCCGCTTCACCCACACTGGCTGCACCTCGACCATCTTCCCATACTCTTGCTGTAGGGACTTGACCAGGTCCACCTCCAATTTGGAGATGGCAGAAGCATTCGTGTCATCATTCTCGACGAAGAACAACGCCTCCAAATCCATCCTTCTATCCCCGAACTCTGGCTGAGACCTATGCTGCCCCCCTTCCATGCCTCACATGCAACTTGACTTGCTACCATGTATTCTGCTTCCACTAAACTGTGTGCCATGGATCTTTGTTTCTAGCTGTACCAAGAAACTGCCATAGATCCGATACTAAAAATCCCTCCTGATGTGATCTTTCTGTCTGTTGGGCTGCCTGCCCAATCTGCATCCATGAAGCCATGCAACTTCACCTCATTCGT
This sequence comes from Pinus albicaulis, assembly GCA_034641835.2. NCBI lineage: Eukaryota > Viridiplantae > Streptophyta > Pinopsida > Pinales > Pinaceae > Pinus > Pinus albicaulis. The sequence continues at coordinate 31,838,937 of CM076573.1, forward strand.
CTATCTGTACCATAAACCATACTCAGATGTGCCCCTAAGATATCTCAGCACATGCTTGCCTGCCTTCCAAAAGATCTTGGTAGGCTTAACCATCGCTTTTGAAAGCTGGTTCACCACATAGCATATGTCCAGTCATGTATTAACTAAATACATGAGTGAACCCACCAACTGTCGATAAACAATGGCATCCACTACCTCTGCTGATGTAGCATCCTCTTTCCTCCAATTTCCTGGAAGAGGAGTGTTGATAGGCTTGCAGCCTTGCATGTGAAACTTCTCCAGTATCTCTCGGGCATACTTGCCTTGAGACACAAACAGTTCACCTTCTCGCTGCCATATTTACAATCCAAGGAAATAATGAAGGAGGCCCAAATCCTTCATCTCAAACTATTTTGCAAGATCTGCCTTGCATGAGTGTATCAATTGCTCATCACCCGTTAGTATTAAATCATCAACATAAAGAACAATGATTAAAAGCTTACCCTCCACCACAATTTGGTATAGGTTTGCATCCACCTCACTCTTGGTGAAGCCAAGTCCAGTGAAATAGCTGTCGATCCGAGTGTACCAAGCACGTGGTGTTTGCTTCAGCCTATATAGCGCTCTTTTGAGCCTGCACACATGCGAATCGCTGCTGAAGATCTTAAATCCTTCAGGCTACTCAATGTACACCTCTTACTCAATGATCCCATTAAGGAATGCAGTATTCACATCCATTTGATGAATGTGCCAACCCATCTGCGTTGAGAGAGAAAGGATGGTTTGTATGGAAGAATGCCGTGCGACAGGTGCAAAGGTTTCTTCATAGTCAATCCCCTCGATCTGTGAGAAGCCCCGGGCAAAAAATCTTGCCTTATACTTCTCGACGCTCCCATCAGTAGCTTGCTTTACCTTGTAGATCCATCTTGATCCTACAACTAATTTTCCCACTGGCCTTGGAACAATCTCCCAAGCACTGTTTCTAACAATGAAGTCATACTCCTCGACCATGGCATCTACCCATGTGGGCTCCTGCGCTGCTTCTTCAAAAGAAGATGGATCTGTCACGATACACTTGCTCATCAGAGCCATGTATCCAGTAAATTGGTCAGGTGACTGTCTCTGTCTGCACTATGATGTAGGGACTCCTACATTCTGTGCCGCATCAACCTTCAGTCTCTCAGCTTCTGTGGTACGCTTTATGCCTTGTATGATGTTTGGTTTTGCATGAGTGGGCTCCTCCACTCCATGAATCTCCTCTTGTGGCTGATCCATATCCGAAGTCTCATCTTTCAGAACAAGCAGTTCCTTCACTACATGCAAGTCTAGCTCCCTCTCAAGCATATCTTGTGCAACACCCATGATCGTTTTGTTCTTCCTCTCCGCAACCCCATTCTACTGTGGGTTATGAGGCGCTATGAGTTCTCTTCAAATTCCTTCTTTGCTACAGAAGTCTTTGAATTCACCCGAGATGTATTCACCACCATTATCACTCTGTAGAGCTTTCACTTGCTTCCCTGACTCCTTCTCCACCAATGCTTTAAACTCACAGAAATTTGAGAATGTTTCGCTCTTCTTCTACATGAAGAAGATCCAGCATCTAGGAGAATAGTCATAAAAAAAATAACATAATACCTGAGTTTTGTTGTTGAAGCAACCGAGAAAGGTCCACATACGTCTGTGTGAATTCTCTCCAGCATTACCGAAGCATGGTTCTCCTTCTCATGAAAGGTGGTCTTCACATACTTACCCATAATACATCCCTTGCACTAATCTAACTGCGCAAGAGTACCCTTGGGAAGTCCAGTAGAAATCTTCTACAAAATCTTCAAAGCACCATGGTGAAGATGGCCCAATCTCCTGTGCCATAATTCGCCACTTCTTCTGCTTTTCCCACCACTTCTTCTGCTTTGCTCATCACTTCTTTTGCTTTTCCCACCATTGCAGCGCAACCATCTACCTCCAACTTGTAGAGATTCTTAATTCTAACCCCTATCTTCTTGGTTTGACCTGTTGTTTTACATTGAAGGAAGGCTTTTCCCTCATTGAAAACAACATCATAACCTTTGTATTCCAGTATTGCGACCGAGACCAAGTTCTTCTTTAGACTTGGAACATGCATAACATCCTTCAACAAGAATGGATTACCAGACTCCCTCTCAAAGGTAATGGTCCCAATGCCGGTCGCACTATATCGACCATCGTCGCCCATCTCTATATGCATTTGGAGGTCCTTCTCCTCCAAGTCACTAAACAACTCCTTTTCTCCCGTCATATGGAAAGACGCACCATTATCAAGATACCACACCGATCCCATATGGCTTGAAACCAAGCATGCGATCAAAGAGAAATCAAGTTCAAATTGTGAGGCTTAGGCCTCTCCAGCTGTAGCTCCAACAACCTTCTTGTTCTTCTTCTGTGGGCAATTAGTGGCGAAATTCCCATGTTTGTGACAATGAAAACACTTCACTTTGGACAAATCCTGCTTCTTGCCTTTAGCATCAGATTTTGAAGGAAATTTCTTCCCCTTCCCCTTCCTTGATTTGGCAGCCAAAGCACAATTCTCTTCATCTTCATTCTTCGATGAAGATCCATCCCTAGTACCCTGCCTTATCTCCTCCTACACAAGATCCGACCAAAGAAACTCCCATCCTGGCAGTTTCTCCCGTCCATCGACAGAATCTTCGTAGCTATGCCAACTCTTCGGAAGCCCAAGGAGAGCCAAGCTCACCAAGTATTTTTCATCAAAAGTAACCCCCACAGTTCCCAGTTCATCCTTGTAGTGGACAAACTTCGTGAGGCATTTTGGAATACTGTCGCCCTTCTCCATTTTTATTTTTCTAAGCTTGTATTTAAGTGCCAGGTTCCTCTGGTCGCTTCTGCTTTGTAACAAATCTGTCAAAGCCTTCCACATTAAGAATGGAGTGGATTTCCCGTGAAGGTTGGAAACAATATGGTCCTTCACACCTTCCAACTGAATTCTTCTTGTCTTTGCTGTCTTCTTTTTCCATGCGTCAAGTAATGCAGCATCGCTAGATCCTGGCTTAGGAACATCGCTATCAATGAACTCCTTCAGTCCATTATCCTCCAGCACCATCTACATCCTATCCTTCCAAGCTATGTAATTCGAGCTCCCATCAAGGACATACTCCAATCGCAATCCATTGAAAGACATTTCAATGTATACTCAACTTCTGCACCAAGAATCTTCTGTAGCAAATTCGAATTGTCCACCGGCACAAACTCAACAATCCTTCACAATTGCAATCTTCAAGAATTAACACTGCTTTGATACCATGTAGAAATTAGTATACACTAAGCATACATACATCCATATTCCCCTGATATCACAATATTTAACTTCTTGCAAAATCAAAATCATTCCACTATTAATATTTTGTGGAAAATTAATTGCAAACACATGTGAAGCATAAATAAAAACAATCACACATAACACAGTTGTTTAACGGGAAAGCTTGAAGCTGAAAACCCCAAATATCATATATTATGTATCATGGAGATCATGTAACAATCCTCATACAAATCTTAGTACATCAAGCTCTCAATACAATCAATCGTCACACACTAACATAGAAGAAATATGCAAATCCATGCACCAATCTTTGCCCTCCTGCTAGCCTGCCTCCACTGTGAAATCCAAGCTGATTAAAAAGACCAATTCGATTAAATCCCACTCTCCTTGACTGCGTGATTATCATTGGAAACTCCAATGTATATGTAGATGCAATTCATGCATCACTATGGTCACAACAAATAGTCTATCTCACCTTTCACCTATTTCTGCACTGGGTCTCCACTGGATCTGACATGCACTGTAGTTAAATGATGTATTGTTTAGTTGATTAATGAGTTACTATTTGTTAATTAATTAACTAATTAATTCACTCCACTCTCACTAGTGTATCATTCAGTTAGATTAGATACAACTAGCTCAACTGAGTCTAACTGAGTTAAACTGAATACAACTCCATGAACTACTCTCCCAACTCTGTCATAACTTTACAACTTTAGTTCTAACCGAGTCCTCCATGCATGAACTCCAGTAAATCCTTAGGAATTGTGTAATTCCTTCAACCCACTAATTTGAAAAATCTGTATACTGAAATTATGTGCTCCAAGAGAATAAGTTGTTGTTTAGAGTCTGATTATTATTAAGAGATAATAATACTCAACATGCATCTATTTTTAGATTGACGATATATAAATAGACTTTGCCCAATATTCTAAAAATAGAATTTCATCTATTTTTCCAACTTGAACAACCATCCACAAATAGCATCTTGCAACTTCTGAAATATGATCACCATGTCTAAAAATAGACTTGCGCCAAAAATAGCCTGCGGGCCCACTTAGTGAAGGCGACTCTTTTCACTAAGCTCATCATCTTGTTGAATCTCAACAAAATATTACTTTTGAGTAATATTTTAAATTTTATAAAAGCTTGTCAGTCAAATTTTTAGGAATTAGTTGCAAGCCACGCAAGAAGCATTTACTTATGGAGTTGTCTATCAACGCAACAGAATAGCTTGGACGACAGTTTTTTGCCGGAATCTAGTAAACAAAAAATTTAGAAAATCAGGTAGTTGGAATGTTTGAATTGCATTTTTGATAGTGGAAATGGATTCAGCACTATCAAAAACCCTTAAAACACCAAAAATATTGAAGTTTAACAACTGTAAACAGGATTCTGATAAATTTTTGCCATAATTTTTCAAAATCTTAGTGGAATTTCTGGGTTATTCTGTGGGTTTTTTAGACTACGGCTTTACTTACCCATGTAAGAGACCACAAGAATCCAAATCTCAATGGAATTATAAGGATTGCACTAATTAATGTCGCTAAATAATCCAAAGTGACTATAACAATGGAAATATTTTCATGGAGTTGTTAATGTATTAAGACGACAAACTAAACTAAAAGATTGTACAAAGTTTTAAGTAATCGAACCGGCACAAAAGCAGTACACACGATCATTAACGAGCTTATGGTTATTACATATATGATTAACGATTGAAATAACTTAACTTTCGGGTGATCCCACCAATCAGCGAGGGTTGTTCAATATTGATTGGCAATGTCTTTCCATGATATCCCTACATTTATATCCCTATTGATGAACTCGCACAAGACATTATGCCCGGTTTAAAACCATAACTATGGCTAGCTCTTTAACGGTCATGTCTGTCGCTTTTGTGTTGATTAAAGTTGGGTGAAATCACAAGTGCTCAATCACTTGTAAAAGTAAGCATTTTGTGATAAAAGCCTTAGAAATATGCAATTTCCATTAACATATTTGTGGAAAAAAATATAGTTGTTGTGGGAAAAATTTAAATGTATTATTAGAGGGTTAGAATGTTAGAATTATAGTGTTGGAATTAATTATACATGCAATGTTATAATATATTAGTTTATATCCATCCTAACTCTGGATCGCAAAGTGGGATTAAATCTCTCAAGGTGTAAATCTCTTTTTTGAGTGCAAAAATTGAGGAAATGTTTGCACCTCAAGAGATTTGATCCCTCTCGGCGCTTGATAGATCCAGAGTTAAGATGGATCTCGGCTGGTTTCAGCCGTGTGCAACCAAGAAAAATCTATCGAACATATGATTAATTTTATCAATAATATGTAAATACATCTAATATTAATATAATCATTTTAAATATGCTAAATATTCTCAAATTTATTTGGTCATTTATTTTTTATTTTCTACGCTTGTTATTACCTCCTTTTTTCATTTTTTTTTATAAACAAGATACAACCAGATGAAACTATTTGGTGGCCCCAACTCCCTTGAGCGAGAAACTGAGTTTGTTGGCCACCTGATGGTGTGGTATTCCATCCAAAAAATAAGGTTCTTAGTCTGTCATACCAATCTACCAATTCCTAAATATTCATACATAAACAATTGTTTACTTGCCTACTGGCAGTACTACTAAACCATGAAAATGTAAATGCTATCCACATATAATCATACACAAAAAAATAACTGAATTCTTCATCCTGAAACAACTCTACCTCCTTTGCCAAGGCAGAATCTACAGGTGCCAGGTCCTGTACCGAGGTGTTGACCTGCTCAGTTGGCTTGGAGATGCCTGGGAGGCGATACTCGATTCGCTCCAGGTGTCCATCCCACTTTTGAAGCTGAAATTTGACTTTGTCAAACTCACTCTTGTAATTGGGAAGTCTTGGGCTATAGTGGCTAAGCTCATAGAGATATGCTCCAAAGATTTTCCAGGAATGCCCTTCATGTACCAGTAAAGAAACATATTTTTCTTGAAATGTGTCACTCTACCTCTCATTTTCCCTGGATCAGGAATGAGACCCCTCCATTCTTCGACATCCATTTATGTTACAACATTCCTGTTGATTGTAGCTTCTCATTTTTCAATTAATTATTGTATTTCCTTTGCTGTATTTTCATTGTACACCTTTGGTTTCCTCCTGGATGAGTTCCATAGTTGGCCTCCTTCCCCTTGGCTTACCCGTGGGTGAGCTGGGTTGATCTTCAACCTCTTTTCCTTTATATTTTCAGCCTTGGCCATGTGTAGCGAGACTCTTTGAATGAACCATCTTCTTAATTTCCCTGACCTGATAGCTATTCAAATTCTATGCTGGTGTGGGGGGAAGAGACTTCCAACAGTCTCAATATCCCAGGAGTTTACTTGTCCAAGGAACAAAACAAGAATGTAATTTTGAGAGTTTCAACAACCTTTCATTCCATGCAGCGTAGTATCCATTGAAGTCGTGCCCCGAGGCATGCAGTGGGTAAATTTTCCAATCTCCAACACCCTGAGTGACATGCATACTAGTTGGTTTTTCCTTATGGGTCAAACCAACACCATGCGTAACCTTTGCAATCCCCTAACCCCGATGAGTGCATATTAGGGTCCTATAATTTATAGGATCTCAAGGTGATTGAGTATTTTGTATTTTCGTTTTTACATTGTAAAAATTTTCAATATGCAAATGATTTCCAATATATATATATATAAGAAAATGAAAATAGGGTATGTCCAAAAATGAATACAGAGAAAAGACAAAAATAAAGAAAGTTGAAAAGAATAAAAAGAAAATAAGAACCCCACAAAAGAAAAATAGAAATAATATTGAAAGTGCTGCAAATTCAAATGCCACTACTAATAGATTAGTTTTCTTTATGTCAAAATCCAATAAGATTGTGTGCAACTTGTTTAAAAATACCACAATGACTAGATTTTTTTTCAATTCATACAACTTAATCATGATTGAACAATTGTAAATTTTTGTCAATTAGGTTAGTAAATAAATATTTTCCAAACAATTTAGTCATGGCAAATCAGTAGTTAGGTAGAAAATAAAATTGATTCAACTGTTTAATCTGAATCAATAAGAGAAATAAGTGATAGAGTAGGTTAGTTTTTTTTTTTATACAAAAAGGTGATGTGGGTTTTCTAGCTTAAATGCACCCTAAGAAAAAGAATAAAAAATGTCAAAAAAAATTTGTTTCAGCTTTCAGGCCCACAACAACATGGTGGCTCCTTCGCGTTTCGCACCCCCCTCTGCTCAAATCGCTTACCGCCTCATACCCCCCCTGAAAACTGATTTTTCCCTGCAATACCGAAACTTCTCACCTATCTGTTGTGCAAAAATATTGTCATGCCAACTCGATTATGCCCGTTGCCAATTACTTCCCTACCCACGGAAAACCATCCGTTATGCAATTAATTAAATAATTGACCATTAATACAACATATTCATTCCATAATCAACGAAAACAACCCAAATGTGTATAAAACCATGCATTCTAAACCTGTTTAAATTTACCTTGCACATTTCTCTGCACTTTCCATTCTTGTAACAGGTTTATAGAGCCTTAGATCGATTCATCAAGTCATTACCAATCCCTACATCGTGTCTACTGTGCCTTCTTCACCAGCCCAAAACTATACAAAGTCTCGATAAACTTGTTCTTTGCTCAACCCTTTCAATTCTCTAAAACAAATTGAATCATGCCTCTGAAGAAGAAAATCCAAGAGGAACCAGTTAACCCATTGATCCAACCTCCTATTGATCTAGACCACATCCCTCTAGCTGACAAAGGCTGCAAAATTCATGAAACCCTCTGTGAATTTGAACTTTTTGAGATGGATTGTTGGCTAGAAGACAAATACATATACAAGTTAGATGACGTTGGACTGTGGAAATCAAACTTACCTCATTATATTTCCCCCATCCCCACAGTGCCCCTGAATTCTTCCACAAATTTCAGGCTTGCTACATACCTAGCCAAAGAGCCATAATTGCCCCCACAAGTGAAATTTTGTTCACTATCACTGCCCAATCCATTGATCAAATGATGGAAACCCCTTCTGTAGAAAATGGAACCCATTTCTCCCAAGAAGACCTTAATGAATGATATCAGAACCTAGGATTTTCAAAAAGAGCTAAAACCCTTGAGCTTTTTCTAGCTGAAGATACTCAGTTGCTTAAAAATAACCCTCCTTACTCTTCCTCCATTTTCCCTAACAAATCCAAGAAAAAAATCACAGTCATTTCATACCTCCTTGGATACTATTCTAACCAGTGGGTAGATGGGCCAATTATATATTTCCTCTCCATATTTTATACAGATTCTAAGCCATCTATCCTTTTTAATTTCGGCCAATTCTCAGCAGATAGTATTCATGACCAATTTTTTAGATTTCAAGCAGAAGAGGTGTTTAAATATGCCTCTATTCTAGTTTATATGTTTTTATATTTCTAGGGAGACAAATTTAAATTTGCAATGCAGAAATTGGATGATGATGGAAATCAACAGTTAGTCATCTTCTGGACTACCGTGGTGATGAAAGAGCAGAAGGAATATTCATATAAATAGTTCATTGAGCTGTTTGTACATCCAACAATGAGCCTTCTTATCAGTACAACTAAACTAAGAGTTAGTGAGGACAATAGAAGGATTCTACATCTATCAGATCAAACAAAGACAAGTGACTATTATTTATACTAGAACTACATAGAGTTGAGAATTTATGGCTATGAGCTTGCTCCTTACAAGCTTCCAAAATTCCTCCCAATGAGGATTTTTGCTTTAGAGTACATTAGGAAGATGTTGAATGCTGATGAAATCCACTTTGCATCAATAAAGAAAAAGTCACAGTTTAGGATCAAAACACAGATAGGGCCATTTATTTGCAACAATAGGTTAGCAGGGGAGGAAGCAGACAAAATCTTGAAGGAAATGAAGTTCAGTCTCAGTTTTACCTGGTCCTATGATCCATTGGGAACCATTTCAAAATTAAGGGTAGAAAACAAGAGTACTCCTTATATACATACTCATATGCCAGAAATAGAAAATTACATGAACCAAATGGAGTGGGTTGAAAACACTCTGCAGGAGGGTGAGGAGCAACTAGTCTCTACTTCCACATCATAGACTCCTGTCCCACAAGAGAAATCAGGAAAAATATTGAGAGAAGAAGAGTCACCTTTAGTGAATGAAAATACAAGCAAGGAATTCAAGATAATGTACATGAAAAGAAACAAACTCAATCCTAAAGTTAATCCAAATAAAGATTCAGAACATGAGGTTATCATAATCACTAAGGAGACACCTACATCCTCTCAAGTTGGTGGCCAAACTACTCTCTCTCCTACTACTTCTATAACTTCACAGGACCAACAACAGGTCATTCAGACAAGTAAGGTTGTTTCAGGAGAGAAAGAAAAGAAAATTTTTGATACATTCGGGGAAATCAAATTGAAGAATGAAATCCTGAAGAATAACACATATAGTCAATTCTGGAAGCATAATTCCAGTTCTCAGAGTAGGTTGCTGTTAGCATTTGACTCTAAGAAAGGTAAAATGCAAATGGCCTTTCTAAAGGCACAAATTTCACAACCCAAGACAATAGTTGATTACAAGAAAAATTCATTTGAGTTTGACATCAAAGACATCCATCCCATTGATCAAATGGAGATGCACAAGGAAATAGGTGAAATGATTTCCTCTACCTTAACTAATACAACCATGAGTTTATCTAAATTGCAGGTTTCCTTAGCAAACATTCAATCACAACTAAATATGGAAAAAATCTCCTCTCTGGCCGAAGATACAAGAATTAAGTCTTTGGAAAACTCAGTGGTCATAGTAGGATATGATCCTTCCAACATAAAAGATGCAGAGGAGATAATAAAGAAGAAGAATGTTGACATAACAATATTGAGGAAAAAATTAAAGTTGTCAGCCACAGAAGACCCTCTCACCAAAGATATTGAAGAAACAGAGTCTCAGAAGTTAGATATGATGAAGCTCATCATCGAGAAAAATGCACAATTGAGACAAATGGAGAAAATGATCAAGGAGAGGGAGCAGGATGCAAAACTTTACATGATTCCTTTGGAGGTTGTACCTTAGATTAGGGGAATTTTGAGGTCTAAAATGGGCCTCCTAAGGAAAATTTACAATTAAAATTCACTTTATGAGAACCAATCACATTTTATGGGATGACATCATCCCTAATGGTTGAGGTGGCATTTTTTGAGTTAAATGTAATTACTTGTCACATTCTCAATGGTGGATAAAAACTCATGGTTAACCATGGTAGTGCTCTAAGTACTTTTAAAGTCAACAAGTAAAGTACTCATAATAAATGTCATTTCACACTTTTTGAAAAAAATACTATTATTGTCATTTCATATTTTTTGAAAGAAACAATGCATATCCCTACACAATCTTCATGTCTTTACACACTTTTCAATAAATATTATATTTGTATATTTTCATATATTTATTTTTGAATTATATATTCATCTCATTTTAGTTAATATTACAAATTAAAATTAATTATAAGTTAATATCTATAAGTACAAAGGATAAATGCATTAGTTGTTCAATGATAATGACTTTTTCTTGAAAAGTTCATTCTTATTTATAGTCACATCAATATAATTTTTTAATTAATTTTATTTTGGTACAAATTTTGAATTGAATTTAAATATGGTTATATGGATTGTGGTGCAAAAAGTGAATTGCAAATTCATAAATATTATTTTATTGGTTTAACCATTATTTTATTATTTCCTTAGGAGGCCCATTTTAGACCTCAAAATTCCCCTAATCTTACAGCCATCTCCACAGCTACAAATTATACAATAAACACAACATATGGTGCAGAACAATTGACAGAGGAAGTGGAGAATCTGTCTATCCAGCCAAAGGAAATTAAGAAGCTTCAAGATCAAGTCAAACTGTTGCAAGACTAGAAATCAAGAAGTGAAGTTTGTCGTGCAGCTGAAGCACAAAGATCTCAGAAACTGATAGAGAGGTTGCAGAAGTAAGAAAGAGAATCATCCATTGGAAAAAAATTGGGCCAAGTCAAAGAAATCATCTGGACAAATACCATTGAATCCATTAATGAAAAATGGCCCTGCATCCAGATTATTTTTGAACATAAGGAATTGATTGAGAAAGAAAATGATGCCATCACAACCATCAAAGAAGAGCTTGGAGATATCCTTGTTACAACAAATAAAATCATTAAATTATTAAACTACAAAAATAGATATGAGCTAGATGAATTGGGAGTGGATGACATAACATAGACCATTTTAGAAGTGAAGAAGAATCTCACTAAGAAAAACCTGATTGTTCAGATGGAAGGGAAATTCTACAATTTAGAGATAGCAGTGAATATATTACTCAGCAAGATTGAACCTCTAACACAGAAGGGTCTGCCTTCTCTGTTTTTCATTAATGATAAATTGATAACCCGTGGAGACTATGTTAAGAAGCTAAGAGAAATTTCCAGGGACACTGCCAAATTCGCCAATATCAAAGGCACCATGACAAGTAAAGCATTCTTGGAAGCAATGAGCAATGATATTTTCATTCAACATGAGGTAAACCACATATTCGTGGTAAAACCTACTTTTTCCAGATATACTAAAGTGGATGAAATTTACCTGTTACACAGTATTTTTTCGCCGTCCCTACAATCCCCGTCCCAAACATTGGAGGACCATTTCAGTGAATTTCGTGTATTGTCATACTTTTCCATAAGTGTAATTCCATCCTTTAGCATGTCAAGAACATCTTCTCTGTTGATCATTCTTCAAGCAGACCTTCAAAAACATATGATTTTGGGTCGGTGCTGGTAGGCAGTTATGGCCTCGCGCCCATGGAGAAATTAACACTGGGCCCCGTGCCCTTTGACGCTCTGTCTCAGAAGGGCACCCGCACTGAACTGTTTTTGGAAAGTTTTTTAAAATAGAAACGAAGTTTCCATGCTTAACAACTTCGTGAGCAAGTCATCATGGTTTTTTCTACTGAATAACGTCGAGTTTCTCCCTTTGGCTTGTTGGTTCCTACAATTGTGCAACTCCCCAAAGGGATAAACCTCTCCTCCACCTTATGTGGGATCCCAAACCACCTCCTCCTCTCATATAAATAATTCCTCCTCACATTGATTCAGCTAGCTGAACAATCATTACTATAGCTGGTGTGTAGAAGAAGGCAAAGAAGAATCCATTGTTGAGAGAGAGTTTAGGCCCATTGCCTCATCGAGTCGAATCCCAAACATATGCTTGAGACGCGCCCAAATGAACCCGTCGAAGGATATCCGCAACTTCAAGGCATAAGGTTGTAAACTTATTTTTCTATATCAATAATACATGACTGGTTTCTGGTTTCAAATTTGTTTCCTTTTAAATGCAAAGTGTTTAGCTCTCCTTGTCTAGCTGAATAACTATAGATGAATGTATGTGCTTGTATGTTGTCATCGTTTGTTTGATCTTTGTGCAGATGCGTGAACATCATCACCGACACGGAGCGCAAGGCGTGAAGACAAAGATCGAAGGATTGCTACCACATGCCACAACAAAAGCATTGGACAGAGGTAGGATATCTTTTCCAGTTCATATTTCATTTATAAGCTAGGAATTCAGGAGTCCAGCATGTTCCCTTGTTGCTAGATCCACCCTAGGGTTAGAGGGATCACCTCTGTCCGCAAAGGGGATTTGCGGGCTCAACAAATTGGAAACTTTGTTGGGGAACAATGTGTCTGTTGTCTGTCGTTGATTCATTTAGAGTTTTTCTTGTCTGTCTAAATTTGGTCATATTTCCATTTCTCTGCTATGTTTTGCTTATCTGACTATTTCAAGCCATCTTACCTATTTTCAGAGTGTTAAGCCTAGCTTTCCCTCAGCTGCTTTTTATCATTTCCTTGGTTTCCTATCTCGACGCTATTGTTTCCTTGAAATTTGTGCCGATTGGTGCAGGTTTGTTGTTTTACAGGTGCAATTGCCCTTGCTCAGCGTAGATTACAGCTGAACAGTCGCGCCAAATCCTGTAGGTTTAGATTTTGGCATGCTCCCCGAGTTTTCTAGTGCATCTTAACCTATAGACTGGTTTTTCCCTCCTGGATTAGTCCACTTGGATTGTTTTTGACTTCCCTGTCTCATTCTCTTTAGTTGATTGTATCTCATCTGACCTGTGTGGCTCGTCATCTTAGGTTTCTAGGTATCTTCGATTGCTTGTTTGGCCACAAGTTCCCTGAGCTTCTGAGTTGTGTATGAGTCAGTCTAGCCTTTTGTCTTTTTAGCTTGTGGATTGATTGTTTGGTCTCTTTCTTCGATTCTATGTAGCTAGCACAGACTTGTGCTCCCCGTACCGTCGAGTATATAAAGGGAGACCCTCATAGGTTGAAATCCTTTATCTATAGGAAGCCGAGTTTGCTACCCTGTAACCGTGATACACCGAATACAACATTCGAGGGAGACTGACTGCACGTATGTTATGTCCTTGGTCATTTCTCTTTCATTTGATCACCAAGGTGTATATTGCAGTTCATGGGAGCTTGGTACACCCTCTTGCTTAGATTTCCTAAGTAGTCATTTTGATCTTTCTGTGACTCTCCAAAATTTCAAAAGATCATCGAGCACTTTTCCTTTCAAGCTTGTCCAACCTGAAAGTGACTAGAGTCACCTTTTTCCCTTTTCTCGACTCTTAAAATATGAAAAGGCAGAGTTTTGTTTCAGTGTCATAAAATTAATTACCTACGATTACATGCCCATTATATTTATTTTCTTGGCTTTTTCATAAATAATTCCTTAGTGATTGGCCTTGAATCCTCGAATTGATCATCTTGAATCTCTCTTGTTTTTGAAACAAAGTCATGGTGGCGAAACCACCAGTTTCTTCGTCCCCTTCATTTCCTCGTATTGAAGAACCTTATCCCGAAGTTTCTTCAGAGACATCTCGGTTTGTTAGGACTCTAGGTTACTGGCGTTCTATTATTCTGAGTGTTCAACCTCTTTCCACTCGATCTCCTCCTGAGGAACCATTTGAGATCAATTGGAAACCTCCGAACGCTTGGGCCTTTTTGAGGGAAGATCCCTCACAACTGCCTGAATCACCATTAACCCATGCTTTACTTGCCACTGATCGTCGCCTTTTCGCCGATAGTATGTCTTCATTTGACATGGATTCCATGAGTCCTATTACAAGTGAAGAGACTTATCTTTCTATGAGAGAATATCAATTCCCTTCGGAGAATTTTCCTTATGTCTCGAGTCAACCTTCTTCACAGCCTTCATCTCTCTTGGCTAGTTATAATTCGTTGAGTTAGATCATTTCTGGTGCTACATCTTTGTATCATAGTCTAATATGGTTAGGTACATCGGATCCTTCGTAGGGGTCATTTGTATCAGGCCCATCTACTTTGACTTCTATCGTGTCAACGGTCGATACGTCTGTCCCAACCCAGCCCACCGTTTGTGTGGCTTCATCCACACCTTCTATTAGTGTGATTCCGTCATTGCTACCATCTTCTACTATTTTTGGGATGCTTCCTATTGCTTCTGCGATACCTGTTGGACCCGTCGTGAGTGGATCATAGCCTCACGTATCGGAAGTCCATCAACCTACTGGTAGTGCACCTATATCCTCTAATCCTATTCCTGGAGGTTTGACGTATGACCAATATATGATGGCCATTTAGCAACATAATTACTTCCCTCAGGGTTTTCTGCAGGTTCAAGCTGCTATCAATCCTCCGCATTACTACGATGAGCACAAAAATCACATATATCACTATGGGCCTCATACACAAGGTCCATTATATGTTCAAACGCCTCAAATGACGGTTTATCCCAACCAGTTCACATACCTACAGGGACAACCCTATGGTCCACAAGGACAACCCTTTTAGGGACAACCTATGGTCCTGTTGGTCAACCTCATGTTCAACAGAGAGCATCTTATGTTCCCCAGGGGCAAACCTATCTATCTTAGGGACAACCTTTCGTGCAATAGAGTCAACGTTACATTCAGCAAGGCCCAAATTTTTTACAACAAGGTCAACTCTCTACTGCTCAATCGGGCCAACCTGGTTTTCAGGGGAAACCTGGCTCATCTCAACCATCAGGCCAACCTGTACCCAGGGTCAGCCTAGTGGACCTCAACATCTAGACCAACCTACACCCCAGGGATAGCCTATCCAACCTCAACATCTAGCCAACCCGCACCCTAGGGACAACCTGTTCAACCTCAGTATCCAAGTCAATCTGCACCCTGGGGGCAGCCCTTGCAGCCACAGGGCCCACCTTTTATTTCTCAAGGTCAATCTTCGATGGTACAAGGTTTGCTCCAAGGAACTGCTTACATTTCGCAAAAAAATCCATATGTTTCTTAGACAAAATCTTAGTGGTTTGCTCAGAATAAATATCCTAGTCCTCAACCGGTGTATGGGAAAAATTATCAGAATTATAACCCCTATGGAAAAAATCCTCCGAGATAGAACATATGGGGTTAGAATTTTTCTCAACCTGGTTGGAATGCCAATACTGGTCTCTATCAAAGGCCTGTAATTACTTTCAATCCACACTTTCCCTTCCTTTCTACGTTGGAACTGCCCGATGTGTCTAAGTTGACAAATGATCCTATCCTTCATAATCCATATTGGCCCTCAGTTCCTACCAAACTTCCTAGTGCTTGTCCCAAATTTTAAGGCAAGTCCGGAGAAGATCCCCAAGCACATGTTATGACATACCATCTTTGGTGCTCCTCTAACTCTTGGGTTGACAATTCAATTCGACTGCGTCTTTTCCAAAGGACTCTCACCTGTGCCACTACCAAGTGGTACATTGAGCTCTCCCGCGGCATCTTTCAAGATTTCAACTCTCTCTCCATGACATTTATCATGCACTTTCAGTTACCAGTTTGTATGAAACTGGGACGCACCTCCTAACATCCTTGAAATAGGATCTAGCTACTCATATCTCTGATCATATTCATAAATGGAGGTGGCATTGTTGTTTGATCAAGTTTGAGATTCCTGATCAACTTTTGACTGATTGGTTCACTACCTCTTTTATCGGTTTGATTGCTAAGGAAATCGCTATGGGGGCATGTGTTACTAAGGAACAAGCCATCGCTCGTGCCCAGTACCTCGATTTTGTGTACTCTCAATCTGGCATGCTATATGAACTCTTTCCCAATGCTCCGCGACATGGAACTACCAAGGCACCATTGATGCCATCTGTCGATGGTATCATTGGTTCTGTGTCTCAAAATTCTCGTAAGTCTTCTTTGAATCTTACGAAGCAAAAATATAATTCTTGCACTTATACTGCTTTTCAGCCACCTCCGAATCCTGGTAAGACTGCGGAAGTGAATGTCGTCTAGTATACTTCGATGGATAAAGCTTACAAAGGTAAGAAAAAGGGTAAAGGTAAGGCCAAAGCTAATACCCCGAATCAGGATTCTCTGAAACCTAATGTTGATGATGGTTCGAAATGTAAACTGAAGTACCCTTGCCTGCTTTGTGACGACGAACATTACACCAAAGACTGTCCACGACGGGACGAGGTGAGTTGACTGCTCAAAGGCACTCAAGGCACTCTGATGTTTCTTAAAGAACCATTCCCATCACAACAAACTCAGATGTTGGAGCAACCTCAGTTCTCCACCCCTTTTGGCTCTTAGGTTTTCACGTTGAATGGCGCTGCAACCATCTCTATTGATATCAGATCGAAAGATTATACCGAACCGCGTCAGGCACCAGGGAAAGAGATCGTAGATGTTCCTCCTCCCCAGCCTGCTTCTGGCCCTCTTCACATTGAAAGGCCCAGTCCTAAGCCTATTGTATGACCACCTTCCAAAGGTGTACTCCACAAGTCTTCCTATAAACCAAATGCCCGTGCCTCTTAGCATTATAGTATTGTTTAGGATTTGGCTCAGGCACCATCCGCTATGTCTGCATTGGAAATACTTCAGATCTATCCATCACAATGGAAAGATTTTCTATCTTCCACCGAAGGGTTTGACCCTGCTGATTCCAGCCTTATCACTTTCAATTTGGAAAATTTCGTCCAACGTCTCCCATACTAGCTTGCATTGATTATCCAAGTTGGGATTAATGGAAAGAGAATCCATTTAGAATTCATGGATGAGGGTGTGTTGACTTGAATCATTTATTCTGCATGCTAGAAAGCCATTGGTTCTTTGGCCCTCAATCAGTCTCCAAACGCTTTAGAAGCTTTTGATGGAAGGGAATCTCAACATCTTGGTGTTCTTACCAGCTTACCTATCACATTGGAAGGGAAAAAGGTTAACGTTGAGGTTGAATTAATTGACACCAAGCTCAATTATAATATTCTCCTCAGTCGCAGTTGGACTCACACTATGCTATGCATCTGTAATATTCCTTTTCAGGAATTTCTGCAAAATCTTCAATGAGGACATTGTATAAGGAAAAAAATGCAATAAAAATGTAGAAAAGGACTTGGATCCTCTTATATATGCTGTATGTAGCTTAAATATGAAATTTCACTAGAAAAAAATCATTCTAGCTACACTAAACATATCTCCCTAGCTCATATATGCTCAAAAACACCCCAATCCCACAACTTCACAAAATAGAATTGCTGAAGACTGCAACAACGTAATTTTTATTAGGGAATATACAGAAAAATATGATTCAATACAGATTTGGAGCTTTCATTAATCATATAATCAGAAATGAGAGGTTTGACCCCTTTTACAAGCACATCAGAACATCCCAGTAAGGGTTTCTGACAAAATAGCAATATAAAATGCAGCACTGTAGAAAATAACGTTGTGCCCTACAACTATGTATTAGAAAATAATGAAAATGATCTGAAATAGATGAATAATGCAGAAATCGGCCCAAGGCCTCCTTCAATAGGCTTCCCGGAGTGAAATAGACACCTCCTCCTCTAAAACAAGCACAAAATAGGAGGGCTTAACCCAACAGCTACTGCTACTGCAGAAATGATGCAGTTACTGGAAGTGATTGCGCTATATATGATGAAGAATGGATATCCTCAAGATAAATGAATAAAAATAAGCTCAGGACCTTCCCTTTAGATCTCCCAATCAGCTAGACCAAAGGTGAAGATGGAATTCTCGCATGAGAATTCTTTTGCACTAAACAGTGCTGCAACTACAGCTAAATAGTTGGAGATTGCAATCAGTCAAAATACCAAACAAAGATGATTATTGAATGCCTTCCTTTCTGCTATCTTCTCCTTCTTATCCTTGGTGACCTTCCTCACCCCGGACCCCACTCATTGATGAGGTGACTTCCTTGAGAAGATTCCCCTTTGAAAACTGCACTGCCCTAGTTTTTTTCCCTCCTCTTGTAACAACGCTGTTGACTTGGTCAAATGTATATAGCTCATTGCTTTGCCCCTCTTTCACACTAAAGTGGCTTTATTTTTCCTCCTAATCCAATCCATTTTCACACTGGGTTATGTTTTATTGTCCTTTCTACTCTTTTATTTAAAAAATGGAGCAAGTATAATATTCCAAGTAGCATTGGCTAATTGGGAATATTACAGTCCTCCCTGCTCAAAAGTTGCTTTCAATTAAGTAACAGTAAAGAAGGATGCTGCAAGATTTTCTCTCCCTCCCAAGTGGCATCCTCATCTGGTAGATTCATCCATCAAATCAAATATTCCTTGATGACTCTGTTTCTTAGCTGCCTCTCCCTTGTGTCTAAGATTGCTTCTGGCTGCAAAATTAGGTGGCCCTCATCATCAATACGGGGGAGTTCCATGTTGGAAACTACATTCCTCCCAATGGCCTTCTTGAGACAAGAAACATGGAAGATATTATGGATCTTGCTCCCCTTAGGAAGCTCCAACTCATATGCTACCTTATTGATACATCTGATCACCCTATATGGCCCATAGAAACGAGGTTTGAGCTTCTCAGCTCCCTTCTCCTTGAGGGTGGACTGTTTTTAAGGCTAAAGATGCAGATAGACAAGATCTCCCACCTCAAAATATCTTTCTATCTGACCACGGTCTGCATACATCTTTTGCTGGTTCTGGGCAATAGAAATGTTGTCCTTGAGTGCCCTGAGTATGTCCTGGTTTTCCTGAATCCATTCCTTTACCCTTGGAGCCTTACTTGCCCCAAACATAAAATCAACAAATGAGAGTGCCTCATACCCATATAAGGCCCAGAATGGAGTCATTCCAATAGAAATATGGTGAGTAGTGTTGTAAGAATAATCTCCCAAGTGGAGCCAACGCAGCCAAGCTCTCTGCTGCCCTGCTACATAGTTCCTCAAGTAGCCTTCTAGCCACTTGTTCACTATCTCGATCTGTCCATCGGTTTGGGGGTGATAGCTAGTGCTTGGAGTCAAATCAGTCCCCACTAACCGGAAAAGTTCCTACCAAAAGCCACCCATGAAGCGGCTGTCCCGATCACTCACTATGGTCCTTGGGAGACCATGGAGTCTAAATACATCTCTGAAGAAGAGCTTAGCTACCTGTGAAGTAGTATAATGTGCAGAAATGACAAAGAAATAAGAGTACTTTGTTAGTCTATTAACAAATAAAAATATAAAATCCTTACCCTGTACTGTCGGTAAGCTGGTGATGAAGTCCATAGAGATACTTTTCCACTTCCCATCCAGAATAGGTCGTGGCTGCAATAACCCAGCAGGGTGGGTGTGCTCTCCCTTATTTTGCTGACAAATGGTGCACTCTCTGACATGTCGGAGCACATCCTCTTTGAGACCCTTCCATGAGAATCTCTCTCTTATGGCCCTGTAAGTCTTTGTGAAACCTTGATGCCCAACAAGTGGGGAATCATGTGATGCAAATAAGATCTTCTCCTTGAGCTTGGAATTCTTAGCCAAGAAGATCCGGTCCTAGTAATAGATGACCTCATACATTACTTTGAACCTCTCATCCGATACCACCCCATCAAGTATCTCACATGCAAAGTCATCTTTGGAGTACTCAATTAAAAGTTGAGCTTTCCAATCTACATCCATGCCCCTCAAAGATAGCACTGTAGGCCTCCTAGATATTGCATCAGCTACTACATTGCTCTTCCCCTTGACATACTCTATGTCAAAGTCATAAGCTTGGATTTTGCTCACCCAATTCTACTGTCTCTCCTGGAGTTGTTTATGTTCAAGGAAGAATCTAAGACTATTATGGTCAGTCTTCACCTTGAACTTATTCCCCACCAAGTATTGTCAGAATTTGGCTAATGCATGCATTATAGCCAACATCTCTTTATCATAGATGGCTTATAACCTCTCATGAGGGAGAAAATTACTGCTCTCAAAGGCTATAGGATTCCCACCTTGTGTCAAGACTGCCCCAATACCTTCACCTGATGCATCACATTCTAGAACAAGAGGTTGAGAAAATTCAGGTAAAACCAAAACAGGACAACTACTCATTACCTCTTTGATCTTATCAAAAGCCCTCTATGCTGTAGGTGTCCAATGGAAAGCTCCCTTCTTTTTCAAGTCTGTGAGTGGTGCTGCTAGTTGTAAAAACCCTTTCACAAACTTCCGGTAATAAGTGCATATGCCCACAAACCCCTTGAGTTCTGTGACATTCTTGGGCTCAGGCCAATCTCTGATAGCTTGGATCTTCTCCTTATGTACCCTCACTCCATCGAATCCTATTGCTGGGGTTCCCATGTTTTGGCAAGGTTGGCAATACCAAAAGATGAGACAACATCAAACCAATTTTAGACCCTAGGATCTAGCCCTCCTAGGTCCAGAGAGGGATCTCTCTATGATAGTCAAAGGTAAATGTCTTTAAGGCTCAAAGGTTAAGATATTAGGCTAGTTATAAGGCTCAGAGTTTGTTTTTTTGATTGTGAGTTTGGTTGTTGGGAATCAAGAAGGAAGGTTCAATACAAAACAAGGATGAGCAAAGAGGATTCTAGGCAAGGGAGAGATAAATCAGAGGACATCAAGACCATTGGGTAAATGGAGTCAGGAAAGGGTTTACTTGCTGTTCAACATGTAGGCTTTCAGTTGGGCTAGTCATTTAAAGCATTGGATCTTAAAGATGATAGTGTGATAGGATAGGCAAGAGGGAAGGTGAGAGCAAGGAAACATTAAAGATTTAGAATACAAAGTTGAAAACCTGAGATTAGAGAGAGACTTTGAACTCTCAATGCTTCGGCCTTCAGCTTGAGGGATCTTAGAAAAGGTTCAATTAACTCAAAAGGATCCTAGTGAGATAAGGACAGATTTCTAGACCTCCCAGTGTTCCCAATTCGTTCAATTAACCCTCAACAAGAACATCTGAAACACTAACCTCAATAATTCATACATCAGCTAGCAGGCAATAACATCCACTACACTAGTTAAATTAATTGAAATCAATCCTCAGATACACATATAGAAGAAAAACATTAAAGGCAAGGAGAGCAGAAACATAGGGTACCTAGCAAGGGTAAATCCTATGCCAAATTTCTGATGCGAGCCAGCAAAAATGTAATGAAATGAAATAAACACAGAGATAGAAAAACATCACCAGCCGCTTTAAATTAGGATCCAAAGAAATGTTCTTGTCATATTAAAAAACAACACCAGTCAGGTACAACATTACCAATGGCTTGGTATTCAGTCTGAAAACATCTTCCTCAACCTATCTTACGACTTTACATAGAGACTATGTCTCAAAAGAAACTGCTTGCAGTTCTCTGATAACTGATCAAAAACCTTTACAATGAGTTTTTGTATGAATTTTATAGAAGAAAGATGAGCCGACGAGGTAGGTGGAAACTAAATGCAGCATTAAAACTTGGAAAAGAACGAGGGAGCCGAAGCCCATTCTATTTAAATTCTCTGCATTTATCTCTGGTACCTTTTGGAACGAAAGAGTGATCTTATTCAGTATTCCAATCACTTTGGTATGACTCTGATGTACTCTGGCTGCAGTACTGTGTAGTACTCTGGTGAATAAACAAAGGGTAAGCAAATGATGGCGAGGTCTGCCATACTAGTGAAAAAATGTTCTGGTAGTTTCGGACTATGGTCAGGGTGGAAAATCCTTCAGGAACACGGTACATTAAAGAAACAATATGGGCGCTTTGTCCTTTCATAGGTGGGAACATTCTGCTGATGTGCATATAAATGCCTTAACCCTGTACTTTGATGAAAAACAAGCTTCCGTGCCTTCCCAGGTCCCTCTCTGTGCTATCGGGCTCTGAACCCTATTTTACTGAGCTCTGCGTTGCTGTAACAACAACTGTGAATCATGGTGGCATTTAATGCGTGCACCCTGCAAAACACGTAACTGCATTAGGAAAACCAATGCGTGGGAGGGTGGATGGATATGTAGGACGGAGGAAGTGATAGCGCAGCGGTGGTGAAATGGTGCTCTTTGGCCAAAACAATGGTGAATAATGCAGTGTTATGGTATAAACAATGAATAATAGGGTTTGGTGGAGAACGCACGTGGACCGTTCGATCATGATTTGGTGGTGGGATCGACGGCAGAGATTAATCAATGGAATGGTATATGAAAGTGGGTGAAACACATTAAAATGAATGAAAATGTAATGAAATGCATGTATGGTGGGACCCGATCATGGGCGGAGGATGATTCACTTTGGATCGTCAGATCTCGGAGGAAGATTGAAGGCCACGAATGCATCGGGAGATCGCAATCGGGGGTGGCGGAGGGATGCACATTTTAGAATTTTCGATTGCGATTGGAGTTTGCGATGCGATTGGAACGAGAGAGCGATGGCCGTTGGATCAACGGGGGGAATCAACGGCTAGGATGGGATCGGCGAATCACAATCGCAAGGCGCGAAAGGGGAGTGCGATTGGAAAATGCGATTGTGATTGGAGCGGGGAATGCGATTGGCGCTAGTCCGTCGGATCCGGCGAAGAGATCGATGGTGGAGAATGCGATCGGGGGATCGAAATCGGGGGAAACGAGAGCGGCACCGTTTTAAAGTTCCGATTGTGATTGGGCGGGGGGTGCGATTGGCGCTCCACCGTCGGATCTATGTGATAGATCAACGGTATTGAATAAACCGCGGGACTTGTTAACGAAAACCCATCGCATCGGGATTTTTCAATGTAACAAAGGAAAACGCTCGCCCGACGACTCCGATTTCGATAAGCGCCCGGGGCTTAAACGCTTGGTCCCGGGTGCGGGTCACGTGGGGAAGTGGTTGGGGGCTGGCGGAAAAGGGGCTAGGCCCTATTATAATGTGGAAAAGTGGGTTTTTGGCCCATTTTAATGCATTTTAAGGGTTAGGAAGGGGAGCAATAGAGGGACAAAATGGGAATTTGGCCAAACAAAGGGTAAGGGTAGAATTTAAAGGGGATTTTAGGGAGATTTAAGAGGACTAAGGGGGAAATTCTGGGATGGAAAGGGGACTTTGAAAATAGGAAAAAGGGGGTAAAATGGAGAATTCTGCAGAGGTACAAGGTGCAAATAAAGGCCTTTTTGGAGCCCCATTTTTATCATCAGTGAGGCTCATAAACTCAAGAGCAGCAGAGGGAAACAATCAAAGGCAGGGAACATAAAAGGCTTCAAGGATGATGTGTTTTCAAGGGAAATTCATTCCTTGAAGGCTCATAAAAAAAACTAGCCCTTTGCTTGCTTGTCAAGGAATTTATGGGGGGCTAACAGTGGCTCCACATGGGGATGGCTTCTTCTTGAAGGAGTCAAGAATTCAGAAATGATCTTTGGAGTAGGCCAGATGCTTGCTGCTTGAGCCACCTTTCTTCTTTGGTTTTCTGCTGCAACAATTGTGAAGACATCAATGAGCAGAAGCATTCTCAAACAAACTACCTACCCAAACTACAATCCTAGCATTTTTTCTTCTTTTAGGGTGCATTTGAACTAGCAGACCCTTTACATCATTTATTTTTATAACAGAAAATAAACCTATTCTAAATCTACCCTTATTACTCCATGAGACTAGATTAGACTGTTGGTCTCATATGTTTCTCTACCTAATCTAATATCTGCTGGGATTAAACTGTCCAGCAGATTTCTTCTCTACATTCTATAACAAAAATTTAAAAACAGTCAAACTAGGATTAGACAGTCTAGTTTGCTGTTGATCCAAGGCATAAAGACAATTGCACATGGACAGAAATTTGTATAAAAATGAAAACAAAACTGTGAAGGCTTGAAATCTGAAGCTTGAATTATCCTTCTTTCTTTGTGACTCAAGTTTTGAGCTTGTTAGAGTCACTTTCTTTCTTCATTTCAGCTTTGGTTTTGGGCTTGTTAGAGATGATTCTTCTTTCTTCTCTGCTGGTCCAGGTTTTGGGCATGTTTGGACCAGCTATCTTCACTTTTCTTGGCTCAGGTTTTGATCATATTAGAGCCAATATTTTGTACCTCGGAGGTTCATGTCTTGAGCATGTCTGAACCTCTCCTTTCTCTCTGTTTTTTGAAGCATTTTCTCTTTTATTGAAACAAAACACTGCAATGGTATGTACAATGGAAATGGAAACTGGAAATTGGAAATCAACAGAAGTAGTGCTTGAGCATCCTACCATTGATAGGACCCCCAAACAGATCTGTACCCTCTAATTCTTGTAGAAAAAAGGCATTTGGACCCACAGTGGCCTAGATGATGTATGGACCTTGCCACAAACTGTCAAACTTGCTGTGTTTTCCTTTGTCCTCTCTCCTTGAGTCCCACTTCAGAACTTTATCTCCAATTTTGAAATCAACAGCTTTGGTTCTTTTGTCAAACAATTTCTTTATATTTTCCTGAAATTTCACTGCTCTGTTGTAAACCTCTTCCCTTGTTTGCTAAAGATGAATTGTCTGGTTTATCCTTCTCACCATACTATCTTCTTCTGTATGGATCTCTTGGACAAGTTTGATCACTGGTACACCCAAACTGGTAGGAAAAACTGCTTCTGTCCCATAGACCAGCTGATATGGTGACATGCCAATGGACTTCTTTCTTGTAAGCCTATCAACCCACAGGGCATGCACTAACTTGTTATGCCATGACTTTTTGTTCTCTTCCAACAGCTTCTTGATGATGGTCACCAGGCTTTTTTTTGATGATTCAGCTAAGCCATTACCTTGAGGATAATAGGCAGTTGAATGACCAAGTGTTATTTGATACCTGTGACAAAAATCATCCATTTTCTTAGACCCAAAAGCAGCAGCGTTATCAGTGATTATTTTTCTTGGACAGCCAAACCGAGAGAGGATGTGGTCTTATAGGAACCTAATGATGACTGAATCTATGGCATTCCTAGTAGGTATGGCCTCTATCCACTTAGTGAATTAGTCTGTGGCTGTTAGGATCCATTTGTGTTGTGCAGAAGAAACAAGATGAATTTCTCCTATGAAATCTAGGCCCCATTGCATAAAGGGACCTTCAACAGTGATGGGTTGTAGAGGTAAGGGGAGGAGCTTTCTTTTGCCTTAAAAAATATAGCATTTGTGGCAGGCAATTATCATCTTATGGATGTCGTTGAAGAGCGTAGGCCAGTAGTAGCTAGCTCTGAGTATTTTGTTTGCAGTGGCCTTCCAGCTCAGGTGGCCTCCACATTCTCCTGCATGGAATTCTTGTTTAATCCTCTCAACTTCAGTTTCTGGCAAGCATTTAAGCAATAGGACATTTGGATTTTTCCAATATAAGTTTTCATTCAGAATGCAATAGCTTCTGGATTTTAGTTTTATGAATCTGGCCTTGGTCTTTGACAGTTCAGGTGGAGCATTGAGGTTGGTGAGCACATAAAGGATATCAGAGTACTAAGGAGAGTTCTGAAACTTCTCCTCAACAGTGGGATCAGACAGTCCTTCCTTCTCATCCAAGGCATCTACCATGTTAATTTCAAGGGCTTTCAGATTCGATTCAGCCATTACCTTAGCTAAGCCCTGACCTTTGATTAGTTTTGTGGGTTTTATCTCAAGGTCATATTCTAGGATCACAACAATCCATTTGCCCCTTTTCCCATCTAGGTCTTGGGACAATATATCTTTGACTACTATGTTAGGCACATAAGCTATGGTGTGGGAATGCAATATGTACACCCTAAAGTCCTTTAAGGCCTTGGCTAAGGCATAGGCCTGTTTTTCCATTATGTTGTATTTCAAGGGTGCATCCCTCAGTGCTTTGCTGAAAAAGGCAATTGGCTGTTCCATTCCCTCTAGATTTTTTTGCAGTAAGACTGCAGCCACTGTATGCTTAGAGGCAAATGAAAAGATCAAGAATTCTTTAGAGAAATCAGGGCTAATCAGAACAGGAGCTTGGGTGAGTGCAAGTTTTACTGATTCAAAAGATTGTTTAGCTCCGACAGTCCATTTAACTCCTACACCTTTCTTCAGCATGTTAGTTATATTCCTAAGGTGTTCAGCTAAGTTGGGAATAAATATCCTGAGGAAGTTGATTTTCCCAATGAAGGACTGTAACTCTTTGATGTTTCTTGGGTGTGTGATTTGTAGTATTCTCTCAACTCTTTGTGGGTCTATCCTAATTCCCTTTTTAGATATAATGTGGCCAAGAAGTTTTCCTTCTTGCAGCCCAAATACAGTCTTTTTGGGATTCAATGACAGACCAAACCTTCTACATTTTTCAAACACCTTTCTCAGATGTTTCAGGTGTTCTTCTTCAGTCTTGGAATAGACTGTTATGTCATCCAGGTAGATGACAATGAAGTGTCCTATTTCATCTGAAAAAGCTATGTCCATTGCTCTTTGGAAGGTTGCACCAGCGTTCATCAGTCCAAAGGGCATTTTTACATACATAAAGGTGCCCCATGGAGTGGTAAAATATGTCTTTAGCTGATCTTCTGGGAGTACTAAAACTTGGTTGTATCCTGAAAAACTATCTAACAAAGAAATCCTTTTTGAGCCTACTACCTACTGTAGAATGTGTTCCATTTTTGGCAAAGGGTAATTGTCTTTGAGTGAGGCTCTATTAAGATTTCTAAAGTCTATACATAATCTGATCTCACCTGTTTTCTTTCTCACAGCCACTAAGTTCGATACCAATCAGAGAACCTCACAGGAACTATTATGCCTGCCTCATACATCTTTTTAATCTCCTTTTCCACTGCAGGAAATTGTTTTGGGTTTATTCTGCGGAGTTTTTGTCTGAAGGGCTTCTGATTTTCTTTCAAAGGTATTTTGTGTTGTATAATGTTCGTGTCATAGGCCTTTAAGTCTTCATAGCTCCAAGAAAACACGTCAATAAATTCTTTGAAAAGGTCAATGTATTTCTTTTTCATGTTTTCCGGCAAGGACTTAGCCAATTTAATCATTTTGGGCTTATCCTTTATGTCTATGTTGCATTCTTCAACGTCAGAGTCCGCATGTTCTATGGTAGGCTTCTTGGCTACATCATCAAAGTAAAAAAGGTCCTCTAAAGGCGCCAGACCTCGAGGTATGTTCTTATCTTTGGCCTACAGCAACTCAACTTCTTCATTTTCCGCGTTTTCACAATTTCCGTTCGGGTTTCCAATCTGTTCTTTCAAAGTGTTTATTTATATGTTACGGGGTGTTTCTTCCTCGTCTGAGGGTTCCTCACTTGGGCAGCTATCACTAGAAATAGAGTCTGAATCAGAAAATTCAAACTCGTTCCTGCCTATCAGGAAATCTTCAATCTGCTTATCGCCCTCGAAAACCTACCGATATTTTTCATTATCTGGCACTGCAGGTCTGAATCTGGTCTGTATTATGATTTTTTGGTCGCTTGGAGTCTTAGGGTATGAACTGGCTAGGAAATCTAATCCATTTGCAATGACGTTCTGATTTCTAGGAACAAACACTAATTCGTATTCAACAAATGTTTTCAATATATCCATGACATCGTTCTTATATGCTCTCAACCTAGGGTGTTTGGCCGTGTATTCACTGTTCACATGTTTTATCACCAACTCCAAGTCTCCCTGCACGGCTATTCTACGGGCTCCTATTTTCTTCAACAGATTCAAGCCTAGGATAAGGGCTTCATACTCTGTAATATTATTTGCACATTTGAAATGCAGGTTTCAGGCATGGTTCTCCACGTAGTCACTCTCTGTGTTATGTAGCCATACCCCAACTCTGGCAGTTCTTCTTGTGCAGGACCCATCGAAACTCATCTCCCACAGGGGTTCACTCTTGGTTTTGTTGTCATTTCTTTCCCTATGGTTGGATTCGCCGTTACGTTGTGTTATAGGGTCTGCACTAGGCTGTGGGCTGTTTAGTTCTTCGTGTGGTGTATGAGTTTGTGAGGGATGAATAGTTAGCTGTTTACCTTCTGTTTTTTGCTCACTTTGAATTTCCGTTTCAGTGCACTGTCTAGGGTTTCCTTCTTCATTTTCCTCTAAATCCAGAGTGGCCATTATGTTAAAATCTATGGTCTCAACTCCTCTGTTTGTATCTATGCTCTTTGGTGTTGGGTCCCCCAAAGATTCATCGTTGCAGAAGATAAAGGAGTCCAAGTCTGTGTGTACTGAGTACAGAGGAGAATTTTCAGGCTTTTCAGGGCTACTAACCAGGAGCTTCATTTGTACCTCCCTATACAGTCTTCTAGGTTGGCTAAAAACAGGGATTGTGGTGTATGCCCCATCCATCTGCATTGTACCCTGCAGCTTGGCTCCCCAGGACCTTGACAATAACATGCCATACTTGGGTGGCACATCTGCCACGACAACATCCATGACCATGCAATTGGCTAGAATCTGGGTAAAGCTCACACATAAATCTTTGATTAGGCCAAGACATTTTACCCTGCTAGAATCAAATGAATATAAGTCTTTGTAGGGTCGGCTTATCTCTAGGCCTAACAGTTCCATAACCACTTTAGGCATCAATTTGTGTGAGGCACCAAAGTCATGCATTGCATTATGAAGGATCTTATCATGAATATTGAGACTGATGTAAAAAGAAGCTATTACCCCTTCCTGAAATTTTCCTTCAATCTTTGGACCGAACATAAGGGCTGGTTGATCATCACTCAGATTTATAGTGTCACTGTTCTCACCTAGATTCAACGCTTTAAAATTTGGCCTTTATATACATCCTGAGTGGCCAACTCAGAGAGTGGGACAGAGATTTTAATTCTTGCAATCTCACTCTCTAAATTGAAAGTGGACTGACTCTTTGGAATGCTCAACTCTGTTTTGTTAGCCACTACCTTAGTGGATGAATCAGTGGGCTGGTTCTCACTATGTACAGTGTTTGGAATTGTTTTATCAGGAGCGCTAACCGCAGTTCTAGTGCTGCTAGTTGGTTGACCCTGTTTATCAGTGTTTTGGTTGTCTTTTTCCTTTTTCTTCTCAGAACTCTCAGCTGCTGATTTGTTATTTTCAGCAGTCACTTTAGAAGTTTTCTCAGGCCTTTTCTTAAGGGTGACCTTAGGAGTCTTAGTTTTGGAATTTTCTTGACTCTTCTTGCTTCTGAGTTCATATTGTTCTCTGACCTGCATAATGGCATTTTCAAATCCAAGTCTGTAGTCCTCAGATTCTAATCTTTCCTCATCCCAGTTTGAGGGTGAGGGCTGATCTTCCTCTGAATAACAGTTGTGGATTGAGTTTTCAGTTTCAAACATGTTTATTGCATTCCCTTCAGACTCTTCTATGATTCCCTTATCTTCATCAAGAAATTTCTCCTGAAAAGGGGGAATAACTTGCTGATCTGATTCTCTTTGTCTGTTGGGAGTGGTATTGTTCCTCCTAAAGTTCTAGTTTTGGTTATGGTTTTGATTTTTGTTCTGATTGATAACTGTGAAAACCATTTTTTCCATCATTTGTTGTAGTCTTTCCACGTTTTTAGATAATCTGTCATAATTGGGATCAGATGTGGAAGCTACATTGTCATCTCTATATGTTACCCTTTTCTCCGCTCTCAGTCTTGCTCTTTCTCAATTAGATTAGCCTCTACACTCAATGCTCCTTTTTGTATGTCTTCCAACGTGTTGTAATCTCTCTCCATAAGCTGGTAGGCCATGTGAGCATCAAAGCCTTCAGGATATTTCGCTAGAAACATACCTTGGGGGAGTTTCATATGTGGAGGAAGAGCATTATAGATGATGTTAAACCTCGTTGAGTAATCATGGACACTCTCTCCTACGTTTATTTTAAGGTTCATGTATTCATCTAGGAGTTGGAAAGGATTAGCCTTAACTTCCCATTTGTTTATGAAGGTCTGATATAGAGCTGGGAGGTCTTGGATACTACCAGGCGGCAAGCTCTTAAACCATTTCTTCACATCACCTCCTAAGCTCTGGGAAAAAATTCTCATTTTGATTGTATCATCATCAATTTCCATGTAGTCAAAAGAATCTTCCATCTTATCTACATGTTGCTGGGCTGTGATGGACTCTTTTGTAGTGAAGTGTGGGATCTTTGATTGATAATCATTTGGTAAGGGTACTAGAGGCTGGGGTAAAACCAAAGGTGCATACCAAGTTGCCATAATGATGTTCTGATGAGGTAAAGGGTTGACTCGAGTAGATGGTATATGGATGACAGGGACACTAGGACTAGCAGAAGTTTGTTGAGCAGATTTAGGGTGGGAGAGCCCCAAGTTTTGAATGAAGTGAATATCAGGAGGTGTAGATGGAGGGGTTTCTCTATTCCTAATGTGCTTACCACTTCGAGGTGGTGAGTCAGGGAGCTCAAGGTCTGGCTGGTCTAGGACATTGAGTGACCTAGTTCTTGGTAAATTGTTTTGAGTGTCTAGGTCAAAAAATGGGTCAGATAGAGCTGTAAAGTCTTATGGTGTAGAGTTAGTTCTATGGATGCGGCTGGAAATAGTTGGTATTTTAGGTGTAGGAGATCTCTTGAGGATTCTCTCAGGGTTGTCAACTATTTCAGGTGGGTTTGGGTTAGGATAAGCTCTTGTGTGAATGGTTCTGGAAGCCAAAATGCTGTTTTCCAACCAAGCAGCTTAACCTTACTTATTCCTTATATTGTGGTTGATGTTGCTTTTAGAGGCTGGTATCCCAGTGGAGTCCTATCTGAAACCAAGATAATCAGCAGGCCTATTGATCACCAGTGGAGTCTTTTAATCGTTGAGGAACTATGGAGTTGCCAAGTGGAGGGTTTAGGGTGTTTCTAGGGGGTACACTGTCCACCACAATGCTTGTGAAATATCCCTTTGCAAGGATATCCCAAAAACACAACAAACTCTAACCAGAGATTGATTGGGAGGGCATTTACCAGATATGTCACCTCTAAAGAGGATGAGATCTGGAGGCTACCTGGCCCTTTCCAGACTCTGTCTAAGAGTATGGGGTAAAACACAACAAGAGGTAAGTGGAATGTAAGTGCAAGTGTTTCACTACCAACCTGACCAGAGTTTCTAGGTTTTCTGAGGCTATTGGGATGTAGTAGGGTGGAAAAATACTCAGATTTTCCCCAGTGGAGTCACCATTATGTTGGTGATGATACTGGGAGAAATATTAATGTTTAGCAGCTATAGGCTCTCAGATTTTCCCCAATGGAGTCGCCATTATGTTGGGGTTCCCATGTTTTGGAAAGGTTGCCAATACCAAAAGATGAGACAACATCAAACCACTTTTAGACCCTAGGATATAACCCTCTTAGGTCTAGAGAGGGATCTCTCTATGATAGTCAAAGGTAAATGTCTTTAAGGCTCAAAGGTTAATATATTAGGCTAGTTATAAGGCTCGGAGTTTTTTTGTTTGATTGTGAGTTTGGTTGTTGGGAATCAGGAAGGAAGGGTTCAATACAAAACAAGGATGAGCAAAGAGGATTCTAGGCAAGGGAGAGATAAATCAGAGGACATCAAGACCATTGGGTAAATGGAGTCAGGAAAGGGTTTACTTGCTGTTCAACATGCAGGCTTTCAGTTGGGCTAGTCATCTAAAGAATTGGATCTTAAAGATGATAGTGTGATAGGATAGGCAAGAGGGAAGGTGAGAGCAAGGAAACATTAAAGATTTAGAATACAAAGTTGAAAACCTGAGATCAGAGAGAGACTTTTAACTCTCAATGCTTCGGCCTCCAGCTTGAGGGATCTTAGAAAAGGTTCAATTATCTGAAAAGGATCCTATTGAGATAAGGACAGAGTTTTAGACCTCCCAGTGTTCCCAATTCGTTCAATTAAACCTCAACAAGAACATCTGAAACACTAAACTCAATAATTCATACATTAGCTAGCAGGCAATAACATCCACTACACTGGTTAAATTAATTGAAATAAATCCTCAGATACACATATAGCAGAAAAACATTAAAGGCAATGAGAGCAGAAACATAGGGTACCTAGCAAGGGTAAATCCTATGCCAAATTTCTGATGCGAGCCAGCAGAAATGTAATGAAATGAAATAAACACAGAGATAGAAAAACATCACCAACTGCTTTAAACCAGGATCCAAAGAAATGTGCTTGTCATATTAAAAAATAACACCATTCAGGTAAAACATTACCAATGGCTAGGTATTCAGTCTGAAAACATCTTCCTCAGCCTATCTTACGACTTTACATAGAGACTATGTCTCAAAAGAAACTGCTTGCAGTTCTCTGATAAATGATCAACAACCTTTACAATGAGTTTTTGTATGAATTTTATAGCAGAAAGATGAGCCGAGGAGGTAGGTGGAAACTAAATGCAGCATTAAAACTTGGAAAAGAAAGAGGGAGCCGAAGCCCATTTTGTTTAAATTCTCTGCATTTATCTCTAGTACCTTTTGGAATGAAAGAGTGATCTTCTTTAGTCTTCCAATCATTTTGGTATGACTCTGATGTACTTTGGCTGCAGTACTGTGTATTACTCTGGTGAATAAACAAAGGGTAAGCAAATGACGGTGAGGTCCGCCATAGTAGTGAACAAATGCTCTGGTAGTTCTGGACTGTGGTCAGGGCGGAAAATCCTTCAGGAACACGGTACATTAAAGAAACAATATGGGTGCTTTGTCCTTTCACAGGCGGGAACATTCTGCTGATGTGCATAGAAATGCCTTAACCCTGTACTTTGATGAAAAACAAGCTTCCGTGCCTTCCCAGGTCCCTCTCTGTGCTATCGGGCTTTGAACCCTGTTTTACTGAGCTCTGCGTTGCTGTAACAACAACTGTGAATCATGGTGGCGTTTAACACCTGCACCCTACAAAACACGTAATTGCATTAGGAAAACCAATGCGTGGGAGGGTGGATGGATATGTAGGATGGAGGAAGTGATAGCGTGGCGGTGGTGAAATGGTGCTCTTTGGCCAAAAAAATGGTGAATAATGCAGTGTTATGGTATAAACAGCGAATAATAGGGTTTGGTGAAGAACACGCGTGGACCGTTCGATTATGATCTGGCGGTGGGATCGACGGCGGAGATTAATCAATGGAATGGTGTATGAAAGTGGGTGAAACACATTAAAATGAATGAAAATGCAATGAAATGCATGTATGGTGGGACCCGGTCGTGGGCGGAGGGCGATTCACTTTGGACCGTCGGATCTTGGAGGAAGATCGATGATCACGAATGCATCGAGAGATCGCAATCGGGGGTGGCGGAGGGATGCACATTTTAGAATTTTCGATTGCGATTGGAGTTTGTGATGCGATTGGAACGGGAGAGCGATGGCCGTTGGATCAACGGGGGGAATCAATGGCTAGGATGGGATCGGCAGATCACAATTGCAAGGCACGGAAGGGGAGTGCGATTGGAAAATGCGATTGCGATTGGAGCGGGGAATGTGATTGGCGCTGGTCCGTCGGATCCGGTGGGAAGATCGATGGTGGAGAATGCAATCAGGGGATCGCAATCGGGGGAAACGAGAGCAGAACAATTTTAAAGTTCCGATTGCGATTGGGCGGGGGGTGCGATTGGTGCTCAACTGTCGGATCTACATGATAGATCAACGGTATAGAATACATCGTGGGACTTGTTAATGAAAACCCATCGCATCGGGATTTTTCAATGTAACAAAGGAAAACGCATGCCCGACGGCTCCGATTACAATATGCGTCCGGGGCTTAAATGCTTGGTCCCGGGTGCGGGTCACGTGGGGAAGCGGTTGGGGGCTGGTGGAAAAGGGGCTAGGCCCTATTATAATGTGGCAAAGTGGGTTTTTGGCCCATTTTAATGCATTTTAAGGGTTAGGAAGGGGAACGATAGAGGGACAAAATGGGAATTTGGCCAAACAAAGGGTAAGGGTAGAATTTAAAGGGGATTTTAGGGAGATTTAAGAGGACTAAGGGGGAAATTATGGGATGGAAAGGGGAATTTGAAAATAGGAAAAAGGGGGTAAAATGGAGAATTCTGCAGAGGTACAAGGGGCAAATAAAGGCCTTTTTGGAGCCTCATTTTTATCATTAGTGAGGCTCATAGACTCAAGAACAGCAGAGGGAAAAATTCAAAGGTAGGGAACATAAAAGGCTTCAAGGATGATGTGTTTTCAAGGGAAATGCATTCCTTGAAGGCTCATAAAACAAACTAGCCCCTTGCTTGCTTGTCAAGAAATTTATGGGGGGTTAACACCTATGATGTGCCCCAAATACAACATCTCTGTGAGGCCAAATTCAAATTTGGAGAGCTTGGCATAGAATTGCTGCTCCTTGAGGATATGTAAAACTGTCTCAATATGCTACAGGTGCTCCTCCCAAGTGCGGCTTTAGATAATAATTTCATCAAAGAAGACCTATAAAAACTTTCTTAAATGACCCCGGAAGATGTGGTTCATACAAGATTGGAAGGTTGCTAGGGCATTGGTCAATCCAAAGGGCATTACCAGAAACTCCAAATGCCCATAGTGACATCTGAACGCTTTCTTGGGGATGTCTTTCTCCCTCACCTTGATTTGATGATACCCGGATCTCAAACAAATCTTGGAGAAGTATTTAGATCCCCTAAACTCATCCATGAGCTCATGGATCCTGGGTATAGGGTACTTGTTCTTCATGGTCTTCTTGTTCAAGGCCCTATAATCAATGCACATC
Source organism: Pinus albicaulis (assembly GCA_034641835.2). Lineage (NCBI taxonomy): Eukaryota > Viridiplantae > Streptophyta > Pinopsida > Pinales > Pinaceae > Pinus > Pinus albicaulis. The sequence continues at coordinate 31,874,084 of CM076573.1, forward strand.
CTTAATGTGCCATCTTTCTTCTTTACCAAGACCACCGAAGAAACAAAAGGACTAGTACTAGGGCGGATGTGTCCTAGAGATAGAAGCTCTTGGATATCCCTCTCAATCTCATCCCTATAAGCCTTGGGGTGCCTATAAGGAGTGGTGATTACTACTTGGATCCCTTGTTCGAACTCAATAGTGTGTTCAAACCCTCGGTCAGGAGGTCTCCCTGGCGGGATATCTCCAAATACTGTAGAATACCATCCAAGAGAGACTGAACATCCGGATGCACTGTTGAATCCTTGCCCTTCACCTCTGATATATGCATCTCCACTGCCCATTCAACATCCCCTCTACGTAGATATGCCTCCATCCTATGTGCTGAAACAACCTGAGGGGGGTATGTGTTTATACCCTTGATCTTTTGATGTTGGCCATCCTTCCCTCCTGTCCATTCCATCTCCAAAGTTCTCCAATTAGTGGTAACTATCCCATGAGTGATTAACCACTGGACTCCCAATATGACATTGGTGTCTGGAATTTCTACCATAAAGAAGTGGTTTGTCAAGGTGTAAGTCCCCATGGTAATGGTTAGTGCCAGAATATACTTGGCACACTGCAGGGTCATAGCTCCTGGGACCAAAACTGAGAATCCCTCAGACTCCTCCATGTGGATTCCTCTCCTTTGTACCCACTATGCATCAATAAAATTATGAGTAGCCCCACTATCTATCAACACAAAGACTCTTTTCCCCATAATAGTACCTCTCACCCTCAAGGTTAGATACTTTGGGATCCCTCTTAATGCTGCAATAGCTCCCCCTCTTCAAGAAAAGTCTTTATGGATGGTAAAGTGCTAGAATCCTTCTTGGAGAAGGTCTTGACATGATGTGCCCTTCCTGCAACATATTCTCCCTCCAAATATCGAACATGGATTGTCTTCCTTGGTCCTGAGTAGGCCTTCTGCTGCAATAATGTTCTTGCCCTGGGCAAGATGTGTTGTAGGTCTCTAACTTTCTCCACAGCTTCAAGGAGTGTGGTTGGTTAGTGGATTTGACCAACCCTTGCAATGGTTTAGCCACCCCATTAATAAACATGCATACCTTCCTGCTCATAGTGAGGTTGGATACCATCATTGAAAGCTACAAATACTTAGCAATATAATCCTCAAGATCTCCCTCCTGTTTGAGCTTGGTTAACTTGACAAAATGGGCTTCTAGATCTCTTGGATCAAACCTCTCCACTAGCTTCTTGGTGAGAGCTGAGTATGAAGTGATATGATGATGCCCAAGTGTCCCTTATAGGTGCAGCACAACTATCTTGATGGCTTCTATCTTAGAAACCTTGTTGAGCTAGAAGTATGTGTCCAGCTTCTCCACCCAAGCCTTGGCTGTACACTTAGGTGTCCCATCAAATGTGGGCAAGAAGAACCCTACCATACTGCACTGTAGGGCTGATCCCTGCATCAATTTCTCCTCCTTTTGATGAGGATTAATCCTCCTCCTGCCCTTGATCCGACAAAAATCCTGAAAGCTCAAGTGCTCTTTGAACCCTTGAGATTGGAGTTCATATTCTTCCAAATATTCTCTCAAGGTTCCCTTCTTATCTCCTCCAGTTAGAAATTAAGGCATGGTAGAGCATTGTGATGCAGCTGAATGCCCCATGCCATTTGTAGTGCTGGTGCTTGCCTCATGGAAAACCCTATAGAATCCCCTTCATGTCTCATCTCCATGCGGTCCCTTGAAATGTTCTACAGGGTTTGAAGTAGGAGATTCAAAATTTCTTCCTCCTCCATGCTGAAGATAAATGTCCCCCACAAGCTGAGCCAAGAGCAGAGCTTCGATACCACTGTAATATTCCTTTTCAGGAATTTCTGCAAAATATTCAATGAGGACGCTGTATAAGGAAGACCATGCAATAATAACATGAAAAAGGACTTGGATCCTCTTATATATGCTGTATGTAGCTTAAATATTAAATGAAATCAGAAACAAATCATTCTAGCTACACTAAACAGATCTCCCAAGCTCATATATGCTCAAAAACACCCCAATCCCACAACTTCACAAAATAGAATTGTTGAAGACTGCAACAACGTAATTTTTATTAGGGAATCCACAAAAAAATATGATTCAATACAGATCTGTAGCTTTTATTAATCATATAATAAAAAATGAGAGGTTTGACCCCTTTTACAAGCACATTAGAACATCCCGACAAGGGTTTTCGGCAAAATAGCAATATAAAATGCAGCACTGCAGAAAATAACGTTGTGGCCTGCAACTATGTATTAGAAAATACTGAACATTATCTGAAATAGATGAATAATATAGAAATTTTCCCAAGGCCTCCTTTAATAGGCTTCTCGGAGTGAAATAGACACCTCCTCCTCTGAAACAAGCACAAAATAGGAGGGTTTAACCCAGCAGCTACTGCTACTGCAGAAATGAGGAAGTTAATGGAAGTGAATACGCTGTATATGATGTAGAATGCATATCCTCAAGATAAATGATGAAAAATAAGCTCAGGACCTTCCCCTTATATCTACCAATCAGCTAGACCAAAGGTGAAGATGGAATTCCCACATGAGAATTCTTTTGCACTAAACAGTGCTGCAACTACAGCTAAATAGTTGGAGCTTACAATCAGTCAAAAGACCAAAAAAATATGATTATTGAATGCCTTCCTTGCTGCTATCTCCTCATTCTTATCCTTGGTGAGCTTCCTCACCCCGGACCCCACTCATTGATGAGGTGACTTCCTTGAGAAGATTCCCCTTTCAAAACTGCGCTGCCCTAATTGTTTTCCCTCCTCTTCTAACAACATTGTTGACTTGGTCAACTGGATCTAGCTCATTTCTTTGCCCCTCTTTCACACCAAAGTGGCTTTATTTTTCCTCCTAATCCAATCCCTTTTCACACTCGAATATGTTTTATTGTCCTTCCTACTCTTTTATTTAAAAAATGGAGCAGTTATAATATTCCAAGTAGCAGTGGCTAATTGGGAATATTACAACATCCCGTCCACTCTCTTTCATGTTCTTTGATTTCCACACAAAGGAAAGATCATCACTGTCGATCAGTTGTCCTTTTTCACTTCCGTGTCCTCGAGAGCAACGTTCCATATGTAGATCGTATTCCTATCCTTTATGAGATCATAGGGCCGAGACTTTTCAAAGATCATGTCCTTATGGGTATTTTTTCTCTTCCTCTGCCCAATACTGCTCAGGTCAATATGATCTCCACGTCTTCTGATCCATGGATCATCCCTTTACCTGAGTAGATTGATTTGTTTTGTGACTCGATGTCATTAAGCCCAATATAAATTGATTATTGTGAAATTATTTCAGGTTCAACTCCTCCTTCCTCCGATCATACTCCTTTGAGTGTGTCTCTCAACACGTATTCTCAATCCCCTTGGCTCAGCGCTTCGGATTCTAATGACCCCTTGAATGAGACGTTTCCCACTAACGAGGCCATCGTGGAAACCATGTCTCTCGAGGATCCTCCTTGGGATGATAGTCATCATCGTTCCTCCTTTATGCCTAGCCTTGGGGCCATGTCTACTTGTCTTAAGAAATTCGCTTCCCAAGTTCCTTCCCATCCACTTCAAACGCCCATCTTGACACATGATTTTTCGCGTAAGGTAACCTGGGAAAAATTATGCAAACGGTGCCTATTGACATCTCTCTTAAACCAGGGATTGTCGAGAACATCCACATTTGGGTGACATGTTCTCCTGATGAGATCGAGGTTTATACTAGTCTCTTCCGAGAGTTTCGAGAAGTTTTTGCTTGGTCCTACGAAGAAATGCCTAGCATCAATCCGAGTATAGTCATGCACAAGATCCCTAATTATCCTAATGCGAAGAGTGTTTGCCAACGTATTAATCCCGTGCACCCTAGAAAGGTCGCCGCCATAAAGGGAGAAGTTGAAAAACTTCTCAAAGCTGACTTCATTTATCTGATCCCCTTGACAGAATGGGTTTCTAACATCGTCCCGGTGGATAACAAGCAGGGTACTATTTGTGTCTGTGTGGATTACCATGACATCAACCGTGCTTGTCCTAAGGATAACTATCCCATTCCTCCCATCGACCAAATCATTGACGATTGTGATGGGAGTGAGATATTTTCCCTTATGGACGGGTTCTCTGGTTACAACCAGATCAATATTCTTTTGGCTGATCAACACAAGACCGCCTTCATCTATCCTTGGGGTACCTTCGCATACAAGAAGCTCCCTTTTGGTCTTAAAAATGTTGGGGCCAAATTTCAAAGAGAAATGTAATACACTTTCTGTTGGTCAGATTAATCAATCTTGCAGACAAGATCGATCTCCCTAGTACCAAAAGGTAATCTAGCAACAAACAACCAAATAAACCTATCTTTCTCTAAACATATACGATTCATAAAAGAATACTATAAAGGTGTAAAGAACTTACCGTGGATCCAATGCTTGTTCGAAGTTGTTGTCCCTCTTGCACTTGAAGGATTTATCTTCACAAACCTGCAGTCACAAACAAGAAAACATTAAATAGCACCTGTATAGTAAACATCATAAATCATGCTTATCATGGTGATCAAGGAATCCATGAAATAAACTGTTAACTAACAACTTATTGAGAAAAATGAATTCATTTGTATTAACTTTGAAAGAAGGAAAACCTTACAACCTTAGCCTTGATGTTGAACAGGCCTTCCCGGGGTCCAAAGCAGGAATCTCCTCTACTCTGAAAAGCCTTTCTCTCTTCCAACCGAGACATATAGAGGTATGTGATCTCTCCTCATAAAAATCTCAGTTAAATGAGTCTGAATCCCAACAGCGCTTAACCTCAAATAATTCTAAAGCTTGAACTCCCCTTGAGGCTACCCAATGCCTCTTTTTATAGTGGAAAAGAGGAGGTTTCAGTTCCAACTATGAAGGGATATAATCCTCCTTCAAAGGGATAAGCTCCTCACATCAAAGGGTTAGCTCCATAAGGTAAGGGATACATGAACCTCAAAAGAGTGGTTCTGCCACCGCAATATTCTTTCTAGAGGCTTCTATAGTTTACTGAAAGTGAGATTTTTTGAGTTTACTTGCACCTTTTTAATCTTTACAGGGGTCCGCACCCATAACACAAAGAAAGTGCATTCAGGTACGCAGTAGTCATGAACATTAGGTGCGGGACCGCAAGCAAGATATAGAGAAAGTGTGATACCAAAGTTAAGGAGATTTTTAAGAACTTTTCTCTTATTTTCAAGGCTTGACATGAAGAACTGATATGTTAGACTTGAAAAGGAGGAAGTATGAGTGATAATGAGCTCATACATATAGCATAATGTCAGGATGAAAATTTTCAGTGCAACAGATTGCCCCCTAAAGTGCAAATTCTGGAATAGATGAAGCTGAAGTCTGTCATATATGAAGAGTGAAGTACTTTATCATTTCAAGGATCATCCTATGGACAGCCCAGTCGGAACCTGTAAAAACATTCAATGAAAAATATATATGTGTACATATCATCACTGAGGTAGGCATTCCCATACTCAAATCAAAACTAACTAGAAACTGATTCAAACTGTTCTGCTACAGGAATGATTTTGAATACATCAATAGTATAGACATATATAGACACAGTATGGACACAGCCATCTATTTATGAATAGTCCACTGTATAAATGAGAACAAAATTTCTCGCAGCCTGGATGGTAGAAAATAGATCCAGGGTCTTGATTTCCGCATCTCGAACTAGTACGATTCTATCCATGTGAATGAATGTATCGAAGTCAAACATAGTAGAAACCACTTGATTACCAGTCAATAATGTAAACTATTAACAAGTGTGAGAGTAACCACCAGTAATTTCAATGGCTCTCAAAGTACTGAGCACAATCCATGAAATGTGAATGAATGAGCTGAAGTCGAACATGTCACGGAATCATTCGATCGAAGGTCAATGATGCAACCTGTCGTCGAAGGTGAGAAACCTGCCATTGAGGCATGCAGATTTCAAGGTATCAACGATTTCTGGATCAACTTCCTAGATAATGAGCTGTCATCGATATAAAGTGATATGTCATAGGCAAGCCCACAATAGGAAATCATAGATCAAGTTTTGAAGAAACATATCGGCAAGGATTGACTCAGGGATGGTCAAAATGGATGATAGATATTTTGCAGATGAATGGTTTATTTGAACTGTCCTCTTGAACACATAATGACACTACAGATGGCTTGGTGAAAATTGAGCCAAAGCTAATACCCAGAAACCGGCTGAAGACTTTCAATGTGGTTTGATTAACTTTTAGGCAAAGGATTTCCCAACCCAGGTGAGCAAAAAGTGTCGTGTTCAAAAGTGGTTAACTGGCTTTTCGAAAAATCAAAATACAACAAACAAGTCCATTTTTCTCTCTTTTCCCCCACCATTTCTGGCAAGTATCTCTTTATTTTTGACAAGCTTGAGGAGGATAACATTTGCTTGTTTATAAGCTCATCCTTCGGATGAGTCCAACTTATTTTAAGATTCGAACCCTAAGAAGGAGTGGTTCATTCCTGTTTGAAATTGAACATGTCCTTTACTGTTAAGTTTTAATGAGTCTAGTATAGGAGAAACTCGGTGTTTTTTCAATTTTAGGGAGTCAGAAGAAAAAACTTAAGAAGACTCCATGGGGGTAATTTTTCATAAATTTAGTCTCTTGACCCCAAAAAAGGATAAAATAATGCAAGAGAGAACTCTATTGACCGTAATTAGTCAACGTATACCTTTTTCGTAAATATTCCATTTTAGTCCGTAAAAGGGGTAAACTTATACTGAAGGGACGATCATTCATTTACTTTAACGAGTTCGAATAATCAAGTGCTCGGCAATCTTTTCATGTTTAGAGAGTCTGAAAAGGGCTTAAAAGAGAACTCCAAGTTTTCGCTTTTTCGTAATTTTTTTTTAAAAGAGTCTGAAAAAGTGATAAAAGTATGCTCTTTGTTGAAAACGATCAATTTTCTTGAAAAATCCAATTTCTGCACAAAAACTCAAAACATTACACATACCTGTTTAAGATAAGTAAAAATGCTTTCAAAAATAACCCTTTTAAAGTGAAAAATAAACAAATTAAAAATTCATTTATTCGAAAAAACTTATAAAAAGGGCTTGTCTAACCTCATTTTTACCATTTGAGTTCAGAGTGAAAAGTAAAAGCTTTTGGGTAAAAAAGTTCCTGCAAAGATTCTGGAAAATCCGTCTGACGAAATTGAGAACCGTCAGCTCTGGGTAATCCACGACCTCTTAATATTGCATTTCATTTTTAGGTTTTAGATTTCATTTTTTAAACAAAAATATGTTGAAAAAATCGCTCGCAGGGGTTCGCAGGTGCAACACGTGGGCCCTGCGGACCCTGAATTTTTTCTACATGGGAAAAAGTCCTGGGTCCGCACCTGTTCCACAGTGCCCGTGCGTATCTACGCACTGTGTATGAAGTTCAGGTGTGGACCCCGCGCAATGAAATTTTGAACTCAATTTTCTCAATTCCCGCCTAAAAAATTTCAAAAAATCTTATTCTAATATGTCTTTTTATGCAATGTAGGACATATAAGACGCTTATTTGGAGAGAACGCGAGCATGAAGATGTGGATGATTCCACAATGAATCATTTGCCTACAATGCAGGCATTAAGAGCATGCGGTTTGTATAAATTCTGGGCCATTCACGGCATGAGGGCACAGGTAGACCTCCTGACATGGCTGGTGAACAGATGGAATGTACAGGACCAGTGTTTCATTATTGGCGGCCACCAGCTCGAAATTGAGCTGGAGGATATCTATTTTTTGACTGGTTTTTCCAAGAGGGGTGAAACAATTTCTCTGTTTGGGACTAGGCCAGGTGGCCAGTCTGTCGCTAGTCTTCGACTAGAGTTCTGTGATGATCAGGCAGACCCTTGGGACAAACGGATTGACATAAAAACTATCATCCATCCCGAGCTAAAATTTATTGCATTTATTATCACCAGATTGTGTGGGAGCGCAGCGTTTCATGTGGTTACCGATTCCTAGATGCACATTGCTGTAGACTGTTTTCGAGGCACCATTTTCAACTGGTGTGAAGCTATGTTGGCCAATGTAAAAGGCCAACTAACCAGAGCAAAGAATGGAAAAATAAATAAATTTGGATATGGATCCATTGTAGTCACCTTTTCTCTAGAGAGGATCCCCATGTTAGCTCCGCAGAACATTCCTGTTGATGCTGGACGACCTCAAGAACCTAGGATGGTTCGTTGGGTTGCATTGATGGCCCGTCACGCTGTTGAGGGCGTCAAGATTGTTCGATTTCCTCCTTCATATTTTCATTTGCTAGAACACCAAATTTTTGTTATAGAGGACTTTCCATACATTGGGATAGATTTCCGCGGTGACCGAGAGATGGCTCTCCCAGGAGATGAACAGTGTGATGAAGCAGGTAAAAATCATTTTCAACAATTTCTAAGTTCTATCTTTTTTTTAAGTATTTTAATCGTCTCAAAACTAATAATAAAAAGTTTTAAATGCAGATGTGGGCCCACGACGACTAGCCCATCTCCAGCCTTATGAGAGGAGGCATCCAGCTGCTGCAGCACCAGCCCTAGAGGGTCAATCAACTGATATTCTATCTGATTTAGAGCATCACCTAGAGCGCCTGACTCTAGACATTCCAGAGATGGACATAGATGATATTCCTTTCAGATTACAGAGATATGTGATTGGTGTCCCAGGACCTTTTAGGAGCTTCCTATGTAGGGTGGCCCGGGCAGTGGTCTCTTATCGTGATCATCATCAGTGATAGGATGATCGTATCGTAGACTCATATTTTTGATCTTTTATATATCATTTTGCCAATCATAAGGTGTTTCCAACCTATGATCGAAGACGATGTATATTTTTTGAAACACTTTTAAAATATGATATATCACTATTACCAGCTATCTATGTACATGTTATGAATGTTGTTTTAATTTACTGTTGTGATTATTGCAAATGTTGATTTATCATACTAGAAGCAACTGCATCTGCTAATGTATTTAAATGTCTTGGAATATGCTGATATTCAATGTAATCAAATTCACGTTCCAAGAGATGAACTCTTAAAAATAACCGTAATAACACTGGATTTCTAATGGCATAAACCCTGTGAAGCTGTAATGCAACAAGTTCAGAATCCAACCTAACAATCAAACTCCAAATTCCAAATGATATGGATTCAGATAATAACTCAATCACTGCACTATACTCTGCAATGTTATTCGTTGTTTGACCGAGGCTTACCCCATACATGGATACTAACTCGTCAGAGGGTGAATAGATAACCCAAGCTGCGGAAGAAATGTTCCGTGTACTACGACAAGCACCATCAGCAAAACCATTGTAGGTTTTAAGAGACTTCGACATCTGCAATATCAAGAGTAAAAATCAGATATGCAGGAATAGTGATAAAAACACACTTTGAACTAGGCACGTTGTTCTAATCTAAGACACACCAGCAGTAAAGAAATCTAATCTAAATAAATCTCCACACAAAATTTAAGCATGATATCTCTTCAGATAAAGCCCATTTCTGGGTTGATCTAAAGAGACCCTGTCGAAATCTATCAACTCATAGGCCCATTTTGCTAGCTTTCGCTTAACAATGAAAGGACCATGCCACATGGGCACGAATTTTCCAGCTCCTAGCTTATCGTTGGCTTGATCGTACACTAAGACTAGGTCTCCTTCTGAAAAATTACGAGGGGTAACACTTCTATCATACTGAGCTTTTATTCGTTTAACATGAGCCTCGTTTGCTATTGCAGTGTTTCCTCGATTCTCATCTAGCTGAGCCAAGTACAAAAAACGTTTCTCCTCTTCAAACGTAGTTGGGAGTAATTCTATGGCTAATTTCAATGACGTAATTTCGCATTCAATAGGCAACATAGCTTCCAAACCATAAACCAGTTGAAAGGGAGTGAAACCAGTTGACGTTTTTACTGAGGTCTGATATGCCCAAAGTGTTGAAAATAACATGGAATGCCAATATGACTTATGAATACCAATAATTCGTCTGATCATAGTGACTAAAACTTTATTGCTTGCTTCAACCAGACCATTAGCCTACGGATAATATGGAGTGGAACTATCGTGGCGCAGACCAAGTTGATTTGTCAGTTCAGTCATCATGATATTTCAAAAATGGCTTCCATGATCTGTAATAATAGCTTGAGGAACACCGAATCTAGCAATTATATGATTGAATATGAAAGTTGCAACAGTCTTGTCGTCTGCCGAAAATGTAGGCATTGCCTCGACCCACTTAGTAAAATAATCTACTGCTAAGATAATATACGCATGCCCCCCGGCCGAGTGAGGGTTACATATAATAAAGTCAATACCCCACTTTGCGAAAGGACCAACAACAATTATAGGGTGAAGAGGAGCGGGTGGCGCATGAATCTTACGATCAAAAACTTGACAATTGTGGCACTTCCGGACTGCATAGATACAATCTTTGAATGAAGATGGCCAGAAATAACCAGCGCGCAATATCTTTTGGGCTGCGGCATACCCAAACATATGACCTCCACATGCTCCAGAATGACAGTCATTTAAAACCTTCTCAGCTTCTTCATGAGTAAGACAACGTCGAAAAATATAATCCACTCCATGACGATAGAGTGTATCACCAATAATATTGTATTGTTGGGATTGGAAACGAATTTTCCGTCGCTGAGATCGTGAGATTTCAGGCCAAAAATATTCGGTTTGGAGATAAACGATAATATCCCCATACCATGGGTGAAGTGTACTGATAAGAAACAAAGATTCCTCTGCAATGGGCTGCTCCACCACAGTTTCAGTATCAGTAGAGGGGAAATCACACATCAGTTCGGCAAAAACCAAAGATTTCTTTGCCTTGGATTTTTCAAATTCCAAGTCAAATTCCTGCAGGATAACTATCCATTTGGAATACTTTCCCCCTAGAAATTTTTTGGTTAAAATGTACATCATAGGGTTACAGTTAGAAATTACTGTGGTTTTGCGTAATAAGATGTAGTGTCTAAATCTTTGGACAGCTTGAATAGCTGCCAAGGTCAATTTCTCCACATGTGTATATTTAATCTCAGTTGGATGCAGATTTCGACTAAGATAGTAAATGACATGTTCATTGTTGAATTCGTCTTCTTGAACTAAAACCATCCCAATTATGGAATGAGAGGCGGCGAGGTACAAAACGTAGTCCTGGTTGTAATTGGGAGGATGCAATAATGGTGCATGGGTCAACGCGTGTTTAAGTGCATTAAAAGATCGATTAACAATCTCATCCCAAATGAATGGAATGTTCTGTTTTAACAACCTGGTAAAACCCTTTGTTAGCTCGGCGTAGTTAGGAATGAACCGACGTAAAAAGTTTGCTTTCCCCTGCAAACTTTGGAGTTGGCGCAGAGTCGAAGGAGGAGGTAGATTGAAAATAGCTTCGATCTTCGATGGATCAACGCGAATGCCTGCTTTCGAAACAAAAAATCCTAATAAGCGACCCGATTCTACATAGAAAACACATTTGTGTGGATTCAGCCGAATTCGATAATGCCTACATCTCAAAAAGATAGCTCATAAATGAGTGAGATGGTTGGCCCTACGTAATGAATGAGCAGGTAAATCATCGAGATAAGGCTGCACAATGTGCTTAATGTCATGAAATGTGTAAGACATAGCCCTTTGAAAAGTTTCTCTAGCGTTCTTTAATCCAAAGGGTAGTTTGCAATAAGCAAATGTCCCCCATGGACAAATGAAAGTTGTTTTTGGCTGATCAGTAGGGAGTATGTTTATTTGATTGTAACCAGAAAAACCATCCATAAAGGAGAACATTTCACTCCCGACACAATCATTAATTATTTGATCGATATAGGGGGTTGGATAATTGTCTTTAGGACAAGCTCGATTAATATCCCTATAGTCGATACATACTCTTATCGTTCCTTCTTTTTCGTTAACAGGAACAATATTCGATACCCAATCGGTTAAAGGAATTGGATAAATGAAACCTACACGAAGTAAATTTTCAACTTTGGCTTTGATAGCAGCAGCTTTTCTAGGATGTATTTGACGTAAACGTTGACGGATAGGTTTGGTATCCGGGTAAGTCTTGATTTCATGTACGACAATTGACGGATCGATTCCTGGAATTTCTTCATATGAACAGGCAAACACATCATGGAATTCTTGAAATAGGGCTTTATAAGTTTGAATTTCTTCTTCCATACAACAAGCACCTATATGAATGTTTTCAATTATTCATGGCTTCACTGAAATGTCAATTGGAATCGTTCGAGAGATATTTTCCAAATTTAACTCAGAATTAGGATTTCGCAATGGATTCTGCGGTTCCTTGACATATTCAACAGTAAAAATAGAAGTGAAATCATTTTCAAAATGATCTAACTTAGGTAAAAATGAAAATCGGTGATGTAGATCTTCCCATGGCAAATCGTCAATAGACAAAAGTTCACGAATTTGCTCATCAGTATGAACAAGATCAAGAAATGTCATTGTGGATGAACTAGATATAGAAAGTGATTCCTCATGGATCCCATTCATTGGATCAGTTTCGGTTGAAGAAGGGTCGGAAAGTGACTGTACAGCCTGATATGCAATTTCAAATGGACTCAAAGGCATCATGCCATCAAATGAATCTAACTCGGAGTCGGAAGGTACGATCCAAGGATCATCAAACATAATAGTATCTGATGAAATCATATGAATAGTTGCGATAGAAGGTGATACGTTAGGAGGAGGAAAGGAAAAAGTTCATAGTAAACCAAAATTTTTAATCAAACCTACTCCAACATCCTTGTAAGGGATAGCTGCTTTACCGACGTGCTGAATTGTTTCTGTAGAGGCTGGATCGGAAGAAAAATACTTTAACTGATCTATTGTAACGATATTTCCTTGATGTGGAAATTTTATAAGATGAAAGACCGAATAAACAACAACAGTCATAGCATAAGACCAACTACGACCCAAGAGAAGGTTGTAATCTAGAGGGGCATCAACCACTTCCACATCTAGATTTATGGCTTTACCTTCGACCCCTATGGGTAAATCTTGCAAAATACCAAAAGGGTGGAAACCTCGGCCATCAAAAGCCTTTAGAATTGTCGGAGACTGATTGAGTGTTGGAGAACCAAGAGATTTCCAACAATGGATCGACATAATATACATTGAAGCTCCCTCATCAATCACAGTCTGAAAGATCGGTCTATTTTTGACTAATAATGGAATTTGGAAAGCCATTTGGTGAGGTAGAGGAGGTGTACTATTCTCTAAATCAAAGATTATTAGGTTCAAATCCTGAATATCGACAACTCCTATGGCAGACAAAAGTAATTTACGCTGTGCTGGGCACGATTGCAGCACTTCCAAAGCCGACATCGCTGAAGGGGAAATATCTAAGTCCTCAACAATGTTGTAATTTTGAGCAGCTCTCGCATGTGGATTGAAAGATGATTTACGAAGAACACCTTTAGCAGGCTATTTGATTATTAATTCTGGATTGGGTTTCTCAATCTGTAGCGAACCAAAAACAGGAGGAGGTGAAGTTGATGTGTTTGCACTAGAAGATTCTGCTTCTTTACCATCAACAGGATTCTTAGTACCATAATCTTTCGATCACGTCGCAATCCTGACAGGAGACATCATCAAAATAGGTTCTTCTGAGGCATTCGAGGTAGAACCAATCATCTTACTATCTTGAGTAGGAAAAGGATCCTTCAAGACAGCAGGTTGTTGTGAACCTTTAAATAATTTCGAAACCTCTGCTCGATGTGGGAATTATTTAGTAAAATGATCCTCGTCACAAATGTAACAAGGATAGCGAGGCTTGCGTTTTTCGTCATTAGATTCATTTTTATCAGTTTTCTCTTTTGAATTCTTTTTGTTTTTATTCTTCCCTTTCTTTTTACCGCCAGATTTAGATTTGGCCGTAGATTTCTCTACGACATGAATGTCGGCAGAAATTTCGGGGGAAGACTCTCCTTTCGGGGAATCAGGTAAAGTTATAATAGGAGAATATTTTGAGTAGCAATGATTTAACAAACCATTCTGCCAAAATTTGATCTAGAATGTAAACTTTCACCAAACACCTTCTACGTCGCCATTCATGAATATGATCAGAAATATATGTGGACGTGGATTGCTTTAGTGAAGTTAATAGTTCCGTGCCATTTTCGTATCTGACAGGAAACTGAAAATGAGTCAAGAAGGTAGTTGCTAACCGACTGAAATTATTAAAAAAGCCTCGTGGTAACTCAATGTACCATTTGGCGGCAAGACCAATAAGATTTCTTTGGAAAAGATGTAAGTGAATTGAATCATCAATTATTGAATTAGACGCACACCAGAGGTGACAATTCATAACGTGATTTGATGGATCCTCTCCTGAATTACCCTAGAATTTTGGTATATCACTGGGCAACTTATGCGGCATTGGCAGCCAGTACGGATAATAGAAAATTAGATCATTCGTAAGGCGTGTAAAATCAGGTAAATCCAAAGTTGCAATAAATTGTAACTGACGGTTAGGGTCGTGAAAACCTTGAGTATCCAAAGCAGTTCCGGGAGGAGGATACCCAGGATAACTGGGAATTGGATTTGCATTAGGAATTGTGTAACCTTCCAGGCAACCAAGATTAACTGGACCAAACTGGGGTTGTTGAGGCTGTTGATAAGTATAGCCAGGGTACAGTTGATACTGATAAGCTGGATTTTGTGAAATGGGAACAAATTGAGGCTGTCCCTAGTACGGTTGATAGGTGAATTGTGGTTGAATTGTGACAACCGTACTTGTACCAGCTTGTCCCGCAGGTATCTGGGCCAAAGTCTGAACTGAAGATCCTGATTGGGGTACAGAGACTTGAGGGATTTGCACGGATGCAGGGATAGAAGAACTCAGAGCTATAGATACTCCAGAAACATGTGTTATAGGTTGAACAGATGTTGCAGCAGTTACAACAGTTTGAGGCGAAGTCTAAGGTGTATTAGGCCCAGACTGCTGAACAGAACCAGGTGCAGGGGTTTGAATAGTAGGTTGGACAGGTTTTTGGGTTGGACCAGAAACCAAAGGCTCTCCAGGTTGAGAAGACAACTGCACATTAGGTTGCATAGGCTGTTGAAATTGGGACAGATCCCACACAATGTTTGTTCCGGGGTATTGTCCCGTAGAAGGTTGAACGTAAGGACCATAGCCTGGTTGAATGTAGGGTTGATAAGTAAGTGGTAAATTTCTGGCTCCTTGTACAGATGATTGACCAGAAGGCAGTTGGAAACCTTGAATTGGGTACTGACCTTGAGGTTGATAACCCTGAGGCGCATACTGAAGTTGGGGTTGATAAGGACCCTGAGGAGCATATTGAGTTTGGGGTTGACCTTGGGGTATGTATTGTCCTAAAGGTTGATAGCCTTGAGGTATGTACTGTACTTGAGGTTGCCCTTCAAAATAATATGATTCCATAATTTTTCCTGGGAAAAAGTTACCTTGAGGTTGCCCCCCAGGCGGTAACTGACTGCCTGAAGGTTTCCCCCCAGGCGGTAATTGACTACCTTGAGGTTGCCCCCCAGGCAGTAACTGACTTCCCTGAAATTGTCCTCCAGGCGGTAACTGACTGCCTTGAGGTGGAGGATTCAGAATATTACCAGACATCATAAATATTTGCTCTGCGTTCGATGTTTCAGTTTTAATTCCATTAAGACCAGATGATAATACCTGTTCAATTAGTTGAGGAGCTGCTCTAGAGAAAGTACGAGACAGAGCTTGATATCCCGAAGGAACAGAAGGACCAACGTGTAAAAATGCTTTCGGTGACTGGGAAAACATAGATGACTCTCCTACCATGATTGCTGAAGGATAGTAACCTCTGGGTGTAGGATGAAATGGAATTCGAGGTGGAGAAAAAGCAAGACCTGGGTTCTCTAAGAAGTTTGTCAAAGCTAGATACCAATTATCAGTTCGAATAGGGTTGTAGAAAATAGATTCACGCTCCCTAAGATTTAAAGACTGAGGGGATTCGGGAAGAGATAACTCTTCGTCGGGACTAGTAAGCTCTTCAATAGAAATGAGGCCAGATGGAAGATCTTCAGTAACAATATTTCTTACCCTAGGTGAACCAAGATCGCTAGAATTTGGTGTAATAAATCCTGAGGATGTTTCCAAAATAGAATGTTTAGTTTCAGGCTCAGAAATTTTAGGTTCGTCAGCTAGTTCACTGGAAGGAGGAATACTACCAGTAAATTTAGAAAATGAAATTGGTTCTTGAATGTGTTATGTTGTGGGTGTTTGATGATCAGGATGAACAATTATAGATGGAGTTCCAATTTCTATTGATCTAATTCTACCGCTACTAGATGATACTAGAGCACGCAACCCTTCAAGATGACTTGGTGTATATTCAGGGGGTTTCCCTTGAAGTCTCCGGGATTGTCTCGGCAATTCCGCTACGATTAAATATTAAATCAATCACGCACAAACAAATAAAATTTCAATGAAAACACCTAAAGTCTCTAAAGAAACAAACAGTTGAACCACACGCCTAAAAATCTAAGAGTTAAAACCACACACAAACAGTAACTTCCCGTACAGTAACTGGCACAAGTTTCTTCACAAAACCATCTCGAGTGAAGATAACCCCCCAGAGAGTCCAAGCGAGTCTATTCTATGTCTGCTCCAGGTATAGTGAGATCTTTCCTTCACCGTCACCTTAGTAAATAATCTTAAGCTTATGGACACTAAGGTTACCAACAGTAACAAATACAACTGGGGGAACAGTATACGATCCAATCCCATGCGCAAGGGCAGAGTAACAAAGCTCAATCCCCTTGAAGGCTCCTCGACATGATCAATCCGAGGTTTACCGATAAGTGACCCCAGGCTCCTCGACAATGGTTAATCCGAGGTTTACTGTTTGTAATGCGCGCATGATCTTCTATCTTTCCCAATGAAACATAATTGATTGTCTCAAAGGTTCGGACATGATCTCGTGATTAAATCATTTAAGAGAAGCTTCCCAGATTGTACCAATTACAATTGGATTTATTTCCTACAGCAAGATTTATCTACTTGTTTTTTTTTACTATCTTGGAGAGTTAATTACTCCCTACTCCAAGATACTAGCCTAAGCTATATTGGTGATAAGAGCCTTAGAAATAAAAAGATTACTAAATGAATTTTAATTAAGCGTTACTTTTATGAGCTATTCTTTAAGTCAATAGGTATGGAAATGAAACTTTGATGGTGTGAAGCCTCGACTTCCAAAAACACTAAAAATGCATCTAAAAAAGATAATCAATACGTTTTTTCTTTCAATGAAATTCTAGCTAAAGAAAGAGTTCGAGAATGCAATTCTTTTAAGAGACAATTATTTCTTCAAACATAAAGAATAACTGGAAGAAAATATTTTTGTCTTTTCAACAATAACTCAAAACGAGACAAATTATCAAAGCTCACAATAAAATCCCTTTGCTTTCAAAACTTGAAACTACAAAAACAACTTTCCTTCAAAAGAAATCTACAAATTTTAAAAGCACTCAAAACTACAAAAACTAATTTTGAGATCTACAAACTTTAAAAATATAATTGAATAAAAGCTTTAATATTTTTTCAAGATTGTTCTTACTTAGTTGTTCAGTAAAATAAGGATCTATTTGTCCAGAATAACAAACAAATCAAAAACATCCAAATATTTTTTTTATAAAAATGAAATTCAAAACCTATAACAAAGTTTTTCGAAGATTTGCAAAGAAACAAATAGATCTATTTCTCAATAAAGAATGGATTACACAAACAGGTCAGACTCATCAAGAAGACAAAAATACCAATGTAATTTTAGGTATTTCAAACTTCCAATGCTTTGAGTCACTACTTAGACCAAACGAAAAGAAATCCAACTTGAAAAACTCCTAGAAAATCATCAAAAACATAAATGCTACTGGAACTCTTTCACAAAAGACTTTTGACGGAAAGAACACAAATCTGGGCAGATACTAAAAACTCTAAATCAAATTAAAGACAAATTGAAAAAATAAATCTAGAGTTTTTCAGAATTTTTATAGGGTCTGTAGGCTTTTAGAAGTAACAGGTGCGGTCCCGCACTGTTTACCTAAGGAAAGTGCGAAACTGCCCGCACTGTGCAAAAGAACAAAGTGCAGTCCCCAGAAAAGTTCTAGAAAAATGTAAAAGATTTCAAAATTTTCAAAAACAGAGAAAACCTAAGCTACCCAGGCAGATATTCATCAATCAAAAACCAGGAAAAACTTTTCCTCAAATCAAAACAAAAGAGAACCAAAAACAACAAGCTCTTTCCCCAACGGAGTCGCCAATTTGTTGGGTGGATTAATCAATCTTGCGGACAAGATCGATCTCCCTAGTACCAAAAGGTAATCTAGCAACAAATATCCAAATAAACCTATCTTTCTCTAAACATATAAGATTCATAAAAGAATACTATAAAGGTGTAAATAACTTACCGTGGATCCAATGCTTGTTCGAAGTTGTTGTCCCTCGTGCACTTCAAGGAGTTATCTTCGCAAACCTGTAGTCACAAAGAAGCAAACATTAAATAGCACCTGTATAGTAAACATCATAAATCATGCTTATCATGGTGATCAAGGAATCCGTGAAATAAACAGTTAACTAACAGCTTATTGAGAAAAATGAATTTATTTGTATTAACTTTGAAAGAAGGAAAACCTTACAACCTTAGCCTTGATGTTGAACAGGTCTTCTCGGGGTCCGAAGAAGGAATCTCCTCTACTCTGAAAAGCCTTGCACTCTTCCAACCGAGACAGATAGAGGTATGTGATCTCTCCTCACAAAAATCTCAGTTAAATGAGTCTGAATCCCAACAGTACTTAACATCAAATAATTCTAAAGCTTGAACTCCCCTTGAGGCTACCCAATGCCTCTTTTTATAGTGGAAAAGAGGAGGTTTCAGTTCCAAATGCGAAGGGATAGAATCCTCCTTCAAAGGGATAAGCTCCTCACATCAAGGGGTTAGCTCCATAAGGTAAGGGATACATGAACCTCAAAAGAGCGGCTATGCCACCACAAGATTCTTTCTAGAGGCTTCTAGAATTTACTGAAAGTGAGATTTTTTGAGTTTAATTGCACTTTTTTAATCTTTATAGGGGTCCGCACCCATAACACAGAGAAAGTGCATTCAGGTACGCAGTACTCATGAACATTAGGTGCGGGACCGCAGGCAAGATACAGAGAAAGTGCGATACCAAAGTTAAGGAGATTTTTAAGAACTTTTCTCTTATTTTCAAGGCTTGACATGAAGAACTCATATGTTAGACTTGCAAAGGAGGAAGACTGTTAGCCACCTGTAAAATTTGACTGTACCAAAGGTGGCTAAATATGTTTTGAGCCTTCAAGGAACAATTTTTCTCTATTAAAAAATGTTGGCTCTTGAAGACTCTTGAAGGCCTCATGCCTCTGTCCAAAATCCTCATTGCTGTTCTCATTTAAATTTTGCTAATTCCAAGTGAAAGACTGCTGAAAGATCATCATTTTTTCCCCCTTCTCAAACCTTCATTTGTTGCCCTTTTTTCTCCATAAAACTCCCTTATTTTCATAGATCCTTTTCTTCCATTTATGAAAATCACTTTTCCATAGTTAAAAACCCATTCATCCAAAGTTTTAACTTAAAAAATTATGTCACATGTTGAAGTAATCTAATGGGTTGATCAAAAAGACCGATTGCGCAATCAAAATCGGAGAAAAACAAATGGGTAGATTAAAAAGACCAGGCCCGATGGCCCGATTGCGATTGGCCCTCGTTTTAACAGGCTCTGGGCGTATTACAGTTCATACAGCCCAAAGGCCTCGCAAACGGGCGCCTAAATATCATATATACATCCCGCCCATATTATAAAACCTTTGTTTTTTGTTAAAATGTCAGATTTTACTATGTTTAAAGGTTTTCCGCCGGTGCGTAAGTTGAAAACAATCGTGACTGTTGATCTAGTCCTCCGATCCAACGGAGGACTTGTTTTGCTTCACCTGATTACCGATGCCCGATTATACTTCCCACCGTCGATCTGAATTATAGATCAACGGCCATCACTCAATTGCTTTGACCCTCCCGATCGCGCAATCGCATCGGACTTCTCAATCGCATCCACTTTTTGTTCCCCCGATTGCCCATCCCTTCGATTCTTTCCCTGCCGTTGATCTGATCCTCAGATCAACGGTCATCGCTTGATCGCACTAACCTCCCCGATCGCGCAATCGCATCGGAAATTTCCATCACACCCTTTGTTTCTCCCCACCGATTGCGATCTCCCGATTAGATCTGAACCGTCCACGTGACCAGATCCAACGGCTACACTCTTTCCCCGCCATCTGAAGCAGTTTAAACCTAATTCCGTAGGATTTCTTAATTGTTTTTTGTGTTTTGCAGGTTTTTATAATGGTTTTTTCGCTGTATTGAAGAGAAAGGCCGAAGGCCGGGAGAGACGTTTCTTGTGCCTTCAGACTATTAAAAAGAATCATTTACGGGTTGGATTCGATGTTTTATCAGTGTTCCATGGGCATTGATGCCTTAAAAATCCCCGCGCAACTTGCACATTGACAAGACACTGTTCTATTCAGAACATAGTTAAAGAGTATCGGTTTTTGAAGAAAGCGCAGCAGATGAAGATTGAAGACAATATTACGGGGATTACGGCTAAGACAGTTATCAAAAGCCTAATCCCCGACTCAAAACACAGTTTAAAGAAAATCTAAAAAGTGTTTTATCAGGACAGAAAGCCTCCACCGCCACATCTGAGGCGAATTAATTCCTCGGCTACCATAAAAGCCACCTGTTGCCTCAAACCATTCAAATAGAGGCCGAAGTTATTGAAGAAAATCTGATATTCGCCTCTAGCACAGCCAGGGAGTTACTTCTGCAATAAAATCAACGCAAAAAATATCTACGGAGTTACTCCACACAGCACACAAAGCCTCAAAGTCAAATAAGACTCCCATCGAGTTTTAAATTCATAATTGTAAAACATTAATATAGTAGTCCACCTGTTCACTTCTCTATCGAGCCCCTCAAAGGGCCGAGAAGTCATTTAATCTGTATTAATGACCCTTGAGATCTTTTTTCTCACCTCCTCATTTTTCTATAAATACCTCAGTAGAAAATGAGAAACTGTTGGTTGCAGAACTTTGAAATACATTTGAGCTCGAGACTTCTATTTGTACATAGTGTTCACTGGCCCTTGAAGCTCTGTTTGTGATAGAGTAGTTAGGCTGAATAGTGAAGATGATTGTTGAACTGAAACATTGGACTTGAAGACTGTAACTGGTTTGACATCAATAACAAGCTGTTTCTTGGGATCCTGGTCTATATTACTGGTGAAGTGCCTCTTTCTTTGTTAATTGTTTTTCCTTCTATGTATGCCATATTGTTCATGTTCTGCTGTAAAGAACAGTATAAACAGGGTTAGGACCTACTGTATATCAGTAACCTTCTCTAGCTGAGAAATCTTTATCTTGATGTTTTCTTCAAATTTGTTTATTTAAGAATGATTCAATACAGTTTAAACAGTTAGGAATGTTGGCGTTCCCTCGTCCTTCTGTTTGCTTAAACATTGTTCTTGAATGTGATTTCCATTATTTGCTATTAAAGTTAGACTAGAGAAGATATGGTTTGCCCTGATTCCTAGATTCTTTTCTCCAAAGGCAAATTCTGAAAGTTTCCCTTGGTGTTGACTGAAAGCAGACTAGGTTTAAAAGTACCTTATCTGATCTTAAGGTTACATTGTGTTTCTCTTATGTGTTTTCATACTTTCTGAAAGTAATTATGTGGATTACTAGATTGTTTGTCAATTAAGCTGCTTTAATACAGACTTGCCCAAGAAGTTTATGGTTAGCCCTGTTCTTGGTTGGTTTTAAACAGTTACTTAAGAGGCTTTTTCTTGTTTGGACTGACTATAAATCCCTTGAGAAATTATTATCAGTTTCCACCCTTCCAACACTTTATTGTTTCCATTCCATCATTTTAATCTCAATAATCTTGTGATATAGATGACTTGCCCTTTGGATCACCCTTGATGTTGCTGCTCAATTAAAGCCCAGATATGACTCCATAACCCAATGGACTAAAAACCAGCGTTATATCTATCTATCAACCAAAGCTGTTTTATTTTCTTGCAACTTCTCACTTTTGAAAATTTTGCACTTAGAACTTTCCCCTCAAGTAAAATTCATGCTCAACCATCCAAAAAAAAAAACAAACCCTTGGCCTTCATAACTAGCCTAACATTTTTACCCAAAACTTCAAAGACAAATCCATCTTTGCACTTATTGGAGAGATCCCTCTCCGGATTCAGGAGGGCTAGATCCTAGAATCCCAAAGTTGGTTGAAACGATGTTGTTTCTGTAATTGGACTCTGCCAATCTTGCTAATAAATTACAGAACCCCAACATTTCTGGCGACTCCGCTGGGGATCGAACCCCGAATCCTTTCATTTAAAGATAATCATACGACATCAGAGATTTGGTTCATAGAGCATTTTCTTTATTAACCAGCTGGAGCCACCAGCAACATTTCTGGTGACTCCGCTGGGGAACTGAGTGTCTTTAATATCTTTTAGAGACCTCAGAAAACCATTGATTCAAGAAAAATTTGTGAGTAAGAAGCAGCCTTTTCAAGCACTACCATAGAAATGGTAATCATGATGAAACTTGTTTGAATCAGTGACAGCTAGCTTAGCCATAAGAGCAGACTGCCTTTGTCTCATAACCGTAGCTAAGTTTTGAAACAGAGTTAGGATATTCTTGGATGTCACATCTCCTAATTTCGCACCCAAAAAAAATTTTCGTTATGAACTCAGACTTGTAAGTAGGGATTTATTATGACCTTTCACCTTTTTATCGTTATGCTTGTCGTCATCATATACTGTCGCAATTAAATCCTCTGCTCTTATTTTCTACCTTATGTAAATTTCATCTCAAGGGTGCACATATTTATCATGTCTTGAACCTTTACACATTCTCACCTACCCTTGCAATTTCACCTTGGTCTTGAGGTTCACCTATTTCATTTATCGAATTGGTAAATATAATGGTAAATTATATGGCACGTATAATCAAATAGAAATCAAACGAACTTTGGGTCAACCACAAGTTCGACCCTTCGACACATAATTATGATTACTCCGCTATGTGTTTTGGTATAGCTTTGAGGGAATTGATTTTTGTTTTATGTTTATATGGTTTGACATAGTATTGATTTGCATCAGTCCTCATGTACGCTGGGTTGATATGACACTTATTACGTTCCATAAGATTTTCCAATCGCCTTCAGATATTGTACTGCGAATTGAAATCCATGTACATGTAAGGCGTATGGTCAAAATAGATTGTTATTGTTTGGTTATCACTGCGTAGCCACTTGTGACCATGTCAGGCGTTATAGCGAACAACTGGGAGTGGGATAGTTGTATAGTTTGCCACACCCCTCTACCCGCCGGTCTAGTGAGCCCACGTCAATGGGCCAGCTCAATACGCTGGATGTACAACAACCCTATCCACACAGGTGCCAGACATTTCGACTGGAATTTGGATTTAAACTCCATTAATGCGACACGCAAATCTTAACTCACCTCGGCTACTCTCGATCCGTGGCTTGGCCTCCACGATCCCGCCAAGTGGACGATGGTGATCTTGTTTGATTAGGGTTAAGGCGGTTATTCATGAGTTATAAAAGTCTTCTGAATTGAGCTGAGTCAGGTTTCTGCATTCTCCCGCTCTTGGTTCATCTCTGCGTTTTCCAATTTCTACATTTGGCCGAGGGTTTGTGACTTCTCTGTTGCAGAGGAAGCCATGCCGCCTCAGTGCTAGCCACCAGATCTCAGGTAATTTCCTCGGCCTTGAGTTTAATGTTGTTGTATGATTAAATGATTAAGGACTTGTTCAACTCTGGTCATGCGCTGGCTCTGCGTATGTATTCAGTCCTTGGTAAGGGATATGCTTCTTGTTTCAGGCGACACGTCGCATACTCCCAGCGCTAATTGGGTTGGAGTTTCGATTGCAGGGTCATCGTCAACCCTACTCCTGCGAGTTCATAGGATGAGACTCATGCGTGTTATGCCTCTGGTGTATTGGCTTCGCGTCCTATCCAACAGGCGTCTACCATTTCGTGGATTATCATGAGATAAATTCTCATGTATCTCGCCTCTGTTTTGAATTTGCAATTTCCTTTTTATTTTGAAGGTATGGCGTGTTAATCCCTCTCTGCGCACACAATTTTGTTTCAGGAATCTACGTATCTGTACTTGGCATTCCACAGGTATGGTTTTGACCGCTTTAACACTTTCGTTCCTCACTTATGTCCCTACGCTACTTCAAGCCGACTAATCCCCTCTGGTTTTTGTTGCATTTGTTGTTTGCAGGTAACCAAATGATTATGGCATGTTCGTAAACACAGCACATACTCTTTTTCACTGTGAGGGTTACTAACGTTGACCTCTTGGCCGTCCAGGTCGGTATTATTGTGGACTTATTTCTCTTCTCCTGTTGCGTCGTTCTCATGGCGTCGAAATCTGATATCGACCTCCTGTCTTGTTGCGCAGAAGGCGCTGGTTTAAATTTATTCTGTTGAAGTAGGGATTGCACGTTTAATACTCTATCCTGAAAGGCTCCTCATGTATTTTGACATTTGGGATATATATCTATTCTAGGCTGCTAGACGAAATTTCGATATACTATGCCACCGTATAATGTTACCGGGACTGTATAAATCATGCATATAATCTCATACCATGTTAATTGGCTTTGTTTTATTTGCTCGTCTGAACTTATTTTGTTCTCTGGAAATGCTACTGACATTTCCGATTTCTAAATTACATACTTCAGAATTTATAGGGTGTTATGTATGCTATTTATTTATTCCTCTAATGTGCTTTGTTCACTCTTTTCCGTGTAATTCTTTACTCTGGTATTCATAGCAAAATTACAGTGGCCTCTGCTCCTGGTTATACGGAACTGGTTTTATGCCTGACTGTCTAGACATATGAACAAATTATTGGACATTTATGAGACCATTTTATCCATAGATGATGACTATATATGAAAGTGTATAATTTATAATTTCTCATTTTTCAAATGTATGCCAACATAGTTCTATGCTCCAGTTCCTTCTCATTTTATTTTACATCTAGTTACAGCTCATGTTTACCTGTGCTCATGGTAATAACTGTATCTAAAGGCTGGTTAAGGGATTTGAACTCATCCCATTTTCTTTTCTGCTGCTAAATGGAAATAGTAGTTACATAAAGGTATTGTACATACAGTTTGAATAGTTTAACTCTTTACCAATGTAGTTCTCAACTGCTTACTCATAGTTATTACCTTATATGGAATCAATCCCTGAGATTTAATATTAGAGTGGTTATCAGGAGACTAGGGTTTCTGTTTCATGTTGTTTATAAATAGGTACTACTTTCCTCCCCTAGGAAAAGTCCCTCATGCACAACCTGGTTGATTTGAATTATTAAATGCTCTGGAATTATAACATAATTTCTTGGCTGAACTTGAGATCAGTTTACTTATTTTCTTTCTCTGAATCTTTCATCAACCATATAAGTCTTAATTTATACCCTACTATAGTTCTGGTATACTATAGTGAATTTCATTTCTCTCTAGGGTAGCTGTAAATAAAATTATTCTATGAAACAGAAGCAGATTAAAAATAAATTCACAGTGTTCCTGAAAGAACAAGGTTTCCTCAGATTTAACCCCACCCTGGGATTAAACATTCTGTGGAATTCCACTTTACAGGTTATTCTTCTACAACTATACAGAATGAACAGGTTACTACCTGGTGACTACATTCTGTTAAATGTAGACTAATAATATGAACTAACTTAGAAGTAAACTTTGTTTTTATATGTAGCCAATTCAAACTATAGCAAACAATAAGAAAAATTTTCTCAGAGACATACCACTGGTGTAGTAGACCAACCTCCCAACCTTAGAGCTCTTTTGTCTCCCAGAACTCACCCCCGAGCTGAGATCACCTCCTATAGCAGATTAACCTCTAATTTGTACAAGAGCAGCTTATTTAAGCTATTGTTCCCCAAAGCATGTTTCTAATTCTGCGTCCAGAATCTCAGGATGCTTTTCTTCCTGTTTGCCTAGGCTTCCCTCTTAGGGATTCTTTAAAGCTATTTTATGCTTTTCCTCAGCTTTTCAGCTTTTTACCTCTTCCCAACTACTTGCCTCATCATTGGGGAAATTCAGATTTTTTTTCCTCAAAATCTAATTTTAAAACTTACTATCTTCCAAGGATTTTTTTTTGGAAAGATTGTGGGGAAATATTGGCCTCATCCATCCTCAGATTTAGCAAGTGATCTCATCATCTCATTTTTGGTCAATTTGCACCACAATAATTTATTCATTTCCTGAATCAAATGTTTAATTACATTTACCAAATAACTTTCCTTTGGGGTCCACTCCCCTTAGGATATAAAGTTCAAGTATCTAACTTTGAATTGAAATCACATGAATTGGGGGTGTTACATATTCCCCCTCTTAAAATAAACACCGTCCTCGGTGTTATTATTCAACTACTAGAGTTTATTTTGCAAATAAAAATGGATATTTTTCCATCATTTCAGTCTCTCGTTCCCAGGTAGCTTCTTCAGCAGTAAAGTGCTTCCACTGCACCTTTACTCTGGCTACTATTCTGCTTCTCACTTCAATTTCTTCCCGCTCCAATATTTGAAGCGGTTCTGGAAGAAACTCCCCTTCTGGTTCCACCTGTACAACATTCCAATCAACTATGTGAGAAGCATCATGCACATATCTTTTTAGCAATGAAACATGAAAGACATCATGAACTCTAACATGGGGTGGTAAGGCCAGCTGGTATGCCACTGGTCCCACCCTTTCTAATATTTCAAAGGGACCACAGTATCGAGGGGACAATTTTGCACAACTCCCAGCATAAAGGGTGCTCTTTTTGGGTTTAATACGCAGATATACATGCTCCCCAACTTTAAATTCTCTATGCACTCTTTTCTTATCTGCATAACTCTTTTGGCGATCCTGTGTTGTCTTGATGTTCTTTTGTATCTGCTTGACAATTCCTTCCATTTCTTGTAAGGCCTCGGGTCCCAACATCAGTTTGTCTTCTGGCTGACTCCAGCTCAAAGGGGTACGACACTTCCTCCCATACAGTGCCTCAAACAGACTCATTTTAATGGAGGATTGGTAGCTGTTATTATAGGCAAATTCAGCTAAATGTAAGAAATCTTCCCACTTTGAGGGTCTATCCATCACATACATTCTCAGCATGTCCTCCAGAATTTGATTAGTTCTCTCCGTTTTTCCATCAGTCTGCGGGTGGTAGGCGGTGCTAAAATTTAATTTAGTGCCCATTCCTCCAAATAACTCCTTCCAAAAGGCTGTTGTAAACTTAGCATCCCTATCAGACACAATCACCTTAGGAACTCCATGGAGCCTTACTATCTCCTTCAGAAACACATTCGCTACTTGAGCGGTTCCAAAGGTAGATTTCACTGGTATAAAATGAGCAGCTTTGGTTAGAGTGTCTACCACTACCATTACAGAATCATGCTGGTATTTGGTTTTGGGTAATCCGGTAATGAAATCCATGGAAATGGTGTCCCACTTCCATTCTGCAATGGGCAAAGGATTTAGAAGACCAGCAGGATGCTGATGTTCCACCTTAACTAATTGACATTCCATGCATCTACTTAAATATTCTGCTACCTCTCTCTTCATTCCTGGCCAGAACAACTTCTTTTTCAGGGCAGTCAACATTTTCTGATACCCTGGATGGCCTGCATAGGGTTGTTTGTGGTACTCATCCAGAATTTCTCTTTTTAAAGCCTCTACATTGGGAATATACAATCTGTTTTTATAACAAATCAGCCCTTTTTGGTTCTGGGAAAAGTCAGTTTTCTCCTTTTTCTGTAATTTCACCAAAAGTGTTTCATAATTTGGGTCTTGGTTGGCAGCCTTACTCACCAACTCTTCCACATCTATTTGAGCACTACTTCCCACATTATTGATATGCTGACAAGCATTTCTGCTCAATGCATCAGCAACTTTATTCTCCTTCCCTTTAATATGTTTTATCTCCATGTCAAACTCACTTAAGAAGGACAGCCATCTGGCTTGTCTGGCATTCAATTCAGTTTGAGAAAAGAAATATTTAAGGCTAATATGATCTGTCATCAATGTAAATCTTTTTCCAAGAAGATAGTGCCGCCACATTTTTAAAGCATGAATAACAGCAGCTAACTCTAAATCATAGGCACTATAATTCTGTTCATGTACTTTCAGTTTCCTGGATTCGTAGGCAATCACTGAGTTCTCCTGCAAAAGAACTCCTCCCAATCCTTCTCCGCATGCATCTGTACATACTACAAATTCCTTATTAGGATCTGCAATCTTCAGTATAGGGGCTGTGGTAAGTTTTAGCTTTAATTGGTTAAAACTGTTTTGGCATTTTTCAATCCATACAAACTTAACACCCTTCCTCTGTAAGGAAGTGATGGGATGTGCTATGGCAGAAAATCTCTCCACAAATCTGCAATAATAGCCGGCAATCCCCATGAATGATCTAACTGCTGAAACATCAGAGAGTACTGGCCATTATTTTATAGCCTTTATCTTCTCCGGATCAACAGCAAGGCCTTGTTCAGAAAT
Organism: Pinus albicaulis; assembly: GCA_034641835.2. Classification (NCBI taxonomy): domain Eukaryota; kingdom Viridiplantae; phylum Streptophyta; class Pinopsida; order Pinales; family Pinaceae; genus Pinus; species Pinus albicaulis. Next base: position 31,902,767 of record CM076573.1, read on the forward strand.
AATATGGCCCAAGTATTGGATCTTGTCCTTATAGAACTCACATTTGCTAAATTTAGCGTACAGCTGATTTTCCTTTAGAGTTTGCAATACTATCCTCAGGTGTTCCTGGTGTTCCTCTTCACTCTTTAATTCTGAGCTGGTGGTAACCAGTTCTTAAGTCAATTTTGGAGAATACTGAAGCTCCTCTCACCTGATCAAAAAGATCATCAATTCTAGGCAAAGGATATCTATTTTTAATGGTCAACTTATTTAGTTGCCTATAATCAATGCACATCCGGAAAGTTCCATCTTTCTTTTTCACGAACAGCACTGGTGCTCCCCAAGGAGACACACTTGGTCTAATATATCCTTTGTCTAGAAGTTCCTGCAATTGCATCTTCAATTCTATAAGTTCAGGAGGACTCATTCGATAAGGTGCTCGTGAAACAGGTGTTGCTCCTGGCACCAGATCGATTGAGAAGTCAATCTCTCTTTTGGGGGGAAGATGAGGGATTTCCTTTGGAAAAACTTCTTTGAATTCTCTTATTACTGGTACAACATCCAGTAATTCTCCTTCAGTTTTCTGTTCTGTTTCTTCCACATGCACTGCATAAACCTGATATCCTTTTCTAGCTGTTCTTTTCAATTGCAAAGCTGAAATTTGTCTGATAGAAATTGGTTTTTGTTTCCCTTTTAGAATGAAAGGTTTTCCTTCCTCATCTACACAGTGCAAAGTCTTATCCCAGCAATTCATCAAAGCTTTCTTCTTTTCCAGCCAGTCCATTCCTATCAATAAATCATATGACCCTAAGGGTAAAATGTTCAAATTTACTTCTGTTCGGAACTCATTTAATTTGATTTATGTTCTGGGCAGTTTATGTGTTACCTTTCTTTTTGTTCCAGTGGCCAGCTGTACCAGCCATGACTGTTGAAATTTTTCAGTTTTTAAGTTACATTTTTCTACAATTTTTGGACTAATGTAACTCAAAGAAGCACCTGGATCAATCAGAACAGAAACAGGTAGGTCAGAAATCTTACCCTCCATTTCCACCATAGTTGCTTGATGTTCTGCTTGCCGATTTTCCAGGGCTGCACTGATAGTTGGTATGTTTCTGGCTATATCATTCACTGTTGTCGCTTCCCGATCCCTCATGGGCATATGAACATTTCTGTGGGGGCAGTCCCTCAAAAGATGGGGTTCCCCACAGCCCCAACATTTCAAGGGCTCCTTCATTCTGACTGTTCCCTCCTTTTTACTGTCTCCCTCCATTGGTTTCGATGCCACTTGAGACTGTGAAGTTTGACTTTCTTTGGGCTTTCCAAATCTTTTCCGCTGATGATCTCTGCCAAAATTCTTCAAATAGGCAGGTTTCGGTTTTCTCCCTTTGAATTCATTCTTACTTACCCAACTTTTTCCCTGATCAGTTTTTCCTTTGAACTGTTGGTAACACAATCTGGCTTTTCTAACAGCTTCGTCCATTATTTTTGGGTTGTCAAACTCAATTTTCTCTTTGTATATCAGAGGAAAACAATTCAGAAACCTCTGTACCTTTGCCTTTTCTTCCCTTATGTAAGGTACATATCTTAACAGATTGGTAAATTTAGTGACAAACTCATCGATAGTGAGCTGTCCCAATCTAAGTTCATGAAATTCTTTTGCTTTGTCATCATAGTACCGTTCATTCAAGTAGCGATTCTTGAATTTAGTCTGGAAATCTTCCCAAGTAACTGTCTTTTCATCTATGGCATGCACCATCTTGGTCTCCTCCCACCACAAGGTAGCCTTACCTTGTAGCTGGTAGACAGCTAATCTGGCCCTCAAATTGCTTTCATATTCATAAACCTGGAAATACTTAATCATATTCAGCAACCAGGCTTCTGCATCCTCCTCCTTTTCTCCATCATAGGAGGGAGGTTTGATTTTTCGGAATTCCCCCTGTAATTCCTTTTGATGCTTATTCTGATGTCGAATAGCATATTCCTCATCAGATTCATCAGTTTTCCTCTTCCCGGAACCTTCGCCTTCGTGGCTATTCCGTGAGGTTAATTCTCTGATGAGCCTTTCCTGCTCCTCAACGGCCGTCTGTCACCTCATCTTTCAAAGCAGACAGCACTCAGTCTACACGGCAATCGTGAGCACAAAGTCACCAGCCCAGTTATATAACTTGGGCTCTGATACCATTTGTCACACCTCCAAATTTCACACCCAACAAAAGATTTTCCTCATGAACTCAGACTTGTAAGTAGGGATTTATTATGACCTTTCACCTTTTTATCGTTATGCTTGTCGTCATCATATACTGTCGCAATTAAATCCTCTGCTCTTATTTTCTACCTTATGTAAATTTCATCTCAAGGGTGCACATATTTATCATGTCTTGAACCTTTACACATTCTCACCTACCCTTGCAATTTCACCTTGGTATTGAGGTTCACCTATTTCATTTATCGAATTGGTAAATATAATGGTAAATTATATGGCACGTATAATCAAATAGAAATCAAACGAACTTTGGGTCAACCACAAGTTCGACCCTTCGACACATAATTATGATTACTCCGCTATGTGTTTTGGTATAGCTTTGAGGGAATTGATTTTTGTTTTATGTTTATATGGTTTGACATAGTATTGATTTGCATCAGTCCTCATGTACGCTGGGTTGATATGACACTTATTACGTTCCATAAGATTTTCCAATCGCCTTCAGATATTGTACTGCGAATTGAAATCCATGTACACGTAAGGCGTATGGTCAAAATAGATTGTTATTATTTGGTTATCACTGCGTAGCCACTTGTGACCACGTCAGGCGTTATAGCGAACAACTGGGAGTGGGATAGTTGTATAGTTTGCCACACCCCTCTACCCGCCGGTCTAGTGAGTCCACGTCAATGGGCCAGCTCAATACGCTGGATGTACAGCAACTCTATCCACACAGGTGCCAGACATTTTGACTGGAATTTCGATTTAAACTCCATTAATGCGACACACAAATCTTAACTCACCTCGGCTACTCTCGATCCGTGGCTTGGCCTCCACGATCCCGCCAAGTGGACGATGGTGATCTTGTTTGATTAGGGTTAAGGCGGTTATTCATGAGTTATAAAAGTCTTCTGAATTGAGCTGAGTCGGGTTTCTGCATTCTCCCGCTCGTGGTTCATCTCTGCGTTTGCCAATTTCTACATTTGGCCGAGGGTTTGTGACTTCTCTGTTGCAGAGGAAGCCATGTCGCCTCAGTGCTAGCCACCAGATCTCAGGTAATTTCCTCGGCCTTGAGTTTAATGTTGTTGTATGATTAAATGATTCAGGACTTGTTCAACTCTGGTCATGCGCTGGCTCTGCGTATGTATTCAGTCCTTGGTAAGGGATATGCTTCTTGTTTCAGGCGACACGTCACATACTCCCAGCGCTAATTGGGTTGGATTTTCGATTGCAGGGTCATCGTCAACCCTACTCCTGCGAGTTCATAGGATGAGACTCATGCGTGTTATGCCTCTGGTGTATTGGCTTCGCGTCCTATCCAACAGGTGTCTACCATTTCGTGGATTATCATGAGATAAATTCTCATGTATCTCGCCTCTGTTTTGAATTTGCAATTTCCTTTTTATTTTGAAGGTATGGCGTGTTAATCCCTCTCTGCGCACACAATTTTGTTTCAGGAATCTACGTATCTGTACTTGGCGTTCCACAGGTATGGTTTTGACCGCTTTAACACTTTCGTTCCTCACTTATGTCCCTACGCTACTTCAAGCCGACTAATCCCCTCTGGTTTTTGTTGCATTTGTTGTTTGCAGGTAACCAAATGATTATGGCATGTTCGTAAACACAGCACATACTCTTTTCACGCAGGGAATTCCTGCCCCCGTTGACCTCTTGGCCGTCCGAGGTCGGTATTATTGTGGACTTATTGCTCTTCTCTGATGTGTCGTTCATGGCGTCGAAATCTGATATCGACCTCCTGTATTGTTGCGCAGATGGTGCTTGTTTAAATTTATTCTGTTGAAGTAGGGATTGCTTGTTTAATACTCTAGCCTGAAAGGCTCCTTATGTATTTTGACATTTGGGATATATATATATATATATATATATTCTAGGCTGCTACACGAAATTTCGATATACTATGCCACCGTATAATGTTACCGGGACTATATAAATCGTGCATATAATCTCATACCATGTTAATTGGCTTTGTTTAATTTGCTCGTCTGAACTTATTTTGTTCTCTGGAAATGCTACTGACATTTCAAATTTCTAAATTGCATACTTCAAAATTTATAGGGTGTTATATATGATATTTATTTATTCCTCTAATGTGCTTTGTTCACTCTTTTCCGTGTAATTCTATACTCTGGTATTTATAGCATAATTACAGTTGCCTATGCTCCTGGTTATACTGAACTGGTTTTTATGCCTGACTGTCTAGACATATGTACAGCTTGTTGGACATTTATGAGACCATTTTATCCATAGATGATTACTATATATGAAAGTCTATAATTTATAATTTCTCATTTTTCAATTGTGTGCCAGCATAGTTCTATTCTCCAGTTTCTTCTCATTTTATTTTACATCTAGTTACAGCTCTTATTTACCGGTGCTCATGGTAATAACTGTATTTAAAGGTTGGTTAAGGGATTAGAACTCATTCCATTTTCTTTTCTGTTGCTAAATGGAAATAGTGGTTATATAAAGGTATTGTACATACAGTTTGAAATAGTTTAACTCTTTACCAATGTAGTTCTCAACTGCTTACTCATAGTTATTACCTTGTATGGAATCAATCCCTGAGATCTAATATTAGAGTGGTTATCAAGAGACTAGGGTTTCTGTTTCATGTTGTTTATAAATAGGTACTCCTTTCCTCCCCTAGGCAAAGTAACTCATGCACAACCTGGTTGATTTGATTTATTAAATGCTCTGGAATTATAACAGAATTTCTTGGCTGAACTTGAGATCAGTTTAATTATTTTCTCCCTCTGTGTCTTTCATCAACCATATAAGTCTTAATTTATACCCTACTATAGTTCTGGTATACTATAGTGAATTTCATTTCTCCCTAGGGTAGCTGTAAATAAAATTATTCTATGAAACAGAAGCAGATTAAAAATAAATTCACAGTGTTTCCTGAAAGAACAAGGTTTCCTCAGATTTAACCCCACCCTGGGATTAAACATTCTGTGGAATTCCACCTTACAGGTTATTCATCTACAACTATACAGGATGACTAGGTTACTACCTCGTGACTACATTTTGTTAAATGTAGACTAATAATATGAACTAACTTAGAAGTAAATTTTGTTTTTATATGTAGCCAATTCATACTATAGCAAACAATAAGACAAATTTTCTCAGAGACATACCATTGGTGCAGTAGACCAACCTCCCGACCTTAGAGCTCTTTTGTCTCCCAGAACTCACCCCCGAGCTGAGATCACCTCCTATAGCAGATTAACCTCTAATCTGTACAAAAACTGGCTAAGCTGTGTTCCCCATGTAAACACTTCTGCGTCGAGAATCTCGGGATGCTTTCTTCTTGTTTATACAAACTCCCTCTTAGGGATTCTTTAAAGTTGTTTTATGCTTTTCCTCAGCTTTTCAGCTTTTTACCTCTTCCCAACTACTTGCCTCATCATTGGGGAAATTCAGATTTTTTTTCCTCAAAATCTAATTTTAAAACTTACTATCTTCCAAGGATTTTTTTTTTGAAAGATCGTGGGGAAATATTGGCCTCATCCATCCTCAGATTTAGCAAGTGATCTCATCATCTCATTTTTGGTCAATTTGCACCACAATAATTTATTCATTTCCTCAATCAAATGTTTAATTACATTTACCAAATAACTTTCCTTTGGGGTCCACTCCCCTTAGGATATAAAGTTCAAGTATCTAACTTTGAATTGAAATCACATGAATTGGGGGTGTTACATTGGAAACCACACAAATTGAAAAATAACTCAGAAAATACGAAAAACATTTCAGATTGGTAGTAAAACACTTACTCTTACATTTCACTTACCTTTGTTGTGTTTTACCCAATACTCTCAGACAGAGTCTGGAAAGGGCTAGGTAGCTTCCGGATCTCATCCTCTATTCGAGGTGACATATCTGGTGAATGACCTCCCGGTCAATCTTTGGTTAGAGTTTGTTGTGTTTCGGGATATCCTTTAAAAAGGATGTTTCACAACCACTGTGGTGGACAGTGTATCTCTTTGAAAACACTCTAAACTTTCCACCTGGCGACTCCACAATCCTGAACAGACCTTAATACTCCACTGGGAAGAACCCTGATCATTATAATATCTTTCAAACTTAGTTAGAGGACTGTAGGATTAAAATTGTGAAAACAGATTAATTGACCTCTCAAAGATTGTCATACTTGGTTGAGCTTTTCTTGTTTATTTGGGTCTAAAAACACAGCATAGTGGCTTCTAGAAAGATTCACACTAGAGCCCATCCTGACCCTAATCCACCTGAGATAGTTGATGACCCAGAAAGTATCCTTTGGAAGTCTCCTAAGGTTAAATTATCAACTATTTTCAGATCACCCTTGAGAGCTAATTCAGTCCCTGAAAATCTTTCGGCTCTACAACAATCACAAGTTGACTTAGTAAATCCATTCAGAACTAGGTCATTTGATGATATAATATAGCTAGACTCTGAGTCTTCACTTTCATCCCCGGAGACAAGTGAACATCCTGGTAGAAGAGAATCAACACCTCCTGATTTACATTTCCTACGAAATTTAGGTTTCTCTCATCCAAGATCAGCTCAGCCATCTACTGCTGTTCCATCCACATCCCTTCACCCTTCATTCACTGTTCAAACCACTCCACCTCAACTCACTTTTCCTCTCGTTAATTCACCTCTTGTAAATCCACCCCCACCACATATCATGGCAACATGGTATGCTCCCCTAGTCCTTCCTGCGCCATTAGTCAATCTTCCACCAGACTATCAGTCCAAAATTCCACTATATGATGCTAGCAATGCTACAACTGCATCACAACATGTGGATAAGATGAATGACTATTTTGACCGGAATGAAATTGATGATGATTCTGTCAAACTTATATTATTTGCTCAGAGCTTAGGGGGAGAAGTAAGAAAATGGTTTAAAGGCTTAGCCCCCCATAGTATAAATGATCTCCAAGGTTTCCATCAAACGTTCTTAAACAAATGGGAAGTAAGGAAAAATCCTCTCCAAGTCCTTGCAGATTACAACAATCTCCATAGGAGCCCAGGGGAAAGTGTACAGGCTTATTGTACTAGATTTAACAGTGTGTATAATTCACTTTCCCCAGAGCTTAAACCTCCACAAGGCTCCACTTTAAACAAATTTCCTGAAGGGTTTGATGCTGATATGACCTATTCGCTAAGAGAAAGAGACTTTGCAACCCTTGAAGATATGCAAAGAGGCGCCCTTTCTGTGGAAGTATACTTAATGGAGAAAAGAGAAAGGATGAAAAACGAGAAGAGAGACTCTTTTAGAGAGGAAAATACACCTTCTACGTCTAGCTCAAAAATGGAGAAAATGATGGAAGAAATGATGAAAGAGATGAGCATAATCAAGAGAGCACAAGAAATTCAAAATCAAACTGCTCCTCAAAACAGAAATCAGAACCAGAATCAGAATTTAAGAAGGAACCAGCCTCCAAACAGACCTAGGGAAGATGATCAACAGATCACTCCTCCCTTTCATCAGAACTATATAAGTGAGGTTGATGAAATAGATGAAATAACAGAGGAAGGTGCTATCAACATGCTAGAGGTTAATGATGATGATTTTTAGATTCATTATGATAAAAAAACAAGGTCTATATACACCGTATGATGACAAAAGAGATGATGATGAAAATCATTATCAAGACATGGAAAATGTCATCATAGAGACTCAAAGGGAATATGACCTTAGAAGCAAGACTAGTCAACAAGCCCCCAACACCAAAACCTCTGACAAATCTTCACAAAACAACACTACAACCAAGCCTAAAACGGTCAAACAAAAGGAAAAATCGGTGGCTGTAAATTTTGATAAAGGTAAAGAGAAAGGCACTCAAAACACTGAAAAACAGAGTGCAGACAGTAGCAGTACTAATACTTCAGTTAGTACACCCATCAAAACCGTTTCATCAAATGTAAATAAAACAAATCAGCAAACTGATATTGCTGATAGAATGACAGCTAATAAGGCTGAGACAACTGCTTTAAAGAGTCAAATTCCTTTCAGCCTAGAGCAGAAAATTTCCAAAATCAAAATCTCTGTTCCATTGACTGAGTTAGCTGCCCAACAAGTATATAGGAACCAAATTTTGAAGGCTTTAAATATAGAGGAAAATGGAGATACATTCAATCTTAGTGATGACCAACCAGAGTTGATTTTTGGCCCTAAGATTGAAGGGAAGTTTCAAGAGGGACCTGTTCCTCCTTTCTATGTAAGTTTAAATGTTCATGACAAAATTCTGCACAACGCTATGCATGATTCCGGGGCTTCTCATAATTTAATGCCTAAAGCTGTGATGGAGAGCCTCGGGCTAGAAATCACCAGACCTTACAAAGACCTTTACTCCTTTGACTCAAGTAGAGTAAAATGTCTAGGATTGATCAAAGACCTCTGTGTTAAACTTAGCCCAGATTCCAGCCAAATGCTTACTCATGGACATTGTTGTGGCTGATGTGCCCCCAAAGTATGGAATGTTATTATCAAGATCTTGGGGAGCTAAGTTGCAGGGGACTATGCAGATGGACATGACGTATGCGACTATCCCTGTTTTCAATCAGACTAGAAGACTTTACAGGGAGTCTCATATGCAATACACGGTCACAAGTCAAGACAGACCTCAAAACTCTCCTCTCTATTCCGTAAGTACATGCCTTGATTCTTTTATCATGTTTAACGAGGAAGCACTTAGTGAAAAAATCACGTTATCAGGATTAATGGCCGATATAGAGGAGGAGGTAAATACCATGGAACTATCGAAACAGTTTGCTGAACCTATACAATCTAGTGAACAAAACACAGGTCTCGAGCTACAAAATATGTGTCCTTTACCTTTGAACATTGAGAGTCAAGAAAGCGCATCTCCATTCAATAAAAAATCTGAAGAGATAAAACAAATTCAATGGGGTGCTGCTAATCATGAACAATCACAAGGCACCGTAGTTGAAGAGGACATTCGCCAAACAGACGAAACTGAAAACATTCCTCTATGGAGTATGCATTTTGATGGGTCATGCACTAGAAATAACGCTGGTGCAGGTGTCTAGATTTGCAACACTGTAAGCAACCACACCAAATGTATTTCCTGTAAATTAAACTTCCAGTGTTCCAACAACATAGCGGAATACAAATCCCTTCTATTAGGCTTACATTTGTTGAAAAAGTTAGGAGCCAAGAGAATTAAAATTCACGGGGATTCGGAATTAATCATTAGGCAAGTCAATGGGGAATATAACGCTCATCACCCCAGACTTAGGGCCTATCAAAATGATGTCGTGGACCTTTTAGAAATTTTCAATGAGTCTGAATTAATTTTTGTCCCGAGAAAAGAAAATATTACAGCCCACAATTTAGCCTTTGCAGCTAGAACATGTCTGACGCCATATGAAACCGAAGACAGCACAATTCCGATAAAATTTAGACTAGCCGTGCCTGATAACGAAAAATATTGGCAGGTGTTTGAAAATGACAAACAAATAGAAGACTTCATGCAATTCAGAAATGATTTTGAACTAAATGGTTCGGATTCAGACTATGAAACAGACTGCAAGGAAGAAAATTTTCTTGATAAAGAAGAACCGTCTCCAGAACTTGCTAATATAAACCTGTTATCTAGCAAACTTGAAAGTGAAGCAGAAACGAATTCAGAGTTAGAAACAGAGGAGTTAGAAACTCTGCACTCCAAAGACGAAAGTTTGCCCAAGGGTCTGGCCCCTTTAGAAGAGTTGTTCGATTTTAACGATGTGGAAAATAAACCAAAACTGGAACCTGTAGAGACTGAGGTAGAGGAGTGCAATATTGGCAGTGAAGGGAAACCAAAAATGATCAAACTGTCCAAAACTTTTCCAGCTCACATTAAACTCAAATACATAGAGTTGTTCAAAGAATTTTCTGATGTTTTTGCATGGAGTTACGAAGATATTAAGTCCTATGACACTGAAATAATACAGCAAAAAATCCATCTTAGAGAAAACCAAAAACCATTCAAACAGAAACTGCGCAGAATAAACCCTGTGCAGTTGCCTTTGGTTAAGAAGGAAATCATGAAAATGTATGATGCTGGTATTATTGTCCCTATTAGATATTCTGAGTGGGTATCTAATCTGGTGTCTGTTAGGAAGAAGACCGGAGAAATCAGGCTTTGTATAGACTTTAGAGACTTGAACAAAGCTTCATTGAAGGACAACTACCCCTTGCCCAAGATGGATCATATTTTACAAAGGGTGGTAGGGTCTAGAAGAATTTCTTTGCTTGATGGCTATTCAGGGTATAATCAGATCTTGGTTCACCCTGGTGATCAATTAAAGACAGCCTTTACTACACCATGGGGCACTTTCATGTATGTGAAAATGCCTTTTGGTCTAATGAATGCTGGAGCAACTTTTCAAAGAGCCATGGACATAGCATTCTTGGAAGAACTGGGCTTCTTCATCATTATCTATCTAGATGATGTCACTGTGTTTTCAAAAACATATGAAGAACACTTAGAACATTTAAGAAAAGTTTTCGAGAAATGCAGAAAGTTTGGAATATCCTTAAACCCTAAGAAGACACTATTTGGTCTCCAAGAAGGTAAACTTCTTGGCCACATCATTTCAGAAGAGGGTATAAAGATTGATCCAAAGAGGATTGAAGCTATATTGCAAATCTCTCATCCTCGAAATATCAAGGAGTTGCAATCTTTCATCGGGAAGATCAACTTTTTGAGAAGGTTCATCCCCAACTTGGCTGAGCTCCTTAGGAATATCACAAACATGTTGAAGAAGGAGCAAGGGGTAAAATGGACCTTGGAAGCAAAGAAGTCCTTTGAACTGGTAAAACAAGCATTAACCAAAGCATCGGTTCTCATAAGTCCTGATTTTTCAAAATATTTCTATATCTTTTCATTTGCATCAGAACATACCATAGCTGCTGTCCTTTTACAGAAAAATCCACAAGGACAAGAGCAGCCTATTGCATTCTTTAGTAAGGCATAGAGGGATGCCCCTTTGAAGTATAACATTATGGAAAAGCAAGCTTTTGCTTTGGTTAAAGCTTTGAAAGATTTCAGGGTGTACATCCTTCACTCACACATCATTGCCTTTGTCCCAAATTCAGTGATTAAAGACATTCTAACACAGGACCCAGATGGTAAGAGAGGTAAGTGAATTACTATTATTCTTGAATATGATTTAGAGATAAAACCCACTAAGCTCATCAAAGGCCGAGGTCTAGCTAGATTAATGGCCGAGTCGAATTGTGAATTTCTTGATATTCATATGATTAATGCTTTAGATGATCAAGAGGAAATCTCGACACCCATTGTTGAAAACCATTTCATGAATTCCTCTTGGTATGTTGATATTGTTTATGTTTTGCTTAATTTAAATACACCCCCTGGTTTATCAAAAACAAAGGCAAGGTTCTTAAAGCTCAAAGCAGTAAACTATTGCATTATAGATAGATGTCTTTATTGGAAAAATGCAAGTGGTATATTGCTTAAATGTTTTCCTGAGTTTGATGCAGAGAAGGTTAAGCAGGAATTCCATGAAGGAGAGTGTGGAGGTCATTTTTACTGGAAGTCAACAGCCAAAAAAATTTTGAGGGCTGGTTTCTATTGGCCCACTCTTTTTCCTGATATACACAAGATGACCACTACTTGCCATAAATGCCAATTGTTCGAAGGCAAGAGAAAATTGCTACCCCTTCCACTGCATCCAATCACTGTTGAAGCTCCTTTTCAACAGTGGGGACTTGACTTCATAGGAGAAATTCATCCACCATATTCTTCCCAGCATAGGTGGATTCTTACTGCCATAGACTACTTCACTAAGTGGATAGAAGCCATTCCTTGTAGGCAGGCCAATGATTCAGTTATCATCAAATTTATGGAGACTAACATTCTCTCCAGATTTGGCTGTCCTACCAAGATCATCACTGATAATGCAGCGGCATTTGGATCAAAGAAGATGGTTGAGTTTTGTCACAGATATCAGATATCATTGGGGCATTCCACAGCTTATTACCCTCAAGGTAATGGACTTACAGAATCTTCCAACAAAAGCTTAGTGAACATAATCAAGAAATTGTTGGAGGACAACAAAAAGTCTTGGCACGCAAAGCTGGTCCATGCACTTTGGGCTGACAGATTAACTTTAAAGAAATCTATTGGTATGTCGCCTTTCCAGCTTGTGTATGGTACAGATGCAATTTTTCCAAATAGCCTTGGTATACCAGTGATGAAGTTGATTCAAGAGTTGTAGACTGAAGAAAATGACATGATCAGAAGAATAAATCAGACCATTCATCTTCAGCAGACCAGAGAGGAAGTGTATAAAAAAGCATTACAGAAACATGACAGCATCAAAAAGCTTTTTGACAGAAGAACAAAGGTCAGCAATTTCAAAATTGGGGACAAATTTTTAAAGTGGGACTCAAGGAGGGAAGAAAAGGGCAAGCATGGAAAATTTGATCACCTATGGCTTGGCCCTTACTCTATTCATTCAGTGTTGAAAATGTAGCAAGACGATGGAGCTTAGTGAAATGAAGTCGCCTTCACTAAGTGGGCCCGCAGGCAAATTTTGGCGCAAAGTCTATTTTTAGACTATGTCTATTTTTAGACTATGGAGCATGGTCCAGGGGTTGCAGATGTTATTCTTGGAGTATTGGTCATGTTGGTAAAAATATATGACCTCTATTTTTAGACATTTTTGACGTAAGTCTATTTTTAGACCGCCCATCCTAAAAATAGAAAATTCAAATATTACTCCTTAATAATATTTGACCTAAACCCGCCACTTTGAGCACTTCCGCCGAGCTGCGTAAGTGGCTCGGGTGCATCCGGCGTAGGAATTACGCTATTCTAGGGGTTTGGTTAGCTCATGCATGGTTGACTTCGCTTAGGACTTCGAAGGGCAGAAGTTTGGTGGAGTTGATGAGACAGTTGATGGAGTTGTGTTCGGTTTAACTTAGTTGAACTAGTTGAGATTAGTTTAACTAGCTAATCAACTAGTAATGAGTGGAGTGAATTAAATATTATTTAATTCACTAATTATTAACTCATTATTCAACTCTATCATGCATCAGTTCACCACAAAGGTGGATACACTAAAGGAGACCATGAAAGAGGTAGATGAAAGGGTTGAGTTAGCTATCGGTAGCCAGACATCAACAGTATGACATTTGAACCACACTTGAGTGAACTTCCCATGATGATTGCGCCCGTCAAGCCACACGAACCTTGATCTCTCATTAGACCAGCCTTGATTTCGCAATAGAGGCAATTAGTGGATGTGTTTTGAACCTGTGACTTGTTCAAAACCAAGCTAGTTTTTGTGTAACTTCATGAGAAAGTACTGAGTACTTGTGAGGAGTATTGTACTGAGTTTGTTACATGTTTTCTCTATTATAATATACACAATAGCTGCGGGGTTTTCAGATATAAGCTTTCCCATACATACTGTGTAATGTGTGTGATGTTTTGATGATCTTTTGATCGCATACCGCTTGTTTTATTTCCTCATGTGTGATGATCTGAGTGGAAGAGATTATGTGTTGCATATGAATTCGAATTGATATGTGATCAGGATAATCTCGGTGAATAAATCTTCTTTATTCAGCACATTTCTACATTCAGTTGCTGGTAATAATGCTTTTTTATTACAGGAACTGGATGGAACAGAATTGTTTGGGGGTCCTGTCAACGGCAGGATGCTTAAGCATTACTTCTCTTGATCCATTTCTGTGTTTTGAAGCCTTTTTTATCTTTTTCCATTATGAATATTCCATCCACCATTACATTCAAAGTTATGAAAAATCAAAAAATACAAAAACAAAGAAAAGAAAGAAAAGAGGGTAGAATGAAAACAAGAAAGGCAAAGCCCCATGCCAAAAAGAGAAATAAATCTGAAAGTGTGCAAGCTCAAATGCCACTCCTAAACACACTTCTAATTAGTCAAACAATTTAAACTTGGCTAATTAGCTTTAAATTTTCTGCTGATAAGATAGGGAATTCGATTTGCCAAACTGTTCAATCTTGGCTTATCAGTAGATAGATTAGGATAGAAATTGAAGGTTCAAACAAACTCAAAATCTAAACCAAAGTTTCTAAAGAGAGATGACTCAAAACTGTTTTATTTTTTGAGTCATAAAAAAGAAAAACTGGTTCTAATTTACCCAAAATCTAAATCAGAAAACAAGGAAGAGACAGCTCAAACAAAAGCAAAAACAGAGCTGTGAAGAAAAGAGAAGGCCATGATGAGAGACTTCCAGGTCTTAAGCCCTCCATTTTGTTTTGGTTTTCTGAAAACAATAATCTATGTGCGGCTTATTTTTATGCCATAGATCACAACAAGTCAAATAGCGTAATCTTGACTTGACTGTTTTTGAATTTCTGTTATAGAATTTAGAGAATGAAAGTCTGTTGGACAGTTTAATCCCAACAGAAAGTAGATTAGGTAAAGAATAATCTGAGATCAACTGTTTAGTCTGAGTTCAGGGAGAAATAAGGAGTAGAATTAGATTAGTTTTTGTGCTTTCAAAAAGAATAAAATATTGTGAAAAGAGTTTTCCAATCCAAGTGCACTCTGATGAAGAAAAAATGTTAGATCAGTAGGATTGGGTGGGTAGAAAGTTGTATTGATGAGGTTCATTATTCTTTCATAAATTGATGTTATTTTTCAGAGAAAAGCAAGGTCATCTAGCAAATGAAAAGCAATCTAAAGGATCAGGCACAAGTCAACCTCCCAGAGAAATCAAGTCTGAATTATTGATGCCTTCAAGAAGGCAACATCCCCAAGTGGAGCCACTGTTAGCCACCTGTAAAATTTGACTGTACCAAAGGTGGCTAAATATGTTTTGAGCCTTCAAGGAACAATTTTTCTCTATTAAAAACTGTTGGCTCTTGAAGACTCTTGAAGGCCTCATGCCTCTGTCCAAAATCCTCATTGCTGTTCTCATTTAAATTTTGCTAATTCGAAGTGAAAGACTGCTGAAAGATCATCATTTTTCCCCCCTTCTCAAACCTTCATTTGTTCCCCTTTTTTCTCCATAAAACTCCCTTATTTTCATAGATCCTTTTCTTCCATTTATGAAAATAACTTTTCCATAGTTAAAAACCCATTCATCCAAAGTTTTAACTTAAACACTTAAGTCACATGTTGAAGTAATCTAATGGGTTGATCAAAAAGACCGATTGCACAATCGCAATCGGAGAAAAACAAATGGGTAGATTAAAAAGACCAGGCCTGATGGCTCGATTGCGATTGGCTCTCGTTTTAACAGGCCCCGGGCATATTACAGTTCATACAGCCCAAAGGCCCCGCAAACGGGCGCCTAACTATCATATATACATCCCGCCCATATTATAAAACCTTTTTTTGTTTGTTAAAATGTTGGATTTTCCTATGTTTTAAGGTTTTCCGCCGGTGCGTAAGTTGAAAACAATCCTGACCGTTGATCTAGTCCTCCAATCCAACGGAGGACTTGTTTTGCTTCACCCAATTGCCGATCCCCTATTATACTTCCCACCGTCGATCTGACTTATAGATCAACGGCCATCGCTCAATCGATTTGACCCTCCCGATCGCGCAATCGCATCGGAGTTCTCAATCGCATCCACTTTTTGTTCCCCTGATTGCCCATCCCTCCGATTCTTTCCCCGTCATTGATCTGATCCTCAGATCAACGGTCATCGCTTGATCACACTAACCTCCTCGATCGCTCAATCGCATCGGCAATTTCCATCACACCCTTTGTTTCTCCCCGCCGATTGCGATCTCCCGATTAGATCTGAACCGTCCATGTGACCAGATCCAACGGCTACACTCTTTCCTCGCCATCTGAAGCAGTTTAAACCTAATTCCGCAGGATTTATTAATTGTTTTTTGTGTTGTGTAGGTTTTTATAATGGTTTTTTTGCTATATTGAAGAGAAAGGCCGAAGGCCGGGAGAGAAGTTTCCTACGCCTTCGGACTATTAAAAAGAATCATTTACGGGTCAGATTCGATGTTTTATCAGTGTTCCATGGGCATTGATGCCTTAAAAAGCTCCGCGCGACCTGCACATCGACAAGACACTGTTCTATTCAGAACACAGTTAAAGAGTATCGGTTTTTGAAGAAAGCGCAGCAGATGAAGATTGAAGACAATATTACAGGGATTACGGCTAAGACGGTTATCAAAAGCCTAATTCCCGACTCAAAACATAGTTTAAAGAAAATCTAAAAAGTGTTTTATCAGGACAGAAAACCTCCATCGCCACATCTGAGGCGAATTAATTCCTCGGCTACCATAAAAGCCACCTGTTGCCTCAAACCATTCAAACAGAGGCCGGAGTTATTGAAGAAAATCTGATATTCGCCTCCAGCACAGCCAGGGAGTTACTTCTGCAATAAAATCAACGCAGAAAATATCTACGGAGTTACTCCACACAACACACAGAGCCTCAAAGTCAAATAAGACTCCCATCGAGTTTTAAATTCATAATTGTAAAACATTAATATAGTAGTCCACCTGTTCACTTCTCTATCGAGCCCCTCAAAGGGCCGAGAAGTCATTTAATCTGTATTAATGACCCTTGAGATCTTTTTTCTCACCTCCTCATTTTTCTATAAATACCTCAGTAGAAAATGAGAAACTGTTGGTTGCAGAACTTTGAAATACATTTGAGCTCGAGACTTCTATTTGTACATAGTGTTCACTGGCCCTTGAAGCTCTGTTTGTGATAGAGTAGTTAGGCTGAATAGTGAAGATGATTGCTAAACTGAAACATTGGACTTGAAGACTGTAACTGGTTTGACATCAATAACAAGCTTTTTCTTGGGATCCTGGTCTATATTACTGGTGAAGTGCTTCTTTCTTTGTTAATTGTTTTTCCTTCTATGTATGCCATATTGTTCATATTCTGCTGTAAAGAACAGTTTAAACAGGGTTAGGATCTACTGTATATCAGTAACCTTCTCTGGATGAGAAATATTTATCTTAATGTTTTCCTCAAATTTGTTTATTTAAGAATGATTCAATACAGTTTAAACAGTTAGGAACGTTGGCGTTCCCTCGTCCTTCTGTTTGCTTAAACATTGTTCTTGAATGTGATTTCCGTTATTTGCTATTAAAGTTAGACTAGAGAAGATATGGTTTGCCCTGATTCCTAGATTCTTTTCTCCAAAGGCAGATTCTGAAAGTTTCCCTTGGTGTTGACTGAAAGCAGACTAAGTTTAAAAGTACCTTATCTGATCTTAAGGTTACATTGTGTTTCTCTTATGTGTTTTCATACTTTCTGAAAGTAATTATGTGGATTACTGGATTGTTTGTCAATTAAGCTGCTTTAATACAGACTTGCCCAAGAATTTTATGGTTAGCCCTATTCTTGGTTGGTTTTAAACAGTTACTTAAGAGTCTTTTCTTGTTTGGACTGACTATAAATCCCTTGAGAAATTATTATCAGTTTCCATCTTTCCAACACCTTATTGTTTCCATTCCATCATTTTAATCTCAATAATCTTGTGATATAGATGACTTGCCCCTTGCATCACCCTTGATGTTGCTACTCAATTAAAGCCCAGATATGAATCCATAGCCCAATGGACTAAAAACCAGCGTTATATCTATCTATCAGCCAAAGTTGTTCTATTTGCTTGCAACTTCTCACTTTTGAAAATTTTGCACTTAGAACTTTCCCCTCAAGTAACATTCATGCTCAACCATCCAAAAAACAAAACAAACCCTTGGCCTTCATAACTAGCCTAACATTTTTACCCAAAACTTCAAAGACAAATCCATCTTTGCACTTATTGGAGAGATCCCTCTCCGGATTCAGGAGGGCTAGATCCTAGAATCCCAAAGTTGGTTGAAACGATGTTGTTTCTGTAATTGGACTCTGCCAATCTTGCTAATAAATTACAGATTCCTAACAGGAAGTATGAGTGATAATGAGCTCATACATATAGCAGAATGTCATGATGAAAATTTTCAGTGCAACACTTTCCATGATATTAAGCGAAATTTCCATCGTTACTTGGATGACCTTCTGGCTCATTCCGCTAACAGTAAAGACCACCTAGATCATCTCTGTCAAATATTTCTTCGCTGTAGACGCTATAAAATTCGGCTTAATCTGCATAAGTGTCTCTTATGTGTCAATTTCGGTAGAATCCTTGGGTTTATAATTTATTAAGATGGAATTTGTGTCGACCCTCTTAAGTTCGAAGCTATTGTCAATGTCCCCTCCCCTTCCTCTTTACATCAGTTGCAGAGTCTGTAAGGGAAAGCTTATTTCCTGCACCGTTTTATACCGAACTATGCTGAAGTAGCCAAAGGATTCACGCGATTTATTAAGCAAGGTGTCCCATTCCTCTGGGATGGGATTGCCCAAAAATATTTCGATGCACTGAAGACATTGCTTATCAATGCTCCTCTTTTGCATCCACCCGATTATCATCGCGACTATTCCCTCTACTTGGTTGCCGCATTTAACACTATTGCCATGGTTCTAGTACAAGACAATGACAATGGTGATGAGTAGGTAATTTATTATTTGAGCCATAATCTTCTCGATACCAAAACACGTTACGCACATGTCAAGAAATTGGCATTGGTTGTTGTTCAATCTGTCCAACGTTTTGGCCATTTTATTCTACTTCGCACAGTAACCATGATTTCTGATTGCAACCCCATAACCTATATATTGACTCGACAATTGCTGGGGGGAGAATACTCAAAGTGGATTTTTATCCTCCAAGAGTTCGATTTGGAGTTTACTACTGCCAAATCGACGAAATAGTTGTTTTTTTCCAATTTGTTTTTTTCTTTACCATCTGCCTCTTCTCCCTTTAGTTCTGAGAAACACATTTCGAATGATACTCTTTTTATCATTAGCACCCTTGATCCATGGTATGGTGATATCATCATATATCTCCAAACTTCCACCTTCTAATATGAGTTGATGAAGAATTCTTGTCGACGTACTTGTCATCATTCACAACCTTATAGTATAGTCATGGATACTCTATATCATCGAAACTGATTTTGTTCTCTGCCGGTGTTTAACCCTCGAGGAGGCTGAAAAAGTCCTCAATGAATACCATTTTGGCGCCTGTGGCAGTCACATGTCTGGATATGCTACTGCCCAAAAATCCTTCGTGCTAGATATTTCTGGCCTACCATTTTTAAAGACTGCATTTTCGTTGTCTGTAAGTGTCACGATTGCTAGGTTTACTAGCAGAAGATGCGCACGCCACCCACACACCTCCATCCCATCATTATAATTGGTCCCTTTAAGAAGTGGGGCATCGATTTTATGATGTGTAAACCTCACTTGGCCGGGGGACATGCTTATATTATTGTAGTCATGGACTACTTCACAAAATGGGCCAAAGCAATGCCTACACTCACAACCGATGGTAAGACAACTGCACAATTTCTATTCAATCATGTGATTACCAGGTTTGGTGTCCCTCAAGCCATTATCACCGATCATGGCTCTCATTTCCGCTATTACATGATGGTTGAGTTGACTTCTAAGTTGGGTCTGCGTCACGAAAGCTCAACGCCGTACTACCCTCAAGCCAATGGCCAGGTTGAAGCCATGAACAAGGTTCTAGTCACTATGCTTTAGCATACAATTGGGATGCACAAGTCCAACTAGCATCTCATGTTGTTTTCAGCTCTCTGTTCTTACCGAACCTCGGTGAAGGATGCAACCGGATTCACTCCATTCCAACTTGTTTATGGTCTGGAAGCTACCCTTCCGATTGAATGTAAAATCCCTTCTCTCAAGATAGTTGTTGAATTACTGCCTAATACCTCACCGAAGGAAGAATGTCTTCTATATTTGGAGAGGTTAGATGAAACTTGCCACTTTTCTGCTCTAGTCATAGAAGCACAGAAAAAGTGGATCAAAGCTCATTTTGATCAGACAGTTTCCCCTCATACCTTTGTAGAAGGAGAGCTAGTCCTCTTGTATGACCAAGCTCATGATAATCTGGGTGCAGGAAAATTCGAACCCATGTGGAATGGGCCCTATATCATTAAGCGTGTTTTGCAGAACAGGGCCTATGAGCTAATTGATTATGAAGGATATCCTTTGGATCAACCCCAAAATGGGTTGCACCTCAAAAATTACTATGCATGAGTTTTATCATGCATGTCCTTTTGTACATAAACGTGTTTTTCATTTTTGTACATTTTTTTGGCTTGGTGTGCTTTGCGAGTAGTTTTTCCTGCTTATTATGTCGTTTCTTACAGTGCATATGTCTATCACTTCTTATGTTGGTTTTGCAGATGGTGCCTCCCGCATTACCCGAAATCTTTCTTCTACAGCTTGGATGATTTATGATCCTAAGTTGATAGACCTTCAAGGTATTTGTCTAGGAAGAACAAACAACATTGTCACTGAATACATTTTCATCATTGAACTCTTAACCAAAGCCATTTCTCTTAACATTCATGAACCAATTTTGAACCTAGACTCTTAGCTTGTTGTTCTCCAGCTTAATGGGCATTACTCTGTTAGAAATCCTTAGATTTCAAGGTTGTATTTGCGTGTTTGTTTATTAGAAAGGAATTTTGATTATATCACATATTAGCATATTCCTAGAAGAATGAATGCGTTAATTGATGTAGTATCCAATATTGTATTAGATATACATTTGTGAAATTTATAAAAGTATCATCATCACATAGTAAGATTTAGACAAGAAAATAAGCATATATATATATATATATATATATATATATATATATATATATAGCGATTGTTTGCATCCATGTGCATCATAAGTTAAAAAAATATGTGTGTTTTGGTTACATCTCCAGACATCATGTCTCTCAGAAATATGCAGAAATAAATCCTAGGCATCTAATCAGCATGATGATCATGATAGCATGTCACTACACGCACGACCTCAGTAAATGGTGGATGTGGTTAGACACCCTTGCAGTGTGCCTCTGATACGCACGAGGAACATCCTCGAATCTCACGTAATCTGGGATCTTGCTTGTGAGTCCCTTCAAGTTGCACGTGATCTCTTCTTCCTCGCTTCCCTCACCTTGAGGGGCCGCCTTGAAATCACATGGGACCCTCCGTGCTATGGGGGAAATTCTTGCAGGTCTCTCTGGGCCAACATCTGCATTGCATGGCTAAATAATCAGAACATATATTAACAAAAAAATCATAATACTCATCAAAATAAAAAAATGAGTTTTTACCCAAAGCTTCATCCCAATCCTCTCCTTTTGGGAGTGGAAGGTCCGGATCAACCATGAAATTGGTGTTGATGTACGGCAAGTCCTCTGCGACGATGAGTTGTCGGCAGAGCCATTCGATGACTTTTAGCTTCCATGACATATGTTGACTACCTCTAGATCGAGGCATCAACTCCGCCCAACGGACCATTCGTGGCTCTCGTGCAAGTGGTATCGGTACTTTCACCTCTTGGCATTGAAATATCGACAACCATTCTAGGATGAATGATATCAAGATGGACCTGTATCCAAATTGTTTTAGCTTTCCGTTCTTACACTTTGTTAACTGGCGCTTTAGGTTGATTGTTACAGCTTTTGCCCAGTTGAAAATGGTTGGATCCATACAATCCACAACAAGTTGAAGCTATGTCCTTGTAGCTTCGTGAGGGGCTTCATATCCAACGGTTTGTGTTAAAGTGTGCAAAAATACCCTTAGTTCCAAATCAGGTATTGTCTGAATATCTATTTTCCCACTTTTCGATCCTTTCTTTGCTCTTGGGCAGACTCTGTCTATTAGCATGCCCATGTTCTCACCCATGGGCCGGGAACCTGTCATGATTGGTTTCTCTCCCCTCCGTGAAAATCCAGTGATGAAATATATGTTAGATACTTCTATCTCCAACTATTGTTCATGAATTAGAAATCTTTCTCGATCAGTGTCCCACACATTGATCAAGTACCACAGTAGTTCCAGCTGAGCTCGTAGACACGATATGCATGCGTCATTTCCCATGGCTTGTTAATCTTCCTCTCCGTGCTCTCTTTCTTTCCACTTGATGACCATTTTGGCTTTTCGTTACCTACAAAACCATAATTGGGGCTTCCATTAGTCACATAATTGACTTTTGAACAGTTTAAATTAGGTTATTTAGGAGAATTTTTGTCCAAATTTAGCCGTGGTGATTGGTGATGTTGTTTCACAAACACCAGCACTGATTGGTGCCTCCCCTTTAGAATTCTAGGCAGGTTCGCATGACTTTGTGCCTAGAACCCGCGCCAACCGCTGTAGCCAATCCAAAACAAAATCTCCCCAAATACATGAAAATTAAGAATGTAGGAAATGAAACATAGTTTAAAATGCCGAAAAAGTTGAGAGCTCTTACATGGAGAAAGAGGATTTGTGAATGACCTCCAATATTGTCTGTTGTCAGCTCCACAAGATCAGAGTTAAAAATGGTAAAATTCTCACAATAAATTGAAAAGGTGAAAAGTAAATTTTTTTTACTAATTCTATTATTTTATAACTTTTTTGAAACCCTAATTAGGTTTTTAAGCTTATTTTTCAATTATTTTAATGTTTTGTCTCGAAAAATGGGTTTTACGTTTGTTTCTTGTGCAACAATAGGTCCTAAACATGATGATGATGAAGTGACAAGTTGTATTTTATTACTTTTTTGGACTTAGTAAAAACACGAAAAAGTCACCACGTGGAGTCATCTTTCAGCTCTTTTTTGACTCTCGAAAATTGAAAATATTTCCGAGACTCTTATCATTTTGAAATCGTTAAAGGCTGCGAAATGTCATCTGTCCTGTATACGTTTACCCCTTTTTCGGGCTGGGACATATTATTTATGAAAAAGGAATAGCTTAGCCAATTGCGACTAATATGTTCTCCCAAATATTGTTTTCTACCTTTTCGGATCTGTGAGACTACCTACGAAAAGGGACCTACTGGATTTTTCTTTTCTGCTTCTTTTCAAACTCTCTAAACATGAAAAAATGTCGATTTCTTGCTTTGCCAGACTCTTTAAAACCTAAATGATATCGCAAATGTCACCATGACGTTATCGAGTTCCTCCTTCCTAGGGCTTGTAAAATGTACTAGGATGGATTTGTCCGAAGGAAAAAATTATATGACAAGAACATGTTATCCCCTTGAAGCTTTTTTCCAAAAATAATTGGGGTACTTGATAGAAATGGTGGGGAAAATGGAACCAATTCTCAGTCATGTCGGCAGTATGTCGCTCTTGAACATGACACTTGTATGTAACTCGTGTCGCGTTGGGGACATCCCATTCGTCATTCTGCCTCCACGGGTTTTGGTTATCTATTTTGACCTTTCATCTACTCTTTGCCACGTCACCATGGCCTCAAATCCCTTGTTGTCAAATACTGCCAAATTCCAGAGTATGTCACCAATATTTTGAAGAGAAGTTTCCTTTTGTAGTTTTCAACCCCCGATCCTCTGTTTAGTCCTGATTCACTATCATCTTATTCCTCTATCTCGTGTAGATGATGTGGGAAAAATTATTGCCCTCCTTCGACCGATGACTTCCTGTCGACTTCAGCTCATTATCCAGGAAGTCGATATGGGGACTCTCTTCTGGTACCCTGGAGCTTGCATGCCTCAAAGGAAATTTCTTCGCGTTTGAAGACAAGTTCTCATCATTGGCCTTTGATCGAGTGATTTCGCGAGTGTTCAAATCCAACTCATTTTTCACATTCTGAGGATTTTACTAGTTGTACCTTGAGAACCATTGTCATTACTGGTGGTTTCTCTCACACTTGTTAACAAATTTCATCATTGGCTGGTAATTAAGTGATTTTCTTTCATTTTTGACATCATTTCATTCATTCGCATTCTTGAATTTATACTTTTTCAGGTCAAGATGGAGCGCAAGACCCTGTTTTTTTTTTGGTAAAATCCAGGCTGCGAGACGATTTGGTTTATCATGAATATATGCATGACTTTTATGATTGGATGGTTGCGACCATACCTAAGTCTATTTCATGATCCTTCTTATTCGATGGCTGTGTCCATACCTCTAATCTTATTATTGTATGTACTCTATTATGGATGGTTGTGCCCATACCACATATTCATGTATCAGAGATATCATTTGTACTTGTTCTTGCAGGTCTTCCGAAGGCAACGTTTTTTTTTGGGCATTTTCTCATAAAGAATTTCACCTTTCCATCTCTCTCAGACCTCATGCTTTAGGGGGAATATGTTACACAGTATTTTGTCACCGTCCCTGCAATCCTCAGCCTGAAAATTGGTGGACCATTTCAGTGAGTTTTGTATACTGTCATACTTTTCCATAAGTGTCATTGCATCGTTTAGCATGTTAAGGACATATTCTTTGTTGATCATTCCTCAAGCAGACCTTCAAAAACATATGATTTTGGGTCGGCGCTGGTAGGCAGTTATGTTCTCGCGCCCATGGAGAAATTAACACTGGGCCCCATACGCTTTGTCGCTCTTTCTCATAAGGGCACTCGCGCTGAGCTGTTTTTGGAAAGTTTTTTAAAATAGAAACGGATTTTCCATGCTTAACAACTTCGTGAGTGGATTCATCATGGTTTGTTCCACTGAATCACGTCAAGTTTCTCCCTTTGGCTTGTTGGTTCCTACAATTGTGCAAATCCCCAAAGGGATAGACCTCTCCTCCACCTTATGTGGGATCCCAAGCCACCTCCTCCTCTCCTATAAATCCTTCCTCCTCACATTGCTTCAGCTAGCTGAATAGTCATTACGATAGATGGGGTGTAGAAGAAGGTATAGAAGAATCCATTGTTGAGAGAGAGTTTAGGCCCATTGCCTCATCGAGTCCAATCTCGAACGAATGCTTGAGACATGCCCGACTGAACTCTTCGAAGGATATTCGCAACATCAAGGCATAAGGTTGTAAACTTATTTTTCTCTATCAATAATACATGACTGGCTTCTAGTTCCAACTTTGTTTCCTTTTATATGAAAAGTGTTTAGCTCTCCTTGAATAGATGAATAACTGAATGTATGTGCTTGTATGCTGTCATCATTTGTTTTATCTTTGTGCAAACGCATTAACATCATCACCAACATGGAGTGCGAGGCGTGAAGACAAAGGTCAAAGGATCACTTCCGCATGACACGACAAAAGCATTGGACTGAGGTAGGATATCTGTTTCGGTTCATATTTCAATTATAAGCTAGAAATTCAAGAGTCCATCATTGATCCAGGTGGATATCGGTGGCCTCCCACCTATTCCATTTGGACTCGCAGCATCAATTCTTTCAGTTTTTCAGCTTCAGCACAGCTTACTATTTATAGCAGGTTTTCGGGTCCTGCACACCCGGAGCCATTTTGGGGCATTAATAATCCAGGTGGATATTGGTGGCCACCCATCAAGTCCATTTGAACCCCCACCATCAGTTATTTCAGTTTGTAAGTTTCGGCACAACTTACTATTTTTAGCAGTTTTTCGGGTCTTAAACTTCCAGAGCCGTTTTGAGGCCCTAAACGACATTTTTTGGGAAAACGGAGAGCAACATGGGTCCATGGACCGATGTTGCTCATTCAAAAGTTGTACCCCTCAGACAGATCTTTCTAACGAGCTATTGAGCGCGTCAAACGGAGATCGGATGCCAAAGTTACGTCCCCGGGAAGTTGAACCACCAATTTACCCAAACGGGGCCCACATTTTTGGCGCTTCATCTCCTACGGTTAGGGTTTTGGACGTTTCGGATTCTACATTGTTTCTCAACAATAAATAGGCCCTCGAGCCTCATTGTAAGACAGTTCAAGGGGCTGGGAGCTGATACATCTCTTCTCAGAGATAAGCGCTACCAGTGCCCTAGCTCGCCACATCTCCATTATGTCCGCATTGTAACACACGGTATCGGTAGCCGACACATCTCTTCTCGTGATACGCCGCCGCACCCTAGCTATTTTGTTTCCATTATGTCTGTAATAGGCCTGCGAGCCTCAATGTAACACAGTTCAGAGGCCTCCGTATGCCACATCTCTTCTCAGAGATACGCTACCAGTGCCCTAGCTTGTTTCCATTATGTCTGTAAGCTTATTTTAGTCATTCGTTTATTAATAAAGTGAAGCATTATTTTCGCTGCATCTCTGTGCTTATGGTTATATCTGTATTCTGTTGCGTTCTTGCATAAAATCTGGATCAGTGGTATCAGAGAGGGTCTGCTCTTTCTTTGTTTTTCTTTGCATGTCCCCAACGCGGTCAGTGTATAAGGAGTTAGGGCTCGATCTGGTTGAACCCTTGCAAGATTAGCCTCGCAAACCCCGACGACCTCCCATGGCGAAAGAAAAGAAAGACGAGGGAGCAGGAGATCCCCATCAGTCACTACCGAGGAGGCCCTCGAGAAACAAAGGAACGCGACGTGACATGCAATTTTTTTTTCTCGCATCCTTCAATGGCCGCCAATGTGGACAATCTAAATCTATCACGTCTAAAGAAATTCCCCCCCCCCCCCATGGAGGAACTTAACGCAATGGAGACCATTGCTTCCTAAGGAGGGAGGAATGATCCAGGTGGATATCGGTGGCCTCCCACCTATTCCATTTGGACCCGCAACATCAATTCTTTCAGTTTTTCAGCTTCAGCACAGCTTACTATTTATAGCAGGTTTTCGGGTCCTGCACACCCGGAGCCGTTTTGGGGCATTAATAATCCAGGTGGATATTGGTGGCCGCCCATCGAGTCCATTTGAACCCCCACCATCAGTTATTTCAGTTTGTAATTTTCGGCACAACTTACTATTTTTAGCAGTTTTTCGGGACTTAAACTTCCGGAGCCGTTTTGAGGCCCTAAACGACGTTTTTTGGGAAAACGGAGAGCAACATGGGTCTATGGACCGATGTTGCTCGTTCAAAAGTTTTACTCCTTAGACAGATCTTTCTAATGAGCTATTGAGCGCATCAAACGGAGATCGGATGCCAAAGTTACGTCCCTGGGAAGTTGAACCACCAATTTACCCAAACGGGGCCCACAGTTTTGGCGCTTCATCTCCTACGGTTAGGGTTTTGGACGTTTCGGATTCTACATTGTTTCTCAACAATAAATAGGCCCTCGAGCCTCATTGTAAGATAGTTCAGGGGGATGGGAGCCGATACATCTCTTCTCAGAGATAAGCGCTACCAGTGCCCTAGCTCGCCACATCTCCATTATGTTTGCATTGTAACATAGTTTCAGGGGCTGTTAGCCGACACATCTCTTCTCAGGGATACACTGCCAGTATCCTAGCTATTTTATTTCCATTATGTCTGTAATAGGCTTGCGAGCCTCAATGTAACATAGTTCAGAGACCTGCGTACGCCACATCTCTTCTTAGAGATACACTACCAGCACCCTAGCTTGTTTCCATTATGTTTGTAAGCTTATTTCAGTCATTCGTTTATTAATAAAATGAAGCATTATTTCCGCTGCATCTCTGTGCTTATGGTTATATCTGTATTCTGTTGCGTTCCTGCATAAAATCTGGATCAGTGGTATCAGATCGGGTCTGCTCTTTTTTTTTTCTTTTCTTTGCATGTCCCCAACACGGTCAGGGTATAAGGAGTTAGGGCTCGATCTGGTTGAACCCTTACAAGATCAGCCTCGCAAACCCCGACGACCTTCCATGGCGGAAGAAAAGAAAGACGAGGGAGCAGGAGATCCTATCAAAATACTGCTCGAGGAGGCTCTCGAGAAACAAAGGAACGAGATGATGGACATTTTTTTTTTCAGATCCTTCAATGGCTGCCCACCGGTGGCACATCTAAATCCAACACCAAGTTCAGCAAAATTCCCCCCCCCCCCCCATGGAGGAACTTAACGCAACGGAGACCATTTCTTCCTAAGGAGGGAGGAATGATCCAGGTGGATATCGGTGGCCTCCCACCTATTCCATTTAGACCCGCAACATCAATTCTTTCAGTTTTTCAACTTCAGCACAACTTACTATTTATAGCAGGTTTTCGGGTCCTGCACACTCGGAGCCGTTTTGGGGCATTAATAATCCAGGTAGATATTGGTGGCCACCCATCGAGTCCATTTGAACCCCCACCATCAGTTATTTTAGTTTGTAATTTTCGGCACAACTTACTATTTTTAGCAGTTTTTCAGGTCTTAATCTTCCGGAGCCGTTTTGAGGCCCTGAACGACGTTTTTTGGGAAAACGGAGAGCAACATTGGTCCATGGACCGATGTTGCTCATTCAAAAGTTGTACTCCTTAGACATATATTTCTAATGAGCTATTGAGCGCATCAAACAGAGATCGGATGCCAAAGTTACGTCCCTGGGAAGTTGAACCACCAATTTACCCAAACGGGGCCCACAGTTTTGGCGCTTCATCTCCTACGGTTAGGGTTTTGGACGTTTCGGATTCTACATTGTTTCTCAACAATAAATAGGCCCTTGAGCCTAATTGTGAGAGAGTTCCGGGGGCTGGGAGCCGATACATCGCTTCTCAGAGATAAGCGCTACCAGTGCCCTAGCTCGCCACATCTCCATTATGTCTGCATTGTAACACAGTTTCATGGGCTGGTAGCCGACACATCTCTTCTCAGGGATACGTTGCCAGTACCCTAGCTATTTTATTTCCATTATGTCTGTAATAGGCCTGTGAGCCTCAATGTAACAAATTTTAAAGGCCTGCGTACGACACATCTCTTCTCAGAGATACGCTACCAGCGCCCTAGCTTGTTTCCATTATGTTTGTAAGCTTTTTTTGGGTCATTCGTTTATTTTGTAAATGAAGCATTATTTCCGCCGCATCTCCGTATTTATGCTTATGGTGATATATGTATTTTGTTGCGTCTCGACAATCCGGATCGTTGGTATCGTAGCGGGTCTGCTCTTTCTTTGTTTTTCTTTGCATGTCCCCAACACGCCCGCCGTGTATAAGGAGTTAGGGCTCGATCCGGCTGAACCCCTTGCAAGACTCGCAAACCCCGACGACCCCCCATGGCGGAAGGAAAGAAAGACGAGGGAGCAGGAGATCCTGTCAAAATCTTGCTCGAGGATTCCCTCGAGAAACAAAGGAACGCGATGATGGACAATTTTTTTTCAGATCCTTCAATGGCTGCCCACTGGTGGTACATCTAAATCCAACACCAAGTTCATCAAAACTCCCCCCCCCATGGAGGAACTTAACGCAATGGAGACCATTTCTTCCTAAGGAGGGAGGAATGATCCAGGTGGATATCGGTGGCCTCCCACCTATTCCATTTGGACCCGCAGCATCAATTCTTTCAGTTTTTCAGCTTCAGCACAACTTACTATTTATAGCAGGTTTTCGGGTCCTGCACACCCGGAGCCGTTTTGGGGCATTAATAATCCAGGTGGATATTGGTGGCTACCCATCGAGTCCATTTGAACCCCCACCATCAGTTATTTCAGTTTGTAAGTTTCGGCACAACTTACTATTTTTAGCAGTTTTTCGGGTCTTAAACTTCCGGAGCCGTTTTGAGGCCCTAAACGACGTTTTTTGGGAAAACGGAGAGCAACATGGGTCCATGGATTGATGTTGCTCGTTCAAAAGTTGTACTCCTCGGACATATCTTTCTAACGAGCTATTGAGCGCGTCAAACGGAGATCGGATGCCAAAGTTACGTCCCCGGGAAGTTGAACCACCAATTTACCCAAACGGGGCCCACAATTTTGGTGCTTCATCTCCTACGGTTAGGGTTTTGGACGTTTCGGATTCTACATTGTTTCTCAACAATAAATAGGCCCTCGAGCCTCATTGTAAGACAGTTCAGGGGGCTGGGAGCCGATACATCTCTTCTTAGAGATAAGCGCTACCAGTACCCTAGCTCGCCGCATCTCCATCATGTCTGCATTGTAACACAGTTCAGGGGCTGGTAGCCGCCACATCTCTTCTCAGGGATACGCTGCCAGTACCATAGCTCTTTTATTTCCATTATGTCTGTAATAGGCCTGCGAGCCTCAATGTAACACAGCCGTAGGCTCGCGTACGCCACATCCTCTCGCAGATATGCCACCAGTCCGCCTAGCTCGTTTCCATTATGTTTGTAAGCTTATTTCGGCTCATTCGTTTATTAATAAAATGAAGCATTATTTCTGTCGCATCTCCTCGTTTATGGTTATATCTCGTATTCCGTCAGCTCCCCGCATAAAATCCCCGATCGCTGGTATCGTAGCCAATCGCTCTTTCTTTGTTTTTCTTTGCATGTCCCCAACACGGTCGTGGCATAAAGAGTTAGGCCGATCCGGTTGAACCCTTGCAAGATCGGCCTCGCAAACCTCGCGACCTTCCATGGTCGAAGAAAAGAAAGATGAGGGAGCAGGAGATCCTATCAAAATACCTCTCGAGAGGAGGCCCCCAGAAAACAAAGGAACGGATGATGGACAATTTTTTTCGGGGATCCTTCATCACGCTTCACCGTGGTACATCTAAATCCAACAATTGCTCAACAAAATCCCCCCCCTCCCATGGAGGAACTTAATGCAATGGAGACCATTGCTTCCTAAGGAGGGAGGAATGATCCAGTATTTCGGCCTCCTACCTATTCCATTTGGACCCGCAAATATCAATTCTTTAAGTTTTTCTACTAACACAACTTACTATTTATAGCAGCTTTTCGGGTCCTGCACACCCGAAGCCGTTTTGGGGCATTAATCATCCAGGTGGATATTGGCGGCCACCCATCGAGTCCATTTGAACCCCCACCATCAGTTATTTCAGTTTGTAAGTTTCGGCACAACTTACTATTTTTAGCAGTTTTTCGGGTCTTAAACTTCCGGAGCCGTTTTGAGGCCCTAAACGACGTTTTTTGGGAAAACGGAGAGCAACATGGGTCCATGGACCGATGTTGCTCATTCAAATGTTGTACTCCTTAGACAGATCTTTCTAATGAGCTATTGAGCGCATCAAACGGAGATTGGATGCCAAAGTTACGTCCCTGGGAAGTTGAACCACCAATTTACCCAAACGGGGCCCACAGTTTTGGCGCTTCATCTCCTATGGTTAGGGTTTTGGACGTTTCGGATTCTACATTGTTTCTCAACAGTAAATAGGCCCTCGAGCCTCATTGTAAGACAGTTCAGGGGGCTGGGAGCCGATACATATCTTCTCAGAGATAAGCGCTACTAGTGCCCTAGCTCGCCACATCTCCATTATGTCTGCATTGTAACACAGTTTCAGGGGCTGGTAGCCGACACATCTGTTCTCAGGGATACGCTGCCAGTGCCCTAGTTATTTTATTTCCATTATGTCTGTAATAGGCCTGCGAGCCTCAATGTAACACAGTTCAGAGGCCTGTGTACGCCACATCTCTTCTCAGAGATATGCTACCAGCGCCCTAGCTTGTTTCCATTATGTTTGTAAGCTTATTTCAGTCATTCGTTTATTAATAAAATGAAGCATTATTTCCGCTGCATCTCTGTGCTTATGGTTATATCTGTATTCTGTTGCGTTCCTGCATAAAATCCAGATCAATCATGTTCCCTTGCTGCTAGGCGCACCCTAGGGCTAGAGGGATCGCCTCTGTTTTCAGACTGGATTTTCCTGCTCAACATTACCGAAAGGTAATCAAGTTAATTATCCCATATGAAGATCACTGGGATAAACTGCGTGATCTATAGGAGTAAAAATTAAATGAGAAAGGTCAGCTGTAGTTAGCACGTCAGCCAACACAACAGCCAGCGCAACCCACAAATAGGTCTACTCAACAATTTTTTCCTCTAAAACAGTGCCAATGTTCCATATCGCCTCCACCGAGCCTATTTTTTGTCACAATTAGAGTTTATTATTCAATTTTTGCTAATAATACACTATTTTTTGAGACAGTATTGATTGTAATCAGTTTTGTAATATTTCATATAAATACTTCACTGTTCGAAGTTTATAGGTTGATCTATGAATATATTTTTCCTACTGCGTAATTGTAATTTTCAAGTTTTGCTGGAGCATCAATAATACAAGGACTTATTATAGGATTCATGTGGTGTATTCACTGGTGAAGTGCTTCTACTGTAACTATGTTATTTCATTGTTTTTCCTTTTCTATGTGTATCAGAAAATATTAATTGTAAAACAAAAAGTGTGATGAATATGAGATGTTAATTAAAACACCTTATTTTGGCTGCTTTTACAATTTATATGTTTTCCACTAAAGTCAGATTGAAGAATAATTAATTTCTTTTCAATATCTACTGAAATTCACCTTTCTTCCATCTCCATAATTCATTTAAAAACTAAAAGGATCCAGTTAATGCAACCTATCTTGCCCCGTGGTAACTCTTTTAAATATTGATGCAATATCCAGTTTTATATTTTTACTCCGTTGCCCAATGGGAATATAAAAATTTAATTAACCAAACCAATCAAAATCAAACAAACAACCAAGTACACTCATAACTAGCCTAATATCCACTAAAAAAAAAGTTAAATTATACAGAGAGATCCATCTCTGAAGCTGGTAGGGCTAGATCCCAACGTCCAAAGTGGTATTGATGTTGTCCTCTGTGTTTCTTGTCCCAATATTTTAAATTACATAGCGGTAACATAGTGGCGACCATACTGTGGACAAATTGAAAAAAATGTAATTTATTTTGAATTCATAATACTGGTTAAAACATTGTATGATAGGAAAGATTGGTTTCCTTTTCATTTTTTTAAATAATAGGTGTGTGTGTGTGCCTTATATCATAGCTCTGGCTCCTAAAAGATCTTACACTAGATCTCATCTTGATCCAAATCCTACAGAAATTATAGATGACCCTGAAAAACTTTTAAGGAGGAAAAGCATAGCAGAGAGCCAAGGAAGTAGTAGTCTTCCCCATAGAGCAGATTCACTCCCAAAAGACTTTGTAACTCTGCAAGAAATTTAGTTTCACTTACCTTTTGAACAAATTTTATTTAGAACTAAGTCAACCAATTGGGTAGATCAAATAATAGTAGACCAAGCTACACTAAGAAGACATTCATTTGAAGCACAATTTTCTCCTTCTGATATAGACCTTCAAATTATCCATGATTTTGATAAATTGTAGGGTTTAGTATTAGGTCTTGACCTTTCTGTTCATGAGGCTTATGTTTAGTAGTCTGTAGAACTCTCTGCTCTAACTTCTTATGTAGAATCATCCACCTCATCACAATCTGTGCATCCTAGATCAGCAAGTTCCACCCCTTCTGTAGTTTCTACAACTACTTTGGTAATTTCTCATCAAGGAACTCAAACTCCTTCTTCTCCTCAATCCTCAACCACAATCCAACCTTCATCTGCATCAACACCCTGGGTTTCAGTTCAGCCTTTATCCTTGATTCAACCTCCACCTTTGATTCATCCTGTTGTGGCTTATTTGCAATATCCTTTATTTTACTTTTTCGAAAATACAAAAAAATGAAAAAAATATAAAATATGTGTTAAAGTAGATATTCCTCATACTTTAACCAAA
The DNA here is from genome assembly GCA_034641835.2 of Pinus albicaulis. Lineage (NCBI taxonomy): Eukaryota > Viridiplantae > Streptophyta > Pinopsida > Pinales > Pinaceae > Pinus > Pinus albicaulis. The sequence goes on from CM076573.1 coordinate 31,936,315, forward strand.
GTTGCAATGTTTTTGTAAAATTTAAAGTTCAATACTTTAAAGGATCCACAGAGGTTGGACCTAATGCTCCGGTTAACGTTCAAGCAAGTAATCAAGCAGGATCCAAGGATTTTCTTGTCAGAGTTTAAAGATGACAAGCCATGGGCACATTCAACACACGCGTTAATGGGGAAGGTGCCTCCGCAGTTGACCCCACTGACTGACCAACCGATATTGATTGACGGTTTGGATTCACTATGGGGGCAAGGCCTTGATGAGCGCTCTGTACCCCAAGGGCCTCCGACAATCATGTAAGAAGCTTGTTGATGACAACTTTCATCCATGTCACGATACCATTTAATGGTCTCTTGTGAGTAAAATCAAAATTTAATTTTAAGACCCCACACCATATTTATAAGCCTGTTTTTATTTTGAAAGGTTAAATTTTATTCCTTTATATTTGTCAACCCTGATTGCACTAGTGTTTTCCATAGCTATTCGCCACCCTGAGTTGTATCATGGCGAAACGTTCATCTCTTTCTGGCTCATCCAGTCATATTCCTCTCATGGAAACTGAGAGGGATATACAAGATACCATTTTCTCTCTAGAACACCTCCCATTCTATCAGTAGGTATGTTTAAATGACAAATCCTGTCCTATTTTCTCTGCCATGGCCAATGCAAGTGTATTGTCTGCATGTATCCCTAGGAGTCATATTTTTCCAGAGTTTGTGCACTAGCTGGTATCTGTCATGTATCCTGGTAAATGATTTGTAATGAATTGCCTAGGAGAAAATTTTCAACAAGTCTCGGCCCAGTTAGTTCGTCAAGCCTTATGTTACCCAGAGTCTGAATCTTATGTTCAATTCATTGACAAATCATTGGTAGTGTATTATGATAATCTTGTAGGACAAGAATTCACCCAGTTCGCCTTCTTCCTAAGGCCAGACACAAAGCAGTTTGTACCAGATAGTAAGAAGTTCTCCCTAGAAGTTTTTGAGGTAGAAGTTCGGCCGTTGCTGAGGTGTATATTAAAGATATTGGGAAAGGAGGACGACAACCTAATTGATAAATCAGTACTGGGACTATTTTTGTTGATGATGAAGCCGGTGGTATTGCTAGACATCCCCTCTTACTGGCAGGAGGTCGTCAATACTCAACTCATGAGTTTATCACTCACTGGGTCATTCAGGTTCCCTTCTCTTATCACTTATCTCTTTTTATATCAAAATGTGGATGAATTATTGCATTTAGGATTGAACACCATGGATGTAATTAAAAAGAGGAAGTAAGTAGTGTTTTGGAATGATGTAGTAAGAGAGGAACAAAATGAGGAGGGGGTGTTTGATTTTGTAAATCATTTCATGTCTACTGCCTATAAGATTTTGAATGGGGTTTTTCCCCCATGTTTCTTGCCAAAGGCTCAAGAATTTCTTCAGCTGGGTACTAATTGTAAATTTGGAGACTGGTATGTGTATGAAGATTACTCAGAGATTACACTTTATGGCATTGGGATAGAACCATATAGACTTCCCACATTTGTTCCTATGAGATTATTCGCCTTAGAATTCATTAGGCAGAGTTTGAATATAGACCAAATACATTTTTTCGCAATAAAAAAGGGTCACATGTTTAAATTACTTATGTTTGTGGGTCCCTTTATAGTCAACATGAGGTAGGCAGCTGATGAGGTTAACAAGATATCATATGGTATGCACTTGTTGTTAGGAGATAAATGGGCTTATGATCCTCATAAAGTAGTTTCAAACAGGAGAGTTGAAAATGGTTACTCAACATTTTTTCATGATAGTAGACTTGACATAGAGGAGTTAGCCAATAATATTTTTGCAGGTTCTGCTAGTTCTAGCATACATACTCCTATCATATCTGAAAAATAAAGCAAGAGGAGTAAAGAGGCAGTTGTATATTCCAAAGATGAGGAGTAAAGTGCCGAAAAGAGATAAAAATTCACTGAAGACATAGCAGGTGCTCAGCCTGGTTTCCTGCTTCAACTAGGAGATGAACATAATGTTCTAGCCTCACTAAGAAGACATGGAAATGTTCAAGATCAAACACCTTTGATTAAACAAGTGTTTGCTTAAATTTCTGAAAGGAATCAAAAGATGAAGGCTAGAATGGAGGCACAGGCTGAATATCAAGTAACTCCGGAACAGACAAGATTGTTGACTTCCATGGATCTAGAAAAAGATCAGTTTAAAATTTATTTCTCTCACCCTTCTGATATGACTATAGGGTCATCAAGTAATTTCAAAACTGTAAATTTAATTGTTGATGTGAGAAAGGTTCCTTTGCTTGATAAAGTCAATTTAAACATGCAAACATGTCAATTAATAGTGAATGATTTGACCAAGACAAATGCAATGGCTCTTAAGGCATAAAATATGCTAGGGAAGGTGATCAAGCAACCAAAATTGGAGAAAGCCAACTACAGGGCCCTAACAACTCAAAATGAAGAACTAAAGAAGATAATTGTGAAGATTGGAGTAGACCCAAATGATAGGTCTATTGTGTAGAAATTACTACAAAGTGCAGAATCAAAGATTTTTGTGTTAAATAAAAAATTTAAATTACCTACAAGGGAGCATTCGATGGCAGAAAAGGTGGAAAAAGTGGAAAGTGAAAAGGAAAACCTTCTTTAGTAGCTCTTATAGAAAGAAGAAGAAATTTCTAAGTTGAAAGAAACTGTACTAAAATTGCAAAGCCAGATTGATTCCCATTCATGTACTATCATTATGCCATCTGGAAATGAAGATCCAAAAACAAAATTATCTCAGTTAATAACTGAACTAAAAATGGTAGAGAATGACCTCAGAAAGGCACAAAATGATCTGGAAACAATAACAAAAATAATGCAGGCCAAGGATGGAGAAATTAATAAGTACAGGACAGATTGTCAAATAGACAATGCTGAAATCAAGAGTCTAAAGGAGAATTTGAAATGAAATATAACTTTGATATGGGCTAAAGATATCATTTGGAATGAAATCATTGGAGAGATGAAAGTAGCCTAGGAATCTTTGACTATTGTATCAGAAGAGAAAAGCATTGTCAAAGACTTTAAGGAGCAAGTTATGGCATATAAGAAGAAGACCATTAAGAGAGCCATATGGGCAAAGAAGTTTATTGATTTCATTGATTCAAAGACTGATCAAGAGTTAGAGGAAGATGATATTAAATATAGGATCCTATATGCTGTAGAGATTAATAAGTTGATTGTTAAAAATACTTTCAGGAAGATCGCTGATAAGAAGTTGACAAAGATTAAAGAAGCAGTGAACATATTTGATAATTTGTACGAAAAAGAGCCAGGGAAGGATTTCCATCATGCTAGGACCTTAAAGGCAGCCTTTTATCATGAGATTATTATGAACCATTATTGGTATTGGCAAAAATTAAGGTGGATAACACTCACGAGAAAACTCAAATCTTGAAAGGAACAACAGTTATTAACTTTCTTCAGAGGTATTTTTAGTTATTGTGGATGGTGAAGACTTTATTTACAGAGCAAACAACATTTAACATGATCACTACCTTTAGACTGGAGTCCCACAAGCTGATCAATTCTCCTAAGACAAATATTGAAGTGTGGAAGAAATGCAAAGCTTGGATGGCTGTTCTACCTAATGATCCCTCATCTTCTAAAAAGGACAAGTCAGACAATCAAGAGAATGTAGCAACAACAAAGAAAATTCATGTTCAACAGATAGATTAGAGTTTTAGTTTTATTTGATCTTTATTAAGAGAGATCGATTGTAATGAGATACTTTGATGATATGTAATAGGTAGTTTAAACATTTTCAAGTAGTGTGAGAAGTTAAGAGTAGTTTCAACAGTTACAAACTGCTTTACATTGTATTTAAAGACAAAGAGAAGAAAGGAAAAGGTTCCGAGTTTTGGACCTTTGGACTACTGCAAATTATGTACTCAATTTTCTGATGATTAATGAAAGAAGATCAAGATTCTTTCATCTTTTTTTGTTGATATGTTTTCCAATTTTCATTCTGTATTTTTCCTTCTATGAATAAAATGTAGTAATGTAGCCATGGGTCTCTTTTTACATATGTAAGTAAGAGTTAAACATCCTTAATGGGCGCTCCTTCATTTTAACTATTCTGCTCACATAAAATTCTTCTGAAGTTTAAAGTGATAGATCCTGTTTATCAACATATCAGTTTGAGCTTCCTTCATGTTCTTCCTATCACTCCAATTAATATCAGCAGATAATGGCATTGTGAAGCATTTATTATATCATATTCTTAAGGGTTTTAATAATTAATTTCTAAAGGTGATTAAGCAAAGACTATCTGATATCATATTTTTGTCACACACACACACACACACACACACATATATATATATATATAAATTTCTTGAGAAATGATTCCTTACCACAGCCAAGGGATTGTTTCTTGAGATACAACACATCCAACAACCACCTGTGATCAATCCACAAATTGTTCATCCTCATATTCCTATAATGGCAACTAGATATGCTCCCCTTGTCCTTCAATATCCTTTGAAAAACATGCCACAAGATTATCAAATGAGAATTCATCAATTTGATGGAACTGGATCTATCACTGCCCAAAAACATGTAAACGAGATGAATGATAGTTTTGACCTTCAGGAGGTAGATGAGGAAAACATAAAACTTAGGTTATTTTCACAAAGTATCACATGAGAGGTTAGAAAATGGTTTAAAGCATTTTCTACAGCTAGCATAAATGATCTCCCTGCATTCCATCAGACATTCCTTAATAGGCGGGAAATTAAAAAGAAACCTCTTCATATTATATTTGATTATGAAAACATTAGGAGGGCACCAGGGGAAAGTGTTCAGGACTATTGCACTAGATTTAACAGTGTAGACAACACAATTCCTACTAACATTAAACCTCCACAAGGTTTATCCTTAATCAAATTCCGAGATGGCTTTGAGGTAGACATTTCTTACCAGCTTAGGGAAAGAAATTCATCAACATTAGAAGAACTGCAAAGGGATTCAATGAGTGTAGAAGCAAATCTATTAGCGCAGAGAGCTAAAATTAGGAATGAAAGGAGAGTGACAATAAAAGTAGAACCCTCTACTTCTTTTGCTGATGATAAAATTGATTCATTAGTTAGAACTGTATAAATAATGATGGAAAGGATTCATTTAAATGAGAGGGCTGATCCCAAATAAAATTAGCCTGCACCTCAAAATTGTAATCAAAATCTGAGGAGAAATCCTCCTCAAATCAAACAAAAAGAGCAGAGGGACCCTGATTAGCAAATTAGGCCTCCATTTCAGGAGAATTATGTTGATGATGATGGGGAAGTAGTAGAAGAGGTAGAAGAGAACCAAATTAATTTAATGGGTATTAGTGATGATGAAAATGTGTTTATTACTCAGGAAAAATAATAACTATTTCAATTATCCCAAATTGAACTTGATTATGAAGAATCAGATGACTACAAGCAGAGATTTGGAAATTCTATTATGGAAGTCCACAGGCAATATAATCTTAGGAGTAAGAAAACATCATATGCCCCAAATAAAAAGAATAATGAAAATCTTGTCAAGAAAACCTCTAACACCACTACAAAGAAAACTACAAAAAATGTTGCTAAAAAAACTGCTGATAGTTCTAGCAAAAAGACAGTAGAAATTCCTGCGAAAAAAATTGTTGAGAGTACCTCCAAAACTACTCAAACCGATATTCCAACCACTAGTCACCAAAAAGAACCTGTGTCAATAGAAATTGTTGATAAATATGACTTTATGAACTTAAATAAATTCCAAACATCATTCAATATTGAAAATGAACTAGCAAAGCTGAAAATTCCTATCCCCTTTATAGAGTTAATGAACAAAAATTTGTACAGAACTCAAGTTATGAAAGCTCTGAACATAGGGGAAAACACTAACATTGTCAATGTGAATGATGATCAACCTGAGCTATTTTTTGGTCCAGAGGTAGATGGTAAACCACAGGAAGGAGGAGTCCCTCCATTTTATGTTAGTCTCAACGTTCATGATAAGTTTCTCCATAATGCTATGTTAGATTCAGGTGCTTCGCACGATTTGATGCCAAAAGCTATTATGGAGAAGCTTGGTCTTGACATTACTAGGCCTTACAAATACTCATATTCATTTGATTCCAACAAAGTAATATGTTTAGGTATCATTAAGGATCTACATGTCACTTTAGCCCAAATCCTAGCTAAGAGTCTAGTAATGAACATAGTGATTGTTGATATTCCCCCCTAAGTATGGCATGTTGTTGTCACGCTCATGGGGAGAAAAATTACAAGGGACCCTAAAAATGGACATGAATTATGCTACCATACCATTGTTTTTTCAGCAGAGAAGACTATATAGGGAAACTTTAATGAAATATAGGGTGAGTAGTCAGGAGAAGCCACATACTATCCCCTTTACTTTGTTCACTCTGATTTAAACTCCTTCATTATTTACAATAATGGAGATATTGATGCTCAGGTCACCAATGCTAAAAATAATATTTGTGAAACACATGAAAATCAAACGCATATTGTGCAACAAAACACTGAAACTGAACCTTTTTGGAACATGAGTTTTGATGGCTCTTGCAGTAGAGTAGGGTCATGAGCAGGTGTGTGGGTATCAAATTCAGGAAATAATCATGCAGAAGGTCATTCATATAAACTAATTTTTCAATGTACCAAGAAGTACATAGAAGAATATGAAACACTTCTTTTAGGATTTCAATTATTGAAAAAATTGGGTGCTAAAAAAATATTTGTTCATGGAGATTCTGAATTGATTATAAAGAAGATTAAAGGAGAATATTCTGCAAAGCATCCTAGACTAAGAGTATACAAAAATGTTGTGCTTGATTTTCTAGAAACTTTTGTTGAATATGACCTTGCTGTTATTCGTAGAAATCAGAATATCCGTGCTAATGGTCTGGCTTTTTCAGCAAGCACATGCAAAATGCCTCATCCCAAGAGACAATATACAGTGGAATTAAAACATTGTCCAGCTCTACTAGATAATATGAGGTATTGGCAGGTGTTTGGAAATGACAAACATATTGAAAACATTTTACAGTCTAAGGATGAGTATGAAGAAAATAGCATAGATTTAAAGTGTGAAGTAGAAAATCAAATAGTTGTACATACTAATGTAGGAAAACAATTTGATGAATCATATGTAAATATTTATGTAGATGAAGTAGTACATAAATTAGGATTTCATGAAATTGATCAAGAAAAAATAAGGATTTGAAATACTTAAGCTTAAAGACAATGCTTACCTAGAGTTCTAGTTCCATTAGAAGAGATTTTTGATTTTAATGATGGAGAAAAAAAGCGAAAAATAGAGCCCACAGGGATAGATGTAGAAGTATGTAATATAGGCAGTGAACATAATCCTAAAATGATAAAACTTTCAAAAACACTGCCTGCTGCTCAAAAACAAAAATACATAGCTTTATTCAAAGAATTCATTGATGTCTTTGCCTAGAGCTATGAGGACCTCAAAGCATATGACACTAGTATCATACAACATAAAATCCCTATCAAGGAAGATCATAAACCATTCAAATAGAAACTCCGTAGAATAAATCCAGTTCTGATGCCTCTGGTTGAGAAAGAGGTTAAAAATATGTATGATGCTAAAATCATAGTTCCTCTCAGATACTCTAAATGGTGTCTAACATAGTGCCTACTAGGAAGAAAACTAGTTAAATCAGATTATGCATTGATTTAAGAAATCTTAACAAGGTCCCCCTAAAAGACAACTACCCTTTGCCAAAAATGAATCATATATTACAAAAGGTAGTAGGGTCTAATAGGATTTCTTTATTGGATGGTTTTTCAGGCTATAACCAGGTCTTAGTGCATCCCGATGATCAGGATAAAACAAATTTCACTACTCCATGGGGGACCTTCATGTATGTGAAGATGCCCTTTCAGTTAATGAATGTTGGGGCCACATTCCAAAGAGCAATGGATATTGCCTTTACTGATGAAATTGGCCATTTTATTGTGATTTATCTAGATGACATTACTGTCTATTCTAAAACTGATGAGGAACATTTGTTACATCTGAGAAGAGTGTTTTAAAACTGTATAAGGTTTGGCATCTCATTAAATCCTAAAAAAACACTTTTTTGGTCTTAAAGAAGGAAAGCTTCTTGGTCATATTATTTCAAAGGATGGTATTAGGTTTGATCCCAGTAGAATCGAAGCTATATTAAAAATTAGTCACCCAAGAAACATTAAGGAGCTCCAATATTTGATTGGCAAGATTATTTTCCTAAGGAGATTCATTCCTAACCTTGTAGAAATTCTTAGAAACATAAAAAATATGTTGAATTCAGAAATTAGATGGAGTATTGAGGCTAGACAATCCTTTGATTTAGGTAAACAGGAATTGACAAAAGCACTAGTGTTGATTGTAGGTTTTAACCCTAAACATAAATTATCTACACATGAATCTTATAATAGAAAATAAACAATAGCGAGAGCATAAAACATAAAATAGATAAACACAGAGATTTTCACCTAGATCCCAAATCGGGACGACCAGCTTGATTTTTCATTATATTCCTTTTAGTGTTACAACACATATATATACATGCCGAAGTATACATAAACCCTAATCCATTAACCCTGGATTAGAACATAACCGTAGTTCCCTTGACCGGATCTACAAAAATACTAGGGGCCGAAAACCATCATACCCAAAACCATGTGCAAAACCATGCACAAAACCAAGGGCGTGGACTGCCCACTGGAAATTAAGGACCAAAAATTTTTCGCCGGGGCATTGCCCCAGACCTCAACAGGGGGGGATACCACCCCCGTTGTGCCTAGTGCAAAGGGGGGGGCTATCGCCCCCCCTCTTGTGATTAGTCGTGGAAAGAATATAACACATACCCAACATTCTCCCACTTGTTGTTTTCTTTTCGCAGGGGGCCATAGGGGAGCTTAGTCATTTGCCCAATTCTTCAACACCCATTGTTTCTCTACACCAAGAAAACTTCTGAGTGTTCAAAAACTTCGTCAATGCATCTGCAACATTCTTAAAAGTGTCCACCTTTACCAGAAACACCCTTTTAGCCTCAACCATATCTCTAACAAAGTGATATTGAACATCAATGTGCTTTTCTTTGAATGATAAGCGGGGTTCTTAGCCAAGAAAATTGCACTTTGGCTATCATAGTATATCCTTATAGCTTGCTGTACCAACCCCATACTTGAACACAATCTTTGCAACCAAACTGCTTCCTTGCTTGCATGAGTGGCTGCCATGTATTCTGCCTCTGTAGTTGAAAGAGCCACTACAGACTGTCTTTTACTCATCCAACTGACTGCGCCCCCAAATAGGATAAACACATACCCACTTGTAGATCTTCTTTGGTCCAGATCTCTAGCTCATTCTGCATCAAAAAAACCCCGAATGTCCAACATTAATTCCGATCTTGGTCTTCCCCGGTAGCAAAAGCCATAATCACTAGTGCCATGTAAATATCTGAAAACCCGCTTCACTGTTTTCCAATGCTTCTTCCCTGGGTTTGACATAAACCTGCTCAATACTCCCACTGCATGTGCAATGTCTGGTCTAGTAAAAACCATTGCATACATCAGGCTACCCACTACACTTGCATATGGAACACGGGACATATCCTCCTCTTCTTCTTGTGTCTTGGGACATTGTTCAGCAGACAGCTTTACACCTACAGGAATAAGAAAATTCACCGGTTTACTATCCTGCATATTGAAACTCTGTAATATAGTCTCGAAATACTTCCTCTGGTTTAACCAGAGCTTCCTCTTTGCCCGATCTCTCTTAATTTCCATGCCCAAAATATAATTTGCAGCACCAAGATCCTTCATGTTGAATTTGGAGAACAGTTGGGTCTTCAAATCTTGGATAATTTCTTTGTCATTTCCAATCAACAACATATCTTCCACATACAAGACCAAATAAATAACACGGTCACCAATTAATTTAAAATAAACACATTGATCCTCCTTGCTTCTGGTGAAGCCAAGTCCCCGTATATAGGTATCAAATTTTTGATACCACATCCTTGGTGACCGTTTTAACCCATACAGAGGCTTCTTCAACTTGCATACCAGTTATTTCTTACCCTTCACCATAAAGCCTTCAGGTTGCTTCATGTAGATCTCCTCTTCTAGATCCCCGTGAAGAAATGCTATCTTCACATCCATCTGTTCTATCTCAAAATCAAATGCAACAACAACAGATAAAAGTAATCTAATAGAAGCAACTTTGGCAACAAGAAAAAAAATATCACCAAAATCAATTCCCGGCACCTGGGAATAACCTTTTGGTACCAACCGAGCTTTGTATTTCTCCACCTTGCCTTCTACATTCATCTTCTTCCTAAACACCCATTTTCTCCCGATGGGATTCCTTCTAGCCGGCAACTCCACCAGATCCCATGCCTCATTTTTGTGCTAGGATGCCATTTCATCAACCATGGCCTCCTTCCAGAGTTGTCCATCCTCTGAATATACTGCCTCCCTGACAGTTTTTGGATCATCATCAGTTATAGTTAAGGCAAAACCTGAACAGAAAGCAGATGGACTATACCTTTCTGGTTGCCTTCTTTCCAGAACTGATCTTCTTAGAGCTGGAGTTTGTGGCTCTTCCTCTTTTGAATCTTCTTCTGCTGTAGAGTCTGATTCATACTCCTTTATCTCAAAATTTATCTTCTCAGGTTCCTGTGGTATGAATTCTTGTTTAACAACATCTTTCACCTCTCTAAACACCACATCTCGGCTGTACACAAACTTCCTTGTTTTCGGGTTCCAAAGCTTGTAACCTTGTAAACCATCCTTATACCCAATAAAGATGCACCTTTCAGATTTATTATCCAACTTGGTCCTTTTCTGCTTTGGAACATGTACATATACATCACATCCAAATACCCTTATATGTGAAAGAGAGGGTTTCTTACCAGTCCATACCTCATGTGGAGTCTTATCCTCCAACACTGATGAAGGTGATCTGTTAACCAGATAGCATCCAGTCTCCATTACCTCTGCCCAGAATTCTTGTCCTAACCTGGTACCACTGAGCATTCTTCTTGCCTTTTCCATTAGTGTTCTGTTCATTCTTTCTGCAACTCCATTTTTCTAAGGTGTGTATGGAGTAGTCTTCTGCCGTGATATACCACACTTCTTACAGAACTCTTCAAATTCCTTCTTGCAGAACTCCCCACCATTATCTGTCCTCAGCGCCTTTATCTTCTTCTATGTCTGGTTTTCCACCAGAGCCTTAAATTCTTTAAATTTGTCAAAGAATTCAGATTTCTTCTTCAAGAAATATATCCATGTATTCCTTGAGAAGTCATCTATGAATGAAACATAGTACACAGACTTTCCCAGTGATGGAACTGACACAGGTCCAAACACATCACTGTGCACAAGTTCTAATATCTTGTTCACCCTCTTAGCACCAGAAGGAAAAATCACTCGATTCTGCTTCGCATATACACAATGTTCACAGAATTCAAAATCTAGAGAGAAATTAGACATGCCTTGTACCATACCATTTCTATGCAGTATCCGAAGGTCCTTCTCTCCAATATGTCCAAGCCTTTGATGCCATAGCATGGTCTTTTCTCTAGAGACAACTAGGATTTCCGCTCCACTTTCAGGAACCATAGAACTGTTACACCCATCAATAATAGTGCTACCTTGTAGCTTCTACAGAGTTCCAGTCTGAACTTCCTGCATTAATACCAGTGCTCCCAAAACCATCTTGCAGGCATCTTTCTCAAACACTGTTTTTACACCTGCATCATCCATCTTGCTTACAAAAATCAGATTTCTGGCCAATGCAGGAATATTCAGAACACCAAGAAGTGTTCTAATCCTTCCACCTTGCAGCTACAGCTTGACCTTTCCACGTCCGATGATTCTGGCCTTCCTATCATCCCCTAGGAAGACATCACCACCATCATATTTCTCATACTCGCAGAACCACTCTTGAAGTGAAAGGATGCACCTGAATCAATCAACCATGACTCATGATCTACATGTGTATTTAAAGAAGAAGCCAAATAAAGATCCCCACCTTCATCCGAGGTGGTTTTTGCCTCTGCAAAAGGAGCATCATCAGGTCCCTTTCCTTTCTCAGGAGCTTTAGATCTGTAGTCTCTTTTGTAGTGCCCTTCCTTTTTTCATTTCCAACATACCTTTACAAAATTTCCAGGAGATGTAGATCTCCCTCTTGATTTGGATCTCCCACTCGAAAACTTATTCTTTTTTCTATTTTGGGACCTTTCTCATACAGATAAGGCATCTCCATTCTGGCCCTCCATATTTCTCCGTCTCATTTCCTCTGACAACAAGGCTGAGACAATGTCATCAAAATTCAAGGTAGTTGTATTGCTACCTATTGCAATAACCAAACTGTCCCATGAGTCTGTTAGAGAACACAACAAACTGATGCACTTATCTTCATCTAAGATTTTAATATCAACAGATGACAACTAACTTACCACAATATTGAAGGCGTTCAGATGCTCTGTCACCGAGTCTCCATCCTTCATCCTCAGGTTATACAAATTTTTTCGCAGGAACAAATTATTCACCAGAGACTTAGATTGGTACAAAGTCCCAAGTTTTTCCCACAAATTCTTCGCCGTAGCTTCCCCAGATACATTCAACAATACTGAATCTGAGACACACAACCGTATTGTGCTCTTAGCCTTCCGATCCAGCTTCTTCCAGTCTTCATCTGACATTCCCGTTGGCTTAGTACCCGGATCTACCGCGATCCACTGATCTTTATCCACCAGAAGATCCTCCATCTTGAGCTTCCACAACTCAAAACTCTGACCATTAAATTTCTCGATCTCTATCTTTCCGCCGCTCGCCATCTTCTCTCACCACAGCAATCGATCCCGTAGACTTCCCACCGAACAAAGGTCTACCTCGTGCCCACAAAAACCCCCGCATGAAAGGCGTCTGAAGTCAAATGCCGATACCAAAATGTGGTTTTAACCCTAAACAGAAATTATCTACACATGAATCTTATAACAGAAAATAAACAATAGCGAGAGCATAAAACATAAAACAGATAAACACAGAGATTTTCCCTTGGATCCCAAATCAGGACGACCAACTTGATTTTTCATTATATTCCTTTTAGTGTTACAACACATATATATACATGCCGAAGCATACATAAACCCTAATCCATTAACCCTGGATTAGAACATAACCGTAGTTCCCTTGACCGGATCTACAAAAATACTAGGGGCCAAAAACCATCGTACCCCAAAACCATGCACAAAACCAAGGGCGTGGATCACCCATCGAAAATTAAGGACCAAAAAATTTTCGCCGAGGTACTGCCCTGTACCCCGACAGGGGGGGCTACCACCCCCCCGTTGCACCCAGTGCAAAGGGGGGGCTATCGCCCCCCCTCTTACCCCCCCACACGTGATTAGTCGTGGAAAGAATATAACACATACCCAACATTGATTAGTCCAAATTTTACTAAATATTTCATTATCTTCTCTTTTTCTTCTGAACACATTGTTGCAGTTGTCTTGTTGCAAAAAAATAATGAAGGATTTGAACAACCCATTGCATTTTTCAGCAAGGCTTTAATAGATGCATATTTGAAATATAATATTATTGAAAAACATGCCTTTGCATTAATTAAATAAATTAAAGACTTTAGAGTATATATATTGCATTCCCATATTATTGCTTATGTTCCAACTTTAGTGGTCAAGGATTTTTTAACATAGAATAGACCTGATGGTAAACGAGGTAAATGGATTGCTGTCATTCTTGAGTATGACTTAGAAATCAAACCCACCAAGTTAATAAAAGGACAAGGACTGGCCAAATTGATGGCCGAGTCAAATTTCCATGCATTGGACATCAACTTTGTTGCTGCACTAGATGATAAAGAGGAACAAACGACTCCAAAGATTGATGAAGGATTTCTGAACTCACCCTGGTATGCAAACCTGTTATATGTTTTTTTAAATTTAAATTCTCCTTCTATTTTAACAAAAACAAAGGCAATATTTCTAAAGTTAAAAGCAACTAATTTTTGCATCATAGAAAATGTTTTATATTGGAAATATGTTGGTGTTATTTTGCTTAAGTTCTTGTTAAAGCATGATGTAGAAAGAACCATGTAGGAGTTCCATGAAGGTGATTACGTTGGACATATCTATTGGAAAACCATTGCCAACAAAATCCTCCGAGCTGGTTTTTACTAGCCTACCCTTTTCCCTGATATTCATAAGAAAGTAACTTAATGCCATAAAGCCAGATATTTGAAGGAAAAATAAATATTTTACCCCTGCCATTAAATCCAATATCAGTTGAAAGCCCTTTCCAGCAGTGGGGACTAGATTTCATTGGTGAAATCCATCCACCTTCCTCTACCCAACATAAGTGAATTCTCACAGCCACTGATTGTTTTACCAAGTGGATAGAAGCCACTCCAAAATTTGCCATTGATGCTGTCATCATTAAATTCCTTGAAACCAATATCCGCTCTAGATTTGGCTGTCCTAGAAAACTTATTATTGATAATGTTGCAGCCTTTAAAATAAGAGAATGATTGAATTTTTAAATAAATATCACATTACTTTAGGACATTCAACAACTTATTACCCTCAAGGTAATGGGTTGGCTGAATCCTCAAATAAGAGCTTGGTAAATATCATTAAAAATTTGTTAGAAGACAACAAGAAGTATTGGCACAACAAGTTAGTTAATGCACTTTGGGTTGACAGACTTACTACAAAAAATTGGCATGTCACCATACCAATTGGTCTATGGAATGGATGCTCTGTTTCCATCCTATTTAGGAATTCCAGTCATGAAGATAATTCAAGAATTACAGGTTGAGCCTAATGATACACAGAGGAGGATTTATCAGGCTATTCAGTTACAACAATCTAGGGAGGAAATCTACAAAAAAACCCAAGTTATTAAGGAATATGTCAAAAATATTTTTGACAGAAGGACTAAAGTTGATGACTTCAACATTGGAGACAAAAAATTGAGGTGGGATTTCAGGAGAGAAGACAAAGGTAAACATGGGAAATTTGATAACCTTTGGAAAGGGCCATACATCATCTATTATTTCAGAGGATACAATGCATTCTTCCTCAAGGACCTGGATGGAGCAGAGATACTTGGTGGTCCTGTCAATGGCAGGATGTTGAAGCACTACTTTTTTTAGGATAAATGTTTTTCTTACATCATTGTAAATATCATATAATTCATTGTTTTGATTGGGTAACCTATTGACTGAAGTTGAAGCCTACAGAGAAGGCCCTAAGCCTAGATTGATAAGCAACCATAAGTACTTCAACAAAAAAATAAATCAGATGCAGACATTACAGACATGGGATACTCAAGGCTACTGATCATATGTTCTTGACACTTGACATGGAGAAGTGCCATCCCCAGCTAGAGCCACTATTGCGGTCCTATAATTTATAGGATCTCAAGGTGATTGAGTATTTTGTATTTGTGATTTTACATTGTAAATAATTTTCAATATGCAAATGATTTCCAAATATATATATGCATTTGAATGTGCAGCACTTTCAGTATTATTTCTGTTTTTCTTTTGTGGGGTTCTTATTTTCTTTTTATTCTTTTCAACTTTCTTTCTTTTTGTCTTTTCACTGTGTTCATTTTTTGACATACCCTCTTTTCATTTTCTTATATATAGATATATATATATATATATATATATATATATATAAGAAAATGAAAAGAGGGTATGTCAAAAAATGAACACAGTGAAAAGACAAAAAGAAAGAAAGTTGAAAAGAATAAAAAGAAAATAAGAACCCCACAAAAGAAAAACATAAATAATACTGAAAGTGCTGCACATTCAAATGCAACTACTGATAGATTAATTTTCTTTATGTCAAAATCCAATAAGATTGTGTGCAACTTGTTTAAAAGTTCCACAATGACTAGATTTTTGTTCACATCATACAACTTAATCATGATTGAAAAATTGTAAATTTTTGTTAATTAGGTTAGTGAATAAATATTTGCAACACAATTTAATCTTGGAAAATCAGTAGTTAGGTAGAAAATAAAATTTATTTAACTGTTTAATCTGAATCAATAGGAGAGATAAGTGATAGAGTAGGTTAGATTTTTTATAAAAAAAAGTGAAGTGGGTTTGCTAGCTTAAATGCACCCTAAGAAAAAGAAGAAAAAATGTTAGCTTAGCAATAGAAATGAAATTCAATGGGTAGGTAGAAGTTGTTTTGGAAGCCTTGAAAAGAAGTAAATTGTTTATCCTAAGTTTTGGTTTTCAAAGGTATTTATGCATATGAAGAGAAAAAGGGATAATGTGATTTTATCCTAAGTTTTTGGCTAAAGCAGTTGGGCGCATAAATAAAAACTTGGCATATTACCATATATCCTAAGTTTTACTCTCATTAAAACTCCCTGCTACCCAACAATCTGTCATGTCACCGCAATTTAAATCCCACACATTTGTCCGCCCATCTTCTCCTCCTCCCCTGATCCAGCAGTCCACATTTTCTTTCAGACCCCATCTCCATATGAGATTTACCGCTTTGGGGGGGGAGGGGGGGGGGGTTATAAAAAATATGTTTTAGCTTTCGGGCCCACAACAACGTGGCGGCTCCTCCATGTCTTGCACACCCCTCCGCTCAAACTGGTTACTACCTCATACTCCCCCCCACTGCTTTTTGCTTGCAATATCGAAACTACTCACCTATCTGTTGCACACCAATCTTGTCATGTGAACTCAATTATGCACATTTCCAATTACTTCCCTTCCCACAGAAGACCATACGTTATGCATTTAATTAAATAATTGACCATTAATACAACGAATCTGTGCCACAATTAATAGAAACAACTCAACTGTGTATAAAACCGTGCATTATAAACTTGTTTAAATTTACCTTGCTCATTTATATGCACTTTCCATTCTTGTGTCAGGTTTACGGAACCCCAGATCGATTCATCAAGTCATTACCAATCCCAGCATTGCGTTTATTGTGCCTTCTTCACTAACCCAAAGCACTACACAGTCCCAGTAAAAATTTTATTTTCTCAACCCTTTTAATTCTCTGAAATAAATTGAATCATGCCTCTTAAGAAGAAAATCCAGGAGGAACCAGTTAACCCATTGATCCATCCTCCTGTTGATCTAGACCACATCCCTCTAGCAGAAAAAGACTATAAAATTCATGAAACCCTCTATGAATTTGAACTTTTTGAGATGTATTTTTGGCTAGAAGAGAAATACATAGACGAGTTAGATGACGTTGGATTGTGGGAATCAAACTCACCTCATTATATTTCCCCCCATACCCACAGTGCCCCAGAATTGATCCACAAATTCTAGGCCTACTACATACCTATCCAGAGAGCCACAAATTCCCCCACAGGTGAAATTATATTCACTATCAATGCCCAATCCATTGATCAAATGATGGAGGCCCCTTCTGTAGAAAATGGAACCCCTTTCTCCCAAGAAACCCTTAATGAATTGTATCAGAAGCTAGATTTTTCCAAAAGGGATAAAACCCCCATTGGATACCTCCTTGGATACTATTCTAACCAATGGGTAGATGAGCCAATTATATGTTTCTTCTCCATATTTTCAACAGATTCTAAGCAATATATCCTTTTTAATTTCATCCAATTCCTAGAAGATAATATCCATGACTAATTTGTCAGATTTCAAACAGAAGGGGTCTTTAAATACACCTCTGTTCTAGTTTACAAGTTTTTATATTTCCAGGGAGATAAATTTAAATTTGCAATGAAGAAATTGGATGATGATGGCAATCGTCATCCAATCATCTTCTGGACTACCATGGTGATGAAAGAGTAGAAGTAATATTCATACAAATAGTTCATTGAACTATTTGTACATCCAAAAATGAGCCTGTTAGGGTCCCGTGATTTGGCAGATTGGCAAGCCAAGTGATAGGGTAACATAAAACCAACTTTGGAGCCCAAGGACCTAGCTTTCCTGGACTCAGAGAGGGTTCTCTCTATTATGCAAGGGATGTAGATTTTTTTGCTTTCTATGTATCTGATTTTAGGCTAGTTGTTAAGTATGTTTTGGTTTGTTTTAGGTTTTTTGAGGGAGAACTGATCAAAGGATAGATATATTAAAAGATTGTCAGGTCAACTAGGCTATGGGGTCGATAAGGTCAAGACTGCCTCAAAGGGTGGACAAGGTATATTGCAGGGCTGATTTGGTCGATGTAAAATGGATTCTTTTAGGTGGAATGAAATGGGATGGACACTAAATTTGTGAAAGGACAAAGAGGTTTAATCATAAATAGTTTTACAATAGACATCCATGTGGTAGGGCTAACCATTAATCACTATAGATGAAACTCAAACTTATAGATGCATAAAATAAACATTCAGGCGATACATAGAAGTATAAGACCCTATAACTTTGAGAAAATCACCTTCAGACTTTGGGGAAAACAAACAAGACAAAAAAATAACTCAATCTATGAAGAGGGAACTCCTAGACATCATATTTTGAGCTATCAGGAACTTTGAACTAAGATTGCAGAGCATAGGCAAAGCACAAGATAGACACAAGACCTCTTTGGTTCAACTAGGACAATAAAACATTTAGAGAAAGGTTTCAGTAATGGGGTTTTGGTTAGCTATGAGTAAATAGGGCTTACCGTGAATCATACTAGATAGCATACATAATAACCATTAATTAAATTTATAACAAGTTCTTAGGGTATCAAAGAGAAGTTAAGAATTCTTTGACATAACTAAGAAAGAAGAAAAACATAGAAGCTGTAATGAAATTAGGAAACTTGAGTTGCCTCCATGGGCATGTCTCAAATCTATTCTTTACTGATCTATAGCAAGCAAGAAACATGGAAACATGTATGATAAACTAAGGAAAACATACAGATGGGAACACTATACCATTTACCAAGCCAAGGAATCCAACAAACAATCCTCTTCCACCATCAAAGACAAACAAGAAATCATCCACATCATGAGACAAAGTGTTTCTTCAAAGCTTGTAATATCATGTATTGCTCTATATCATCAAGTTCAGCCTCTTGATACAATGAAATCTCTTGGAATATATAGGCTAAAGAGAAATAAACTATCCAAGAGCATCTAGAAGGCCATTGGCCTATTACAAATATCACAAAATATTTTTAAAAATATCTTAAAATGATAAAAAAGGAAATAAAATTGACTTTTCATGACTGATAATGGCCAAAAAAGGCTTAACGCACATTTGGATAAGCCACTTCAGAAAATTGCCTTTTTTGCCAAAATGCTACAGGAACGTAGCAGCAGAAAATTTCCTGTCTTGTAGACCACTTTTGAGGGACCTCCCGATGTCAAAATGAGGCCTGTGATGGCTCGTTGGAAAGCCCTGGATGTCTAGTTTTTGGAACTACTTGATTTTTCCCAAAATGATCCCTAGAAAAATTTCAATAGGTGGATTGAGTGGAAAAAACCAAAAAAGTAGCCCTTGCTGATATGTGAGGTAGAAAGTTAAAAAATCACTGTTTTTTGCCTCTTTGGGGGGCCAAAACACCTCCTTTGGATCTGAAAATTTGTGAATAACTACCCCTGAATTTATTCCATCCAAAAAAATGACTTTCTTGAGCTGAGGATTCTCCTAGCACCCATGGAAGCGCCTTGAAAAATGTGCAATTATGGCAAAAAAACACAAAAAACAAAATTATGTCAAAATTTTCTCAATTTTGGCGAGCAAGCCTCTTATGGGTTCTTAGAAGCATGTAAAGAAGCTGAGGCCAAGATTTCAAGCCCTGATGTGCCTTTCTCCACTTTTTGTACTGGGCGCCTCTTTCGGGCAGCCTTGAGCCTTTCTTGAGCAAGTTTTAGCTTTTTTCGGGAAAATTGGTTCAACTTCTTGTAGTGCCCAGTTATCTTCCTTTGTAGACTCAAGTCTCTGTTAGCCTTCTCTAATTTATCCTCCAAATTCTTGTTGGACCTTTCAAGCCATGATTCTTTATCATTCTCTATTTCTTGGGCGAGAAATTGAGTGAGAGGATAAGATTGAACAACGGCTACCTCTTCTTCCTTCTTTCTATCCAAAGCTTTTTTGAGACCCATAGTCCTAGTCCTCTTTCCCATTGGCTGCTCTTATTCTTCAGTATCATCAAATTCGCCCATAAGCTCTTCAAGCTTGATTTGTGCTTTGTAGGCTTTCCTTTTGTATTTGAAAGCCCGGGCCTCATAAACTGCCATCTGACCACTCATTTTTTTGTTTTGCATCTGTAAAACATGTATGAGGTCCTTTGACCTTTCTAGATCAGCTTGTATGTCATGAATTTGGGCTTCTCTATTTTGCAAAAGAGCCTCAAGAATTATAGCTTCATCATCCCCATCATCACTGTCTATCTGGATGATGTAAAATTCCCTTTCCTTTTCATGACTACTCTCCTCTTTTTCTTTCCCCTTGCCTTGGATAGACTTCTTGGTCCTCTTCCTCTTTGGAAATTCAACAATACTCTTTTTAGGCAGTTTGCCTCTACTTCTTAGCGCTCTTGTGATATTGCTGGAGTGATCTTCTTCTTGGCAGATCTAGTGTTTCTAGGCTTCGTAACTTTTGGAGGAAGAGTCATGGCCCCCTGCCTAGGAGAGGTAGCTAGCACATGCTCTTGGCTGTGTTGAGGCGAAGTGAGAGATAGTTTCATAACTTTCTCTTGCTCAACTTGGTCCTTGGTTTGGTCTTGGCTGCCCTTAGGACTGTTTTTAATCTTTTTGCTCCATGCTGCCCCCTTCAGAATGTTCACTATTTGGTGTTTGCTTGCCTTCATCATTGCTTGCTTGAGGACTGTCTTTTTTCTCATCATAAGTTCCTTTTTGAGGACTGTCATGACCCTCATCCTCACTGTTTTGGCTGCCACTTTGTTTGTTTTCTTGAGGACTGTCTTGTTCATCTCTGTCTCTTCTTTCTTCATGAATGCTGTGCTCTTTACCTTCACTATTTTGTTCCTCATAATCCTCATGCTTACTGTTGTGTTGACTGCCATCATGTTCCTCTTCATGATTGCTATGCTCACCATCAATTCCTTCTTCCCCACTGTCATGCTTAGAGTCTTTACTTTGTCCCTCATCATCACTAGTTTGCTTCTTGTCACTTTGCCCTTCTTCATCACTCTCAATCATAAGGGATTTTGGTCTTTTAGGAGTGGGTTTACTAGAAGAAGGAGAAACATGATGAGTGGATGGTGAGGAAGGCGCATGAGATGAAGAGGCAATGGAAAAATCGGGATGGGAGATGAAAGAGTCCCAAGAAACTCCCTTTTTTTCAAGTTGATGGAGGATGATGATCTTGATAAGGGAATGATGAAATAAACAAGCTTGTTGTTGAGCGGAGGGCTTATTTTGGACAGTAGAGGTCATCTTGTCAATGCTTTTGTAGAGGAAAAAAGGTAGGTTCAACAACTGAGTTCTTATGAAATGCATAAGAAGCCTGATGTGATAGGCAGAAATCCGGGAGAACCTCACTTCACATGTGAAATAATTCATGATGACTTTCATGAGGGGCGCATAGCTGCTCAAAAAGTGAGAAAAAGGGAAAATAGCTTGGCAAGCATCCTGATGGTCTGGTTTTAGAAAGGGTTTATAGTGATTCAGATCTAGGTATGTTTGTTTGAACCACCTTTCTCCTATATAGGGGATCTTAGTTACTTTTGAGATAGCCCTAGGAGTGAGTTTGAAATCCAAACCTGCTAGATGGACAAGCTTTCCTTGCAGCCTCAAAGCAAACAAATGTGTCAAAGAAGGGTGATTTTTTACTTCTTGGACTTTTTGGCAAAAATCCAAGCACCCTACTTCATGAAAATTAAAGAGTAATAAAGGAGATTCATTCACCTCTTGAGTTGTAATAGGCTCATACCTATTGTGATACCCACTTCTGCTGTCCTTATTTGGAGGCATTTTTGCTTTTGATACCCTTCACTGACTTACCAAATAAGACCTTGAAATGTACTGAAAAATAGACTACTGCTTTTCTCTTTAGTTGGCAAATAAGTATTTGTTAAATGAAAACAAATTCACTTCTTTGAGCAATGTTTTGTGAGAAATCAGGCCTTTAATAAGATCTATTTGTTGTTTTTTGAAGACAAGTCCCCTCCCTTTTTGACACTAAAACTCTTTTCCTCTCAATCACTGCTTCCTTGAAAACATTGTTTATGAGACTCCTTTCAAATTGATAACAAGCAGACCTTCCTTTTTTAATCATTGTCCCCTTGAAATCACTGTTAATGGGACTCTTTTAAACTGATAATAAGCAGACCTTTCTCCCTTAATTATTGTTTCTCTGTGATTTAGCAAATATGATAAGTTGGAAGAGTAAACTGTGTTCTTTTCAAACCTCTTTAAAACTGTCAATGGGACCTTTCCACTTATCACTGTTTTCCTTTAAACTCTGATATCAAACCTTCTCTTAAATCAAACAAAAATGGACTTAGAGACATAAATAGCTTTCAAACATGTCTTTTGTTGTATTTGGAGATGAGTTTGTTGTGCTAAATTTGGTTTCAAGACCTTTGAGAGCTCCTTTTAGTATTGGCCTTGGCTGGCAGAACCCGCGTTCAGAAGTAGTTGCTGGGCCGGGCAGGCCTGAATGGGAAAGAACGCACCGCATTCAAAGATGGTTACTGGGCCGGGCAGGCCTGAACGGGAAGAACACACCAAATTTGATGTTGTCGGGTCGGTCCTGTGTGCCCGTTTAACGCCAGGCATAGGCGTGCCATGAAACTGCACAGGCGTGCCGCGCCTTTAACAAGTTTCTTCAGTAGGTGCCTACAGGCACGCCACGCAAAAGTATAGGCATGCCGAATGTTCAAACTAGTTTCAAATGACTTAAAAAACGCCCAAAACTGTTTCTTTTGCCCACAAGGTTTAAAAAACAATGGTACGAAGAAACGTTTTCTCATGCCTTTTATAATTTTAAAACAAAGTTTCCCTCATTTCAATTTAAAAAAAAAAACTTCTCCTTGAAAAGTGGCTTTGTGCACAATGGTGAGCAGTTACCTCTTTCAACAAACTAAATTATCCTTTTTAAGCTATCTCCTTAACTCTACCACATCCAATAAAACCTTTCTAAAAAACCATATCATATCCTAGTGATTTATCCTTTGTTTATGATGTGACAGAGGTCTCTTTCATATGCGTTCTCTCTGTTGCTTTAAAATAGACCATCAGGGGCAATTGTGGCCTTTCCATTTGTCACTCTTGAACATCTTCTTAGGTCTCTTATTTATGAGGAAGGAGGCTAAAAACAACAGTGTTGGTTTCCATATTCATATTAATTTTCAAAACCTTGAATGAAAACTTTAAGCACTGTATGTTTTAAAACTGTCCATAACTGACTACCTTTCCTAGAAATAGTGCTAATACTTAGAAATTTGATCTTATACTTGCTCATGAAGGAGGTCAACAAACCATGATTTGGTTTTCTTCTTGTATGATGAAGGAGGCTTCCAAATCATAAAAATTTACCTTTATCAGACACTGTGCCATACTGTCTTTTCGAAGGTGGTCTTTTAAATTTGGAACTAGAACTTATCATATGATCCACAA
Source organism: Pinus albicaulis (assembly GCA_034641835.2). Classification (NCBI taxonomy): domain Eukaryota; kingdom Viridiplantae; phylum Streptophyta; class Pinopsida; order Pinales; family Pinaceae; genus Pinus; species Pinus albicaulis. The sequence goes on from CM076573.1 coordinate 31,959,922, forward strand.
CACCTAAAAATGCAGATGGCTTGTATCCACCAGGACATGGTCTCCTACATCTTTGTTTTACCCTTTGAATAAGCTGATCTAGATGGACTGTTTAATCAATTGGAAAGCTGACCCTCTGCTTTTGTGAAGGAGGCCACTGTTGAAGTCTCTCGAACCAACTGTCCTCTTTCCCATATAACTTTTCTTATAGTAATGTCCTTGTCTCAAAAGCATTGTGAAGATTTTTAAGAGTGAATACATGATTGGGGAAAAGATGAGGGTTACTGTTAGGCACTTTGTATCAATACTTTCTCTTGACTGTGCATAGACCTTCTATTTGTCGTGGAGAAAGTCTTTGCAAATGTGACCACCCATGTTCATTTAGAATCATTGTTGGGCACTTATCTCATGATGAAGGAGGCTTTTAAACAATGAAAGTCAATCTATCTTAATAATGTGCCCTCTATCCTTTAAATGAGCTGAAAAGTAACTTTTGGCGCTTGCCTTTCATTCATTATTTGGAGGGGTTAGTTATGATAAACCATAATGGATTTGTAAAATAAAAATGCCCTTTTCACATACACCTTCTGTGTGAATGCTTCTCTATACCAATTTGCAGAAATGACTAGAAACAGAGCTTGGTCTATCAATCTCACCATTCAGAAGAGGCGGTTTTAATCAAAATTATAACCTCTGATTTATCCTTTGAAGGAGGTTTTCATAAACACAAGATCAGAGGCCCTTAACACCAACATGTCAACATTTTACTTGTGATATGAAAAAGGCCTTTTAACTTATCATCTTTCATTCGTGTCACCACTATTCCTCAACTTGTCTTTCCAAAAGAAAACTTTCTTAAACATAATTTTAATCTTGCTATGCATCCTATTTTCATATTTGGAGGAGGTGGCGCACAACATCTTCTGAAGTCACTTAAGAACATGTTGGCCCTCTGCTTGTTTGTGAAGGAGGCCACAATAATGTCTTCCTAACACTCTGCTTTTTGAAGGAGGTTCTGTCATTGTGCTTCTAACCCTTTTCTTTTTGAAGGAGGTTTCCATCATTGTGTTTCTAACCCTCTACTTATCGTTGAAGGATGTCATATTAAAAATAGAATCTTCATCTATTTCAACACTGTACCTTGCTCTGTATGTTTGCTTGAAAAACACCAATAGGAAACAAGAAGCGAAATTTTGACATTTATCATTGATAAAATCACTTGAACCTAATGCCTTATTTCCTTATGAGGCACTGTCTGTGATGTATATCCCTTTTGTAAAATATCATTGTGAAAAATAGATCAGAAGCAATGTGATTGGTATATGGAGAATGTTCACTGTTAGACATATTTGAGCCAACTCTTTCATTTGACTGTGTTTTCATAAGGTGTTTTGAAAATTTCTTTGACTAATTTTCAAAGCCCAGGTTCAAGATAACATAAGAAGCAGCTGTCCTCTTATGCCTTACATGATGATTCCCTTTGGAAAGATTATGTGGAAACACTTTTGGAGGTGATTATGGAGCACTGATGATCAACATTACTTGGTATTTTGTGTTCATTTGACTTGAGGAATGATTTCGGCTCTTCAGGCAGCCTTTGGATTTAAACCATGTACACTTGCTGCTCTTTACTTTACAACTCTCCATCTGATTATTGAAGGCAAAATATTTCAGTATGAGAAACTTGTTCAGTTGATCCTTTGCTCCCATTTTCACACTGATCATCATTCAATTACACCCTTGCAGAGATGTAAAAAACATATGCTTTTGAACCTTGGAGAGCTCCTTTGGTGTTTCATGGAGATTTTGCCTGATCTAAGCATATTTCTTCAGATAGTGAACATCCTCATATTTTCCTGATTTGGATCTTTGTTGAACTGCTTCTTATATGAGACAAAGTGACCTCTTAGTGGTGTGTTACCTATGGCTAGATCAAGGTTTGTTTTGAAAAATAAGGAAAGATTCATGGCTGAATGGTACTAGACACAGGATTTTTGGCTTAGGATATCTTAGCCAAGGAAAAAATCCTTAAAAACCACTATCTAAATTAAAGACAATAGTCACAGATTCTGAGTGTTTTCTTAGGCATGATAAGATTTTCATATGACAAGATGATCAGGGATAAAGGAGCAGACACTTTGTCAACTTTTGGATAGAGAATGGCATGAGAAACAAGGGAAAATGATAGCATAGAAGCGAAGTTATGACAGCTATAGACAGGGAGACTTTGCTGAAGCGAGATTTGACTTGAAAACTGAAGCTTTTTCTCATCATAGACTGATAGGGAAGCGTAGGAGGTCAAAATTTTGTTTGGGGTGTTTTCTAGATGACAAATTGACAGATTGAGATTAGCTTCTAGAAAACTTAGCTAAGGAATATAGTCATCAAAAACATGCAAAAAATACTGATGAATAACAGTGGCTCCATTTGGGGAGGGCAGCTCTTTTTCAGGAGGTTTCCAGAATTGCAGATTTCTGGCTTGTGAAGACCAATGCCTTATCCATTGGCGCAAATTACTCTCTTTCTTGATGCTATTTCTGAAAATTGACAGCGTGATTAGCATCAAAGTCATCTCTACCTACCCAGCTATATTTCCTATAATTTTTTCTTCTTTAGGTGCACTTGGACTAGCAACCCTTTGACATGATATTTTTGAAAAAAGGAAAACTATATATTTCTACACTTAGACTGATGAACTCCTTTGATTCTCTACCTATGCTAGATCGACTGTCAAGATTAAGCTGTTTGACAGGATTTTATTCACTAAACTAAAACAAGAAATTGAAAAATGACCAAATCAGGATTAGATGGTCTGATTTGTCATGTGTTTGTGGCATAAAAGACAAGCTCCACCCAAATATTATTTTCGCAAAAAATGAGGTTTAGAAAAATCAAAGCTAGGATACATAGTTTGTTTTTCATGCCTGTTTTCCTCTTTGGTTCTGTTTTGAGAGTGTGGAACCAATATCTTTTCCTAATCTACCTTCTTTGACAAGTGAAGCTTACACATTTTGACTATCACTTCTTTCACTAACTTATCAGCAATCAATTTAAAACATGTTTAGTTATGATTGGGCTATATAACCGAACAAGATATATTTTGAGCACTAGTAGTGGCATTTAGACTTGCGCAATTTTAGGATGACTATTTTTTTGGGTATGGGGCTATACCATTGCTTTGGAAACTACCCTCTTTTTCTACTTTTCTACTGTTTTTGTATTCTCTATTTTTTTTACTTTTTCTTCAAACGATCTAGAACTGAAAAGATGCTCACAAGGCTGAGCTTATTTTTCACACCTATCTATCTATCCTAATCTAACCTATACATAACATACATTCATTTAGTGAAATATCTTTTCCAACAAATCCAATCAAGCAGATGATTCCATGAGGGATTTTTTGAAAATGCAACAAGATGATGGAGCTTAGTGAAATGAAGTCGCCTTCACTAAGTGGGCCCGCAGGCTATTTTTGGCGCAAAGTCTATTTTTAGACATATGGAGCATGGTCCAGGAGTTGCAGTATGTTATTCTTGGATGATTGGTTGAGTTGGTAAAAATAGATGGACCTCTATTTTTAGACATATAGGTCGAAGTCTATTTTTAGACTGCCTGTCTAAAAATAGGTCAGTCAAATATTATTAGCCCTTAATAATATTTGGACTATAAACTTCATTTTATCCTCTTGCAGCACTTCAGTTGGAGCTACGGATGTGGCCCATGCACCTGACAGAAGGAATTACGCTATTCCTAGGGGTTTGGTGAGCTCATGCATGGTTGACTTCAGTTAGAACTCAAGTGGCGGAGTTTGGTGGAGTTGATGAGACAGTTGGTGGAGTTGTGTTCTATTTAACTTAGTTGAACTAGTTGTATTTAGTTTAACTAGCTAATATGCTAGAGATGAGTGGATTGAATTAAATATTATTTAATTCACTAATTATTAACTCATCATTCAACTCAAGAACACATCATTTGACTGCAGTGCATGGACAGTTCAATGAAGACCAGTGGAAGAGGTCGATGAAAGGGTGAGTTTGCTATTAGTTGTGACATCATTTGTGCATGAGATTTGCACAAGCATTGGAGGATATTGCCCATGAGGATTGCGCAGTTGAAGCCAAGGAGATTCGAACTTGGATCTCTCATTACACCAACTTGGATTGCGCAGTAGAGGCAGGCAAAATAGTGGATGAGTTTTGAACTTGTGACTTGTTCAAAACTGAGCTAGTTTGTGTGTAACTTTTGGAGACAGTACTGAGTACTTGTGAGGAGTATTGTACTGAGATTGTTACATGTTTCTCTTCTATTATAATATACAAATAGCTGGGGGTTTTCAGCTACAAGCTTTCCCCATTACATATTGTGTTTATGTGCGCATGCGACTGTTTCTATTTCCGCAAATTGATGATTGATTGTAGAAGAGGTTATGTGTTGCATATGAATTCGAATTAGTATGTGATCAGGATAATCTCGGTGGATAAATATTCATTATTCAGCAAATTTATACATGTAGACGGGAGTTGCCAATCAATCATTGGGATCTATTGGGTGTTGATTACCATATTATTTCTAGACAGAAATCAGAATTCATGTCAGTAGCCTTCGGATCCAACCTTTTCCGAAAGGTGATATATCCAGAAATGTTCTTACAATCGATTCATTCTCTCGTGCTAGAAAATAATTTGTTCGCCGCATCCGGTATGTGCTTGAGTTTTTGAGCTTGGAATTCGAATTTTGCAACAGTTTGTTTTTCTTGGTGCCGGAGTTGAAATGTCTTTCAACGGTTTGTGACTGGAATATTCCCTTGAGGGAAATTCGAATTATGTTGCATGGAAGGACATAATGGAGGTGGTATTAGATGATAACGGGCTGAAGGAGTTCATAGATGTGGATGTCCAAAAGCCTACTGATGCTGCTGAATTTGAGGCTTGGAAAAAGAAGATGGAGAAATGTCGAAGGATTCTGTTGGAGGGCGTGAAGGATCACATTGTATCCAGCCTGCATGGAAAAGCTTCTCCATATTTGATGTGGAAAGCATTGACAGATCTATTCCAGAGTAAGAGCGACCAAAGGAAGCTGGCGCTCAAGGATAAGCTCATAAACATTAAGATGGAGAAAGGCGACAGTATCGCCAAATACCTCACGAAGTTCACTCAATGCAGAGATGAGCTGGGAAGTGTGGGGGTGACTGTCGAAGAAGAGGATATGGTAGACCTAGCTCTCCTTGGTCTTTCGAAGGCTTGGCATTCATATCAATATAGTGTCAATGGTCGGGAGAAGTTGCCGGGATGGGAGCGCCTTTGGGCGGATCTCATGCAAGAGGAGATAAGGAGGACTACCAGGGACGGATCTTCATAAAAGGTATCTGATGAAGAAAATTGCGCTTTGGCTGCCAAAGCAAAGAAGGGGAAGAGCAAGAAGGCTTCTCAGTCTGGTGCGAAAGGCAAGAAGCAAGACATGTCCAAGGTGAAGTGTTTTCACTGTCACCAACACAGACACTATGCCACAAATTGTCCGCAGAAGAAGAAAAATAAGAAGGATGCTGGATCTACAGCGGGAGAGGCATTGGCTTCTCAATTCGAACTGGATTTTTCACTGATTGCATGCTTGGTTTCAAGTGTGATGGGATCAGTATGGTTCTTGGACAGTGGTGTGCCATTTCACATGACCGGAGATCGAGATCTGTTTTCAGATCTGGAGGAAAAAGATCTTGGAGTGCACATCGAGATGGGCGATGATGGTAGATACAGTGCGACTGGTATCGGTACCATTTCATTTGAGAGGGAGTCTGGTAAACCTTTCATATTGAAGGAAGTTTTTCATGTTCCAGGATTGATGAAGGACCTGATATCTGTGGCGATGTTGGAAGACAAGGGGTATGATGTGGTCTTCAGCGAAGGAAAAGCCTTCCTGCGCAGTAAGACTACTGGTGAGACCCGGAAGATAGGGGTTTGAGTCAAGAACCTTTATCAGTTGCAAGTAGATGGCTGCGCAGCAATGGCATGCAAGGCGGGAGAAGTGGTGAGCTGGGATGATGAGGGCGAGCTGTGGCACAGGAGATTGGGCCACCTTCACCATGGAGCTTTGAAGATCCTGCAGCAGATTTCTACTGGGCTTCCTAAGGGCACTCTTGCGCAGTCAGATCAGTGCAAGGGGTGTACCTTGGAGAAGTATGTGAAAGCCACCTTTCACGAGAAGGATAGTCGCGCCACGACGATCCTTGAGAGAGTTCACACAGACGTGTGTGGTCCTTTCTCAGTAGCTTCGACAACAAAGCACAAGTACTATGTGATCTTTGTTGATGATTTCTCTCGGAAGTGCTGGATCTTCTTCATGCAGAAGAAGAGCGAGACATTTTCAAAGTTCTGTGAATTCAAGGCGCTGGTAGAGAAGGAATTGGGGAAGCATGTGAAGGCTCTTAGGAGTGACAATGGTGGTGAATTCATCTCGGCTGAATTCAAATACTTTTGCAGCGCAGAAGGGATTCGGAGAGAGCTCATCACACCCCATAACCCACAACAGAATGGGGTGGCTGAGCGGAAGAACAGAACGATCGTGGGTGCTGCACGGGCGATGTTGCATGATCAGGGCCTACCCCTTCACTTGTGGGCTGAGGCATGCAATACAGCATTGTATGTGCAGAACCGTTGTCCTCACAAGGTTCTTGGCATGAGTACACCAGAGGAGGCTTATTCTGGCAAGAGGCCTGATATTTCCCATTTGCGGATTTTCGGATCTCCTGTCTACATGCATGTGACGAAGGATGCGAGAAGGAAGCTGGATCCAACTGCTGAAGTTGGAATATTTGTGGGGTACACCGATACACCTCACAACTATCGGGTGTATGTGCCAGACAGTCGCAAGACTGTTGTGCGACGGGATATAAAATTTCAGGAGGAGAAAGCCATGCAGTGTTCGCTTGAGAGGGAGCCACACTTGCAGGCAGATGAGGAGCTGTTAGTTCCTAAGGAGGAGCTTCCGGATGTGGATCAGCCACAAGAGGAGGTTCAGGAGGTGGAAGAAACCACCCATGCAGCGCCAACCATCAGAGGGCGCATGCGCACTACAGAAGCTGAGCGACTGGCTTGAGATGCAGAGAAGGTTGTAGGACCACCTACAGCACAGCGCAGACAGAGGCAGTCACCGGATCGGTACACTGGATACATGGCTCTTATGAGTCAATGTGTCGTGACGGAGCCATCCTCTTTTGAGGAAGCTGTGGAGGAACCCGCATGGGTAGATGCCATGATTGAAGAATATGATTCGATCGTCAGAAACAGTGCATGGGAGATTGTCCCAAGACTGGAGGGGAAATCAGTGGTGGGTTCTCGATGGATCTACAAAGTGAAGCAGGCGGCTGACGGGAGTGTGGAGAAGTACAAGGTGAGATTTGTCGCCCGTGGCTTCTCACAGATCGAGGGGATCGATTATGAGGAGACCTTTGCACCTGTCGCAAGGTACTCTTCTATACGGACGATCCTTGCTCTCTCAGCGCAGATGGGATGGCACATCCATCAGATGGATGTGAAGACTGCGTTCCTCAATGGAGTCATTGAGGAGGAGGTGTACATAGAGCAGCCTGAAGGTTTCGAGATCTTCAGCAGTGAGTCGCATGTTTGCCAACTCAAGAGAGCACTGTACGGGCTGAAGCAAGCACCTCGTGCTTGGTACACACGGATAGACAGTTATTTCACCGGACTTGGATTCTCCAAGAGTGAGGCGGATCCTAACCTGTACCAGATTGTGGTGGAGGGGAAGTTGCTGATCATTGTACTATATGTAGATGATCTGATTTTGATGGGTGATGAGTTGTTGATACTTTCATGCAAGGAGGATCTTGCTAGAGAGTTTGAGATGAAGGACTTGGGCCTCCTTCATTATTTCCTGGGATTGGAAATTTGGCAGCGCAGTGATGGACTGTTTGTTTCTCAGGGTAAGTATGCCCTGGAGATACTGGAGAAGTTCAACATGCATGGCTGCAAGCCTGTTGATACTCCTCTTCCTGGAGGTTGGAGGAAGGAGGATGCTACTTCAGCGGAGGTAGTGGATGCCACTGTTTATCGACAGCTGGTGGGGTCGCTTATGTATCTGGTCAATACACGACCCGATATATGCTATGCTGTTAACCAGCTTTCGCAAGCTATGGTTAAGCCTACCAAGCTCTTCTGGAAGGCAGGCAAGCATGTATTGTGTTATCTTAGTGGCACATCGGGATATGGTCTATGGTACAGACAGGAGGATGGAGCGAAGCTTTCCAGCTTCACTGATGCAGATTGGGCAGGGAGCCCAACGGACCGAAAGAGCACATCTGGAGGAGTTTTCAGCATTGGATCGACAACAGTTTCCTGGTACAGCAGGAAGCAGAGATCCGTGGCACTCAGTTCAGCAGAGGTCGAGTACATGGCAGCAAGCTTGGCTGCATGCGAGGCTATTTGGATGAGGAAGATCCTCGTCGGATTGTTCGGGTCGCACTTGGAGCCTACTTTGATTTATTGTGATAACCAGAGTTGCATTAAACTCTCGGCTAATCCAGTATTTCATGATAGATCCAAACACATCGACATCAGGTACCATCATATCAGAGATTGTGTTCAGCGGAGAATCATGTTACTTTCATATGTTCCCACGGAGGATCGGGATGCTGACATCTTGACGAAGGCGCTCACCAGGAGCAAGTTCGAATTCCACAGAGGCAGGATAGGGGTTGCAGATAATCCATATCTTGTTGAGAGGAAGTGTTGAAAATGCAACAAGATGATGGAGCTTAGTGAAATGAAGTCGCCTTCACTAAGTGGGCCCGCAGGCTATTTTTGGCGCAAAGTCTATTTTTAGACTATGTCTATTTTTAGACATATGGAGCATGGTCCAAGAGTTGCAGTATGTTATTCTTGGATTATTGGTCGAGTTGGTAAAAATAGATGGACCTCTATTTTTAGACACATAGGTCAAAGTCTATTTTTAGACTGCCTGTCTAAAAATAGGTCAGTCAAATATTATTAACCCTTAATAATATTTGGACTATAAACTTCAGTTTATTCTCTTACAACACTTCAGTTGGAGCTATGGATGTGGCCCATGCATCTGACAGAAGGAATTACGCTATTCCTTGGGGTTTGGTGAGCTCATGCATGGTTTACTTCAGTGGCAGAAGTTTGGTGGAGTTGATGAGACAGTTGGTGGAGTTGTGTTCGGTTTAACTTAGTTGAACTAGTTGAGATTAGTTTAACTAGCTAATCAAATAGTAATGAGTGGAGTGAATTAAATATTATTTAATTCACTAATTATTAACTCATTGTTCAACTCAAGAACACATGAGTTCACTACAGTGCATGGAAAGTTCAGTGGAGACCAGTGAAAGAGGTAGATGAAAGGGTTGAGATAGCTATCAGTTGTGACATTAGTTGTGCATGAGATTTGCACCACACTTGGAGGAATTTCCAATGATGATTGCGCTGTCAAGCCAAGGAGATTCGAACCTTGGATCTCTCATTAGACCAGCCTTGATTGCGCAATAGAGGAAGGCAATTAGTGGATGAGTTTTGAACCAGTGACCTGTTCAAAACTAAGCTAGTTTGTGTGTAACTTAATGAGACAGTACTGAGTACTTGTGAGGAGTATTGTACTGAGATTGTTACATGTTCTCTTCCATCTTAATATACAAAATAGCTGGGGGTTTTCAGCTATAAGATTTCCCCATACATACTGTGTAATGTGTGTGATGTTTTGATGATCTTTTGATCGCATACCGCTTGTTTATTTCCGCATGTGTGATGATCTGAGTAGAAGAGATTATGTGTTGCATATGAATTCGAATTGATATGTGATCAAGATAATCTCGGTGGATAAATATTCATTATTCAGCAAATTTCTACAAGCCATCATGGTGGTAGTTGGATAGAATTGCTCTGGCATGCACACTTTTGTGCATTATCACATCCATTTAAAGCAAGTACACCGCTACTACATTTATGGACACAATTCAAAAGCTACATAGAAACCCAAGGGTTATTGTGAGCGACGTAGATCCCATTTACCGGAAATTTTTGGACAAGAGTTATTTTCTTGTTTGGGTACTCAATTAGCTCATAGCTCATCTTATCATCCTCAATCAGATGGTCAAACTGAGATAGTAAATAAATGTTTCGAAGGATATCTTCATTGTTTTGTATCCGATAAACAAACACAATGGGTCAAGTGGTTACCTCAAGCTGAATGGTGGTATAACACTTCCTTCCATACTTCAGCAAAATGACCCCATTTATGGCACTTTATGGATATCATCCACCATCCAACACATCATATTTAATAGAAAATTCGAAGGTTCAAGAAGTGGAAGATCACATCGAGCATCAACAAGAAGTTCTCCAACTCTTAAAGGAAAACCTGAATTTGGCACAAAATCGAATGAAACAACAGGCAAATCAATATCGCAGCGAGAGAAGTTTTGATGTAGGAGACTGGGTATTTTTACGGATACAACCATACAAACAAATGTCCCTCAAGCAAGCTAAGAAGGATAATAAATTATCACCAAAGTAATATGGTCCTTACAAGGTGTTGCAAAAGATTGGTACTATGGCATACAAATTGAAGCTTCCTGATTCTTCACGAGTGCATCCAGTTTTCCATGTTTCATGCTTAAAGAAGGTTATAGGTGAAAATCTTCCAGCTCAAACAATATTGCTAGAACTTGATGAGGAAGGAAAAATCATATTGGAACCTGAAGCGGTCATGGAAACAACAACTCGACAGCTACGGAATCGATCAATTTCAGAGTATCTCATCAAGTGGAAGAACTTACCCACTTAAGATTCTACATGGGAGGATGAGAAGTTTATACAAAAGCACTCGTAGCTAATCAAGCATTGAGGACAACACTTTTGAAGGAGGAGCATGTTAGGTCCCTATATTACTAAGATATTCCTTATTGTTGTTAGTGTAACCCCTTATTGTTATCAGCACTTCGTAACCCCCATATTGTTATTATTGTGCCCTTAAATTATTATTGTTAAAGTTGGCTAGGATTACATTATGGCCCCATGGACTCCTATATATAGAAAGGAGGTTTTGTAATTTGTACCATCCAAGAATTTTTCATTCATGTAATATATTGGAGGATACCCCTCGAAGTGGCTTATTTCTAAGGCGTTGATATCTCTTTTCTTCTCTTTTTGGAGCTAGTTTCATAACAGATTGGATCAAGTAGCATCATATTTCAGGATTCATGTGATGAGCTATTGAAGTGAAGTACTTCCTTATTTTCATTGTTTATATTTCTTTGTTACATGCATCCATAATTTTTTCCAAATTTGAATGAATAAACATGAGTATTACTTCAGGATTTGCTAAAAGCACCCTGTCTTTATTGTTTATCATTTCCATGTTTTCTGCTGATTTCCAAAGTATGGAAACCTTAATTTCTCCCTCTTTCGTTTGACCTATGCCTGCTACTTCTCTTTTCCAGATCAAAGAACCCTTCATTGCTCTTTATCCCGATCATATCACCTCACCAAACAGCCTTCCAAGATCTTCATGCATTATCTATCTTGCCCTGAAAACATTTGACTTCTTGACTTTCATGCTAGCTTTGTTTGCTTGATTTTTGACTCCTCGACCCAATGGACAAACAGATTTCCCACTATCCATCTAATTAGGTAAATTTTTCCACCAAATCAATCAAACCAAAACCAAATTGCACAATCATAACTAGCCTAATATTTTATAAATCAAAACAAAGTTAAATCTTATATAGAGAGCCCTCTCTGAACCCTAGGAAGGCTAGATCCTAGATTTTAAAAGTTGGTCTGTGGTTACCTCTAGTGTTCTAAGCCTTTAAACCAAAATCTTACAACTTTAGAATTAATAGAGTGATAACACTCTTCATCAATATTTGAGAATGCCTCATCATCAATGAGAGACCCTAGATCTTGGTCTTCCCTTGAAGGAGGAATCTCTTTGTCTCCATCTATAGAAGAGGGCTCTTCAAGAAGTGGGGATCTTGCCCTTGGCAAGGTGTTATGCATGTTTTTATCCCATTCAATAGAAATATGGAGTGCAATTGGTAAAATAGATCTCTCCAACGCATGCAAAGGTTTTGAGTTTTTTGGGTTCAAAAAAATGTGTTTCACAATGATTAATATCAAATATTTTCACTAACTTCCTAGTGAACACTGCATAAGTATTTAAATTTTCATGATGAAATAAAGAAAAACTATAAAACCACCAATCATGGGCCATACCTTTAAGGTGCAGTGCTGCTACTCTAATGGCATCCTTTTCTCAGACTTTGTGTAGCTGAAAATAGGAATCTAGCTCCTTCACCCAAGCCTTGGCTGTGCACTTGATGATCCATCAAAGTTAGGCAGAAATATTCTACCTCTCTTGTTGTTGTCATGGTTTTTGGATATTCTATCTTCCTTGAGTTGGAAAAACCCTTGGAAGTACAAGTGCTCCTTGAATCTCCAAGATTGAGACTCATACTCTTGAAGATAGTCACTCAAGGTCTCCTCCCTTGGTTCATCTTCTTCCTCCATTTACGTTGCAGTGAATGTGGGAAATAAACTACGATGTGGATCTGCATGTGTGGTTAAATTCTCACACCCATTATGTGAATATTTAGGGCTTTCTTCACTTTCAAACCCTCTTGGAAATTTTCTACACCTCTCCCTTCTCATCTCCTTGATTTCTTTCTTGATATTTTTGAGAGTTTGAAAAAGAAACTGGGAGACCCTGTCTTCCTTTATTTCTCCAAATAATGGAGTCATGTATTTGTTTATCATGTAAAAATTCTCCTTTATGTGAGAAGCTTCTCCTCCTAATCCATAATGTCTTGAATGCATAGGCTGAGCCAAGATTATGCTCTGATACCACTGTAATATTCCAAAATGGAAATAGCAGCAATACAAGACATAATAATGTAAAACACAAAAATTTTGAACATGTCATAAGAGGGATCAAAATGCAGCCATAATTTTATTCATATATCAGCAACAATATACAAAATATCTTGAGGGTCAAGCCACTCAAGCAATAAGAACAAGCCTCCAATGATCAGAATAATAAGCACATGAGTTGTTGTTACTGTATAGAATGCCGAAAAGCAATGACAACACTATCTATATTAGTGTAGTTGCTGTTGTAAACATACATTAATAGAATATGGCTGATGGATACAAAAGAAATGCCTAGAAAAGAATATGTGGGCTCTAATACATGATTTCTAGCCAACCCTGGAAATATTGCTAGAAATACCAAGAAATATACAATGTGACAAATAAACCTGGGTTAATATGTCACTACAAACTGGAACTGAATAGAATGAGGCTATGAAAGATCTGAAATGATAATTTCCTCCTCCAATGGTATTCCTCAATAGAAGGCTGATCCCTCCATTCAGAAATAGACCCTCCTGATGAGCTCAATGAACCCTCCCAGCAATTGCCAATAAAAATAATGTAGATTTGGACTAAAACTGCGCTGTGAGGGATGGTAGATGGTTTTCTTGATGCCAAAAATATATAAATATTCCCAAGATCCCTCCTTGCTAATCCTCCAATGGATAGGCTACCTCTCCACTGAAAAACAAGCCCAAAATTGGCTCTATGTCATCCTCCTTTGTTGCACCCTGAAACACAACCCAGCTCTAAACAGAAACTGCGTTGTAGCTGAAGGAGGTAGCATGGCCAGAATTTCAGAATGAGGAAATGAAACCTAGTGAACCTCTCCTTCCTTGAGGATGAGGTAGGGATTCCCGATCAAGAACACCCTTGTGCTAAACAGCACAGAAAACTCCGCTAAACAGTTAAAGGATGCAAAGTCTAAATAGTCCAATATCAGATAATAATCTCAAATATTAATAACAATGGATGCCATCCCCTTCATATATAGTGTGTGAGCCTTCTCACATTGGGTCCCATCCACAAATTCCACCAAGCTCATGCAAGTTTTCCTCCACTAAAACTGCGATGTCTTATCATAAATCCCACTCCTCGATGACAACGCTGTTGATTTGGTCAAAGTTGACCTATTCAACATGTATCCCCTCCAATTCACACCCAAAGGTGCTTAATCCAGCTACTTATTCTTCCTCCTTTCACATTAGGAGTGTTATTATTCCTTCTAAGGAGATTTATGGGCCTCCCCACCCACTTATTCACCTTCCTATTGATAAAACAAACTATAATATTCCATTTAGCTGAAGGCTAAATTTTAGAATATTACAGTCCTACCCTCCAAAATGTTGCTTGTCCTCAAAAAATTGTAAAGTTGGAGCAAAATTCCTCCCCTCCTCCTCTTGTGGCCTCCTCATCAATAGTCCCCACCACTGCTCAAAATAATCTGCAATAAATATACCCTCCAATGGTTCCTCCCAAGTATGAAACCCCACATGGCTCACATCATGAGAAAGTGGAAGGTGTAAGTGGAAACCTTCTTGATGTCCAATGGCCTCCTCAAGATAGGAGTGATGACAAACATAGGGGATCTCATTTCCAATGAGAGACTCCCATACCCATGCTATCATCCAAATGAAATGATCCATTCTAGGTAGCTCATCAAAGAAATCCTCAAACCCCAGTTCATGCAATGTATTGGGGTTGCATAGGGAGATTATATTCTTTCACCCATGTTGTTTCTCTCTCCATTTACGATATGTATGGGGTTTTTTCTGATCTTGGGATGAAATATTATGGTCTCCAAGTATGTCCAAAGTTACCCCACCAATCAAAACATCCATGAAGTGCCTCTCCCAATAACTAAAGTTCTCCAAATGGCTCCTTCCACATGAAGACAAGAGATGTAGTGTAGCAATCATGGTCTGCCCATTTTTTCTCCTGAAACATGCAACATATGAAGTATGGAGAATCATACTCCCAATGGGCACCTCCAACTCTTGTGCCATCCTCCCAGCAAAGCTTCCCATGAGAACCAAAACATCATCAATATATGGAAGCAAAAACAAATAAAAACAAGCTATCATATAACAACTGGGAGGTGGATCATAGTCCCACTTGTGGAACCAGCGCAGTGCATCCCTTTCCTTCCTCAGATAACGATTGTCTTTCCAGCCACTTTTTTTCTACCACAATCATCCTACAAGATGAGATCATAGAAGTAAATTTTGGTGTCGATGGTGCACCAAGAATCATGTGGCCTCTCCCACAAACCACCAATAGAATGGCCAACATCAACTCTGCAAATGGCCTCAAGTATATCACAATACAATATACAAGAAGTAATGATCCTCCTTGGTACAATATGTTGCTCACAAAAAGTAAAAGAGTACAAATCATAATGCATAAATGTACATTCTCTATTATGTACCATGGTTATTGAGCTAAAATGGCTCAACTGAAAGCTCTCCCTCACTCTTAATGAGTAGGGAAGTGATTGTGACAACATCTCCATCATCATCCAGGCTATGCATCTCTCCATATGCTGATATACATCATGTTGGATGCCCTCCCAAGTGAACTCCTCCATCAAGGAATGATATGCATCAAAGTGCATGGAAAGAAAGTCCACATGTGCTGCATGTAACAGCTTCTCCTTGAGCTCAGAAGCTCTAGTCAAGAAGATTGTGCCATAAGAATATTTGATCCTATCATCCACCATGTATCTATCATCTCCCTCTGGGTCATCAAGAATCATGCAAGCACTAAGATCTTTGGAGTACTCTACGAAAATCTGAGACCTCCAATATGGATCATTCCTCCTAAGAGACGAAACTGAAGATCTGAAATGTGAAGCTCCCCACATGTTGCTATCATTTCATTTGACATCCCTCATGCCAAATTCATCATCCAAAGTGTTTCCATGCCCATCATGCAGATGATCATGCTCAAGTAAAAGTGGTGACCTTTGGAAGTTGGCCTCCCATGAGAAGCTACCATCCAAAAAAGCCTCCTGATCTTGGCCAATGTAAGCATGAGTGGCCTCCATCTACTCCAATACATGGAGGATTACTTCCTCAAGTGAAGTAACCTTTGTTCCTCCAAATCCATGGACTGGTCTCCTTCACTATGGTGATGCCATCCTCCATCACTGCAACAACTTCTGTCAACGCAGAAAATGTAGTGAGAGTGGGTAGTGCTGAAAATGGGAGAGTGTATGTCTCCTCCTTGGGTCTACCTAGACTCTACACTGTACTAGACCCATCCAAGGTATTCACCCCTCCAGGATCTAAAAGTGGTAATATTTCCCTCACCAACTCTAGATCTAGTGGCCTCCTAGGTGGAATTCCCCCATGTATTGAGACATCAAGATCTACAACAGACTATATATATGAGTGGACTGATTTGTCCCTCCTTTCACTGCGCAATAAAGTCTCCTTCTTCTGTGCAGAAACCTCCTAAAAGAGATAAAGGTGAATTCTCATCATCCCTTGATGTTGATCCTTCTTTCCTTCTTCTTCGTCCATCTTAGAATCCATAAAAAATGTTACATGCTGCTCCAGAATTGTGCTTTGGTCCCCACAAGTTAGATCATTTGGAACTCCTTGCAAAGACACAAGGGCTCTTCTAATGGAAGCAATGGCTAGCTTTCCACCTCCATGTGGTGATGGACCTTCTCTTGATGGTACAACATTGTTAGCTCTTCGTTGCTCGTCCTCTTCATCAATATTTGAGAATGCCTCATCATCAATGAGAGACCCTAGATCTTGGTCTTCCCTTGACAGAGGAATCTCGCTATCTCCATATACAAAAGAGGGCTCTTCAAGAAGTGGGGATCTTTCCCTTGGAAATGTATTATGCATGTTTTTATCCCCTTCAATATAAATATGGAGTGGAGTTGGTAAAATAGATCTCTCGAACTCATGTGAAGGTTTTGAGTTTTTGGGTTCAACAAAAGGTGTTTCACAATGTTTAATATCAAATATTTTCACTAACTTCCTACTGAACCCTGCATAAGTATTTACATTTGCATGATGAAATGAATCAGAACTATAAAACCACCAATCATGGGCCATACCTTTAAGGCTCAGCGTTGCGACTCTAATGGCCTCCTTTTCTGAGATTTGGTGTAGCTGAAAATACGAATCTAGCTCCTTCACCCAAGCCTTGACTATGCACTTTGGTGATCCATCAAAGTTAGGAAGAAATATTCTACCTCTCTTGCTGTTGTCATGGTTTCTAGATCTTCTATATTCCTTGAGTTGGCAAATCCTTTGGAATTCCAAGTGCTCCTTGAATCTCCAAGATTGAGACTCATACTCCTGAAGATAGTCACTCGAGATCTCCTCCCTTGGTGCATCTTCTTCCTCCATTTCCCTTGCAATGAATGTGGGAAATAAACTTCGTTGTGGATCTGCATGTGTGGTTGAATGCTCACACCCATTATGTGAATATTTAGGGCTTTCTTCACTTTCAAACCCTCTTGGAAATTTTCTACACCTCTCCCTTTTCATCTCCTTGATTTCTTTCTTGATATTTTTCATAGTTTGAAAAAGAAGCTAGGAGAGCCTCTCTTCCTCCATTTATCCAAAGTCATGCCTTTTTTTCTCCTGTAAAACTTATCCTTTCTATGAGAATATTCTCCTTCTAATGGAATAATGTTTTGAATGCACAATTTGAGCCAATATTATTCTCTGATACCACTGTAATATTCCAAAATGGAAATAGCAGCAATACAAGACATAATAATGTAAAACACAAAAATTCTAAACATTTCATAAGAGGAATCAATATGCAGCCATAATTTTATTCATATATCAGCAACAATATACAAAATATCTTGAGGGTCAAGCCACTCAAGCAATAAGAATAAGCCTCCAATGATCAGAATAATAAGCACATGGGTTGTTGCTACTGTATAGAATGCCAGAAAGTAGTGACAGCGCTATCTATATCAGTGTAGTTGTTGTTGTAAACATACATTAATAGAATATGGGTGATAGATACAAAATAAATTCCCATAAAAGAAGATGTGGGCTCTAATACATGATTTCTAGTCAACCCGAGAAAGATTGCTAGAAATACCAAGAAATATACAATGTGACGAATAATCCTGGGGTTAATATGTCACTGAAAAATAGAACTGAATAGAATGAGGCTATGACAGATATGAAATGATAATTTCCTCCTCCAATGGTATTCCTCAATAGAAGTCTAATCCCTCCATTCAGAAGTAGACCCTCCTGATGAGCTCAATGAACCCTCCCAACAACTGCCACTAAAAATAACGCAGATCTGGACTAAAACTACATTGTGAGGGATGGTAGATGGTTGGCCTGATGCCAAAAATATATAAATATTCCCAGGATCCCTAATTTCTGATCCTCCAATGGATAGGCTACCTCTCCACTAAAAAAAATCCCAGAATTGGCTCTATATGATCCTCCTTTTCTGCACCCTACAACACAACCCAACTCTAAATAGAAACCGCACTATAGCTAAAGGAGGTAGCTTGGCCAGAATTTTGGAATGAGGAAATGTAGCCCAATGAACCTTTCCTTCCTTGAGGATGAGGTAGGGATTCCCGATCACGAACACCCTTGTGCTAAACAACACAACAAACCTCGCTAAACAACTAAAGGATGCAAATTCTAAACAGACCAATATCAAATAATAATCTCAAACATGAATAAAAATGGCTGCCATCCCCTCCATATATAGTGTGTGGGCCTTCTCACGTTGGGTCCTATCCACAAATTCCACCAAGCTCATGCACGTTGTCCTCCACTAAAAGTGTTTTGTCTTATCATAAATGCCACTCCTCCATGAAAACACTATTGATTTGGTCAAAGTTGACCTATTCAACATGTATCCCCTTCAATTCACACCCAAAGGTGCTTAATCTAGCTTCTTATTCTTCCTCCTTTCACATTAGGAGTGTTATTATTCCTTCTAAGGAGATTTATGGGCCTCCCCACCCACTTATTCACCTACTTAGTGATAAAACAAACTATGATATTCCATTTAGCTGAGGGCTAAATTTTGGAATATTACAAAATTCAGTTGCCTTAACCACTCAATATTTATTTTGTTGTGTAGTATACTCTCAAGGAGCCATCCCTATGGTTAAAAACTAAATAATATCTATGAAATGATCATCTTCCACTCTAATTGCAAATAAATGTGCATTAGGGAGATTATCCTCTATGATAGTTGGTTCTTCCGTTGTTTCCAGTATTGAAATATTTTTAGGTCCTGCATTCAGTCTTCTTGGTTTAAAAATGATCTCAAAATCATATTCCTGGAATAACAATAACCATCTGCAAATCTTTCCTCCTAAGATAGGATTATTAACAAAATAATTCAGTGCAGAATGATATGTATGTAGAAATTGTACCAATGGATTCAATCTGATCTTGTGATGTAATAAAACAAGATAATGAATCCTTCTAAAATATTTGTGGAATATAAAACACAATCGCTCAATCACATGCAAGTAAGAGAAAAAATTAAATCAATCACACAACACAAGATATTCTTGGGTAAAGAAACTACTCAAAACCCCGCTATCATATATTGTATAAAGTCAAGAAATCATTAAAAAATACAATGCATTCTTTCTCATAAGAATCTCCTACACTCTATCAATCGTCTCACACTAATCTAGGAAAAATTGGACAAACACTTAGCCATTTCCTTTCCTTCCTCCAGCCTACCTTTCTCATGAAATTCCTAGAGAAATAAGTCCTTATTAAATAGCAAATTTAGCCTTCCTTGATCCTGTCGAATTTACGTTGGTTAAGCCTTGAAGCTTAACCCCCTCTATCTGTCTGTACCATAATCCATACTCTGTATTTCCCCTGAGATATCTCAAAACATGCTTCCTCGCCTTCCAAAACAGCTTGGTAGGCTTAACCATAGATTGACTCAGTTGGTTAACTGTGTAGCATATGTCTGGTCATGTGTTCACCAAATATATAAGTGAGACCACAAGTTGCATGTAAACAATAGCATCCACTACCTCACCTAAAGTAGCATCCTCCTTCCTCCAGTTTCCCACAAGAGAAGTCTCTATGGCTTTGATTCCCTCCATGTGTAACTTCTTCAGAATATCCTTGGCATAATTTCCCTGAGATACAAATAGCTCCCCATCCCTTTTCCATATTTCCAAAATAATGAAAAAATGTAAGAGCCCCATGTGCTTCATCTCAAATTCTCTTGCAAGATCTTCTTTGCAAGTAGTTATGAGCTACTCATCACTTTTCAGTATCAGATCATATGCATAAAGTACAATAATAAAAATTTTACCATCAACCACAATATGATATAGATTCGCATTTGCTTCACTCTTTATGAAGCCCTACCCAGTGAAATATCTATCAATCCTAGTGTACCAAGCACAAGGTGCTTGCTTTAGCCCATACAATGCTCTCTTGAGTCTACACACATACAAATCATTGTCTAAGGTCTCAAAAGCTTTTGGCTACTTAATGTACACTTCTTCCTCAATAACTCCATTGAGAAAGGTTGTATTTACATCCATCTGATGTATCAGCCATCCCTTCTGCGCTGAGAGTTCAAGGATGGATCTAATTGATGAGTACCTTGCAACTGGTGCAAAAGTATCCTCATAGTCAATCCCCTCTACCTGTGAGAACTCTCTAGCAACAAATCTAGCCTTGTATTTCTCCACACCCCCATATTCTAGTTTCAATCTTGGCAGATCCACCTGATCCCTAATGTCTCCATCTGTGTGGATATTGGTGGTCACCCACTCCATTCCACTTGGGGCCCCACCATTTTCTCTTCAATCTTTTCGCCTGCACAACTTACCTTTTTTAGCAAGCATAGACCCGAACTTTCTGGGAGAAATTTTCTTTGAGGTCTCTAAACGACGTTTTTTGGGAAAACCTGAGAAACATGGGTCCATGGACCGATGTTGCTCGTTCAAAATTTTTATTCCTCGTATATATCAACAACGCGAGGTATGGATATGCATCATGTCAAACGGAGATCGTATGCCAAAGTTACGCCCCTGGGAAGTTGAAACACCAATTTACCCAAACAGGGCCCATATTTTTGGCGCTTCATCTCCTAGGGTTAGGTTTTTGGGATGTTTAGGGTTCTCCATTGTTTCTCAATAATAAATAGGCCCTCGAGCCTCATTGTAACTCAGTTCAAAGGCCTGTAGCCGCCACATCTCTTCTCAGAGATAGCTACCAGCGCCCTAGCTAGTTTTATTTCCATTCTGTCTGTAAGAAAATTTCAGTTCTTTGATATTAATGAAATGAAGTGTTATTTCCACTGCATCTCTGTATTTATGGTTATATGTTTATTTTTTTGTGTTCCTACATAAATCCATATCAACTTCTCCACTGGTCTTGGGACCATTTCCCATGCACTATTTCTGATAATGGATTCATACTCCTCAACCATGGCACCAACCCATACCAACTGTTGCACTACTTCCTCAAAATAGTATGGTTCTATCACACTACATTCACTCATAAGATCCATGCATCCAGTATACCTGTTTGGGGACCTTATTTTCCTGTGTTGTGATGTAGGTGCACCTACATTCTCTATCACATCTAGCATCAATATGACAGCCTCTCTGGTATGCTTCCTACCACTTCTGGAGGATGGCTCTACATGAGTGGTTCTTGCCACTCTTTGTTCCTCTTCTTGTGGCTACTCCACATCCAGGGGTTCATCCTTTGGAACTAAGAGTCCCTCTACTACATGAAAGTTAAGCTCCCTCTCAAGGGACAATCACATGACTTTCTCCTCATCAAATTTTACACCTCTCCTTAAAACTGTCATCCTGTGTGCTAGAAAATACACTTGATAGTTATGGGGAATATTTGTGTATTGAAAATATCCCAACCTCTCCGGTTGGTTCTAACTTTTTCCTAGAATCTCTGGTCACATGGAAATAGACAGATGAGCCAAAAATTTTAAAATATGAAACATCATGTTTCTTACCTGAAAAATCCTCCTCTGGTGTACTCATGCCAAGTATCCGATGAGGACTACGGTTCTCCATAAATACCATTGTGTTGCATGAATCTTCCCACAGATGCAATGGTAGGCCCTAATCATGTAACATAGCTCGTGCTGCTCCAAAAAAAATGTTGTTCTTTATTTCCACAACCCCATTCTGTTGTGGGTTATGATTTGTAATCAATTCTCTCTGAATTCCTTCTTTGGCACAAAATTTCTTGAATTCATTAGAGTTATACTCACCAAAATTTTCTCTCCTTAGAGCCTTCACCTTATTCCATGTATCTTTCTCTACCAGTGCTTTGAAATCACAAAAATTGGAGAACATCTAATCTTTCTTCTGCATGAAGAAAATCCAACACTTTCTAGAAAAATCATCAACAAAAATCAAATAATATCTGTGCTTTGCTTGGGAAGCTATCAATAATGGTCAAGACACACCTGAGTGAACTCTCAAGGATTGATACTGATCATTTATCCTTCTAATGAAATGTGGCCTTTGTATACTTCCCCATAGTACATCCCTTGCATGTGTCTCTTTGCTCAAGTGTACCCTTTGGAAGCCCTCTAGAAATATGCTGCATGATCCACAAATTATTGTGGCATTAATGACCCAAAATCCTGTGCCATAACTCACTGGTATCCTAGCTCACCGCCTCTTCTGCTTTACTACTCAATGTTGCGCAGCCATCTACATCAAGTTTGTAGAGTTTCTTCACATGAACCCTAATCTTCTTTACCTGTCCTATGGCTTTCTAATGAAGGAACATTTTTTCCTTCATTGAAAACCACATCATATCCAATATCCTCCGACATAGAAACTGAAACAAAATTATTTTTCAAACCTGGTACATGCATGCCATTTTTTAATATGAAAGGTTTACTTGACTCTCTCTGGAAAGTAGTTATACTAATCCTGGTAGCGCTATACCTCCTGTCATCACCCATCTCGATGTGCATCTGAAGATCCTTCTCCTCCAAGCTACTAAAGAGTTCTTTGTTGCTAGTCATGTGGAAATATGATCCACTATCCAAGTACCACATAGATCCCATCACAGTTAACACCATGCATGTGATGAGAGAGAATTCCAACTCAACTGTGAGGCCAAAGCTTCACCCACTATAGCTCCTAGAGCTTTCTTGTTCTTCTTCTTCTTTTGTGGACAATTTGTGGAATATTGTCCATGATCATGAAAATTGAATCATTTCACCTTTGACATGTCTCGTTTCTTGCCTTCTTTGCCGGTATTGGATTCTGAATGGAACTTATTCCCTTTCCCCTTCATTTCCTTTCTAGCTAAGGCACAATTTTCCTCATCATCAGTCTTGGATGAGGATCCATCCATGCTATTATGCAAAAACTCTTCTTGTAACAAATTCGACCGTAGTCGCTCCCACTTTGGTAGCTTCTCCCTCCCATTCATAGAGTCCTAGTAACTATGCCAGCTCTTGGGAAGGCCTAGAAGTATCAGTCTCACCAAGTCATCATCAACCACAGTAATACCAACACTTCCCAACTCATCTCGACATTGAGTGAACTTGGTCAAGTATTTCTAGATTGTGTCGCCCTTCTCCATTTTGATTTTCCTAAGCTTGTCCTTGAGTGCTAATTTCCTGTGGCCACTATTCATTTGAAACAAATATGTAAAGGCCTTCCACATAGCATATGGACTTACCTTTCCATGGATACTCAAGACAATATGATCTCGAACTCCCTCTAATAATATCCTCCTTGCCTTTGCAACATTCTTCTTCCATGGTTCACGTTGCACAGCATCTGCCTGAACCGGTTCAGGAATATCAGTGTCAATGAAATCCTTTAGCCCATTATCCTCTAATATTGCCTCCATCCTGTCCTTCCATGAAATATAGTTCAAATTTCCCTCGAGTGCATATTCAAGTCTCAAGCCAGTGAAAGACATCTTGGTCAACTGCGAGGTACCAAAGAATGAATATGAAAATTGGAATCCTATTCAACACAAAGTCAAATTATTCTCTTCTATTGTGATTCTTGAAGCTCTAATGCTATGTAGAAATTATACCAATGGATTCAATACAATCTTGTGATGTACTAAATCAAGATACTGAATCCTTATAAAATATTTTCAGAATATAAAACACGATCGCTCAGTCACATGCAAGTAAGATAAGTAAATCAATCGCAAAACACAAGATATTATTAGTGAAAGAAACTGCTCAAAACCCCATTGTCATATATTGTATAAAGTGAAGTAATCATATAACATTACAATGCATTCTTTCTCACAAGAATCTCCTACACTCTACCAATCGTCTCACACTGATTTAGGAAAAATTGGACAAAAACTTAGCCAATTCCTTGCCTTCCTCCAACCTGCCTTGCTCACACAATTCCTAGAGAATAAAGTCCCTATTAAATAGGAAATTCAACCTTCCTTGATTTCACAATCCATCAGGGCCTTCCCATGATTTTATAATTTCACTCGGGATATTTTATAATAATACAGTCGATAGTTATGTTCCCTTTAACCTCTCTCTCAATTGGGTCTTCATCAGAACTCACATGCATGCAGGTATTAATAAAAAATTATCAGTTATCTGATTGATCACTACTTGTGAACTAAATATAATTTAATTCACTAGACCTCTCATTATTTTATCACTCAGTTGGAACTAGTTAAACTAATTTTAACTCAATTAATTTGAGTTAATTGATTACACTCACACCACACTAGTGCTACAACTGCAACTAGACCCCCAAGATATTAGGATCACTATACATGCCTCATCTTAGACCCTCAACTTGAAATTCTTGAGCTACCTCAGCCTTCATGACTTAGTTAACTGACATAAGTTTTTATGCGATGAAATTACAATTTATTATCCAATTTATTTAAAGGAAAAATAAATTAGATGCCCAAATTTAGCACTAATGTGTAATTGAATTCCTCACCAATGTGTGAATGGAATCCCACACTAGTACGTCGTGCATTTTCTTTTTAAATATCAACAATGTAAACATTTTAAGTGTGACCCCCACAAAGAGTGTCTAAAATTCTGCATAGCATACACCATAGCTAGACCTTCCCTTTCTGTAGGGGTGCAATTATTCTCAACTTTAGATAACTTTCTACTTGCAAAAGCTATAGGATGATCAATATCTCCTGCACCAAGTTGTGCCAATACCACTCCCAAAGCTATAGAAGAGATATCCACATGGAAATGGAATTCATTATTCCAATCAAGGAACACTAGTATAGGTGCACCTACCATTTTTTATTTCAATATGTCGAGGCTCTTCTGACATTCTTAATCCCACTGAAAAGTTACTTCTTTCTTCAGAAATTTCTCCAAAGGAATAAAATATGAGAATATCCATTGATGAACTTCCTATAATGCCCAGTATGTCCGAAAATATTGAGAAGATGTATTATTGTCTTGAGTGGAGGCAATTTCCTAATGATAGCAATCATAGTAGGGTCCACCATTAGTCCTCACTTATAAACAATATGTCCCAACAATATACCAAAAGGTACACAAAATATGAGCTTTTTCAAGTTCAAAGAGATCTAATATTGTCTGCATGTATCGAGCATAAGCCTTAAACTCCCATAATGTTTTCTCAACAATCCAAATATTGTCCAGTCATCAAAGTAAACCTCTAAAAACTTGTGGATGTATTCCTTAAGAGGTGTGATCACCACTCTAGGAAATATAGTAGGGGCATTTTTAATCCAAAAGGCATGTATTGATATAAGCTCCATTCTATAGCAAATGTGGTCTTATGCCGATATTTAGGTGCAATTATAATATGATGATAACCTCAGAATCCATGTGTAAATGAGTAGGCTTCTTGACCTCTTACAATTTCTAGCACTTCATCTGTGAAAGGGGTAGGGAAAGGATCATGTAGACATGCATAATTCAACTTTCTTAAATCGACACAGATCCTAATTTCTCCTTAAGTCGTATTTTCTTACACCACCATAGGACTCACCCATTCTAAATCTTCTATAGGTTCTGTTATCACCAAAATAGGACCTGATGGGTTGTTGATCAGGCTACCTCAGTGTAACTATTTCAAACCAAACTTTTAGTTGAGGCTTAGCCTCCTCAACCTAAGAGGGCTCTCTCACTAGGTTTAAGATTTTGAATTAAGGATTAGATGGCTAACTCCAGGAATAAATTGTATAAAAGTGTATGACTGGTTGAAATAATTATAAAAAAACTTCTATTGGGCTATGGATTCTAAGTATTTTTCCACAAAACATCAACATCAGCTCATCATGGAAGTCAGGGCATTTCAGAGTTTTTAGGTGTATCAATAAAACAAAAACAGAGTGAACAAAACACAGTTTACAAACATATGCAGGAAGTTAGAGCATTTTCCAATGAATTATAAGTAACATATGTTTATACCACTGCAAATAGATAGATACATAAATCCATAGGAAGATCACACATTAAAAAACTCTTTCTGAATCCTGAGTAGTAAGACAATATCTGTATTATGACAAAAACACACAGTTTGCTACAATGACATAATCTACTTGTAATGAAAATTTTCCAACCTTGAGGAATTCGACCTCATGTCTCTTATAGATCCCTCCTTAAAATATTGGATTCCCTCATCTATCTTGAGGAGAATTCGAATTTCTTAGCTTGACACCTATCTACTCCTAAAACAGACTATTAATTACATGTGACAGTTAAATGTCTGTTCTAGAGTCCTAATGCAATTAGGAGCAAAACTCATTATTATGACTAAAACAACTTGATCCAGGAATTAAATATTATATTTGACAGTTGGTCCTCCTTATCTTCGACTTTGATGGTGTCCATAACCTTGTTTTTACATTCTATTAACTTATCCCTTATCTGTCCTGAAAACTAGGAACATGTTTCCTGCAATATAGCTTTAACCCTCATTTATGTTCCTCGAATATTTTGGCTGACAAAAATCGACCTTTTTAGACAAGTAATATGTGTTACCACTTCCATAGAACTATGTACATCCACATGTGCAAAACTAAGTCCTTGAAAGAGTGTGAAGAGATCTGATGTGTCTGCGCTACGAAAATATCAGTTGTTTTCGTAGCACAGTAACTATGCCTTTGTGAAACATATCTTAACAGCTAATTTCTTTTGCTTTAACACCTGGAACTTCATTTGTGACCCATTTCCATCTTCTAGCAGCGTCAAAACTTCAAAAACCAGGTGTTTTACCTCTTGAAACCTTAACAAAATATTTAAAACTGCACCTACAGCAGTTTTGTAGTGCGCTACGAAACTGGTGTGTATCTCCATATTACACAGTTTCTTCATCATCTTTAAACCTTAAGAATATTTACAGTCCTTTAATGATGACTTTGATGCTAATGGACCTTGAAATCAATATAAGTCAACTTTGACATGTTTTCAAAAAGTGGTGTCTTTCCCAAAACAAAATTATACTAGGGATTTGTCACTTACTGTCTTAATTCTACTGTAGCTGACCTTCAGAGTTTTCCAATTGGATTTCAAGATATTCAATGTGCCTTTTCAACCTCCTGTTAGTAGCCCTAAAATTTACATTTATCCTTCTCACAAATTTAGCCTCTTTGATTGCAGGAAGAGTCCGGGTGAAAAACAGAGCTTCACTACTGACTGTTTCAGGTTTTGAGACACTTTCAAGCTCCCAAAGAGCCTTAATTTTGTCAAATTTTATCTTCTCCACAACATGTTTTCTTGCTTTCTTCTCAAGCTTAGAAATTTGAAGATTAGCTAGTCTTAGTTTTTCCTTCATTCCTTCATAACTACTCTTTTCTCTTTGAGTATGGAAAACTCTGTTTCTGTCATCTTCAAGCATAGGTGATGAAAGGTCTATGGGTTCCTCATAAACATTTGAAACTTCTTGAGCTTTATCTAACTCCACATCTAGTCCTTGCAAATTTTTTGAATTTCTAGTTAGAGGCCTTCTGCGCTTGAACACAAACCCTGAAATTTCATCATTAAAATCCAGCTTTTTGGAAGACTTGATCTTCTTAGATTTCCCTTCATCCAAATTTATAAAATATTCCTACACTAAAGGAGATTCCTCAATGTCAATAGCTTTTAAAATATCATTCAAACTACCCTTTAAACCTGGATCTTCTTCTAAAACCACTATTTTGAATTTTTCCCTTGCTATTTGACTTTTGGTCAATCTTTTTTGGGCTGATTTTCTGGTTGATTGTTCCTATATTGCTTCCTTACCTTTGGTTATCCTCTTTTGTGCAGGTTGAGGGGTTTCTTGAATAATTATTGGTGTTTTAATATCTGGCTCTTTCACTTGTTTTCTAGGCTTAAACTTGACAAATCTCTTTGATCTTGTTTCTGCAAGGTCTGTGGTTTCTGATGGTGATTTTTCTTTGGCCCTAGGGCTAACACCTGTTCCATGTGTTTCCACCCCAAATACACACAAAAATAGAAATGCAAACCATTCTCTATTCACCCTCTAAAGTTCATGCAAAACTATTAATTTAACAAGACCATGATGGAATAATGAAGTTTCACATGCCTCAGTTTTCATCTGCACCTTATCTACCATCTTGGCCAAACTCTGAAATAGAAAGAAAGGTAAATCTAGAGAAATTATTCCAGTGAAATGCAATAAGAGCTTGAAATGCTAAGAATACACCTTATGGTATCTTCCTTCACAGGTGAAGTACCTTTGAATGTTGAGAGTAGGTTAGCATATGTATCCTTGACATAACCTCTTGGCACTACTTTGTTTAAATCTGTGTCCACAAACTCTGGCTTCAAGAATATTTTACAAGGTTCCATTTCAAACCTGAAGTTCTTGAACCACCTTTCTTCTCCCCTTGGAATCTTTGTCACTAAAGATATAATTTCAGGAGAAATTGGTAAGTTTAAAGATCCAACCTTTGTATTTGAACCTATGAAATTAATGACAAATTCTTTTGTGACTTGATTATGACCTCCCTGTAGCTTTTCACAAAATCTCCAGAATCCTACTTTCTTGAAGGGTTATTCAACTGATTTATCTTTGGTGAGAGCCTCTATGCCTTCAGGTTCCGTTCTCAAACAGTGGCCTGATCTGTGGTTTATTTTTTCCTCTTTCATCTTTCACTCGGAATCCCTGTGGCTTCAAAAAACCTGTAATAAGTTGGCTCGCTTGATTTCAGAGAAACTGGCTTACTTGATTAAGGGTTCGGCCTCACTTGATAATCGATTTAGCCTCGCTTGAGAATTGAGAGAAGCTCTGGTTTATGCTTACCAAATTCTTGTCATTCGAAGAAAAACATTCAGCAATTGTTTTTGCATGAGACAATATAACCAAGGACAACCATCCCTTTTCAAATTTTAAACCGACTGATGATAAATGACCCCTAATGAATCTCATGATGGTTATGAATGGTTGCATATGTGAGAAAGGGTTCGTGGAATGACACCTAATCATGAAAATTTAACAAAATTTGATGGATTTGACAGTTGGATAGGGTTGGTTACAAATCCCCAATTTCGTAGCACGTGTAATGTATTTTCAGGGTTTTGCGCTACGAAAATACTAGCGTTTTCGTAGAGAAAAAACAATTTTTAACATTGTCTGTGCTATGAAAACGTGGTTTCGTGGCTTATTCAAAAAAAAATTCAAAGTGACTAAACACATTATTTCCAAAACATAGCATGGGACCCTTAAAATGTGAAACAAAGTTGTTGGACCTCATTTGATTATGGAGATGAGACTCTAACCTTATGACTTAGACTCTAAAAACATAAAAATGACTTAACCCCTATTCTAAGATCATGAATTAGGAACAAATACAAACTGTCCAAGTTTGGAAAACTTTTATAGTGATAACAGGTTCATTAATTCCTGCTGCTATCATCTTATCAAGCTCTACTTTTAGTTTTTCCATATACTTCGGGTTCGACCTGTAAGGTCTTTTTTTTACTGGCTTCACATCAGGTTTAAGGGGAATCTTCATGACTCGTGTATATCCTATTATACCATTAATCTATGAAAACTTGGTGGGAAACAATTCTTGATATTCATGAAGTAACTCTCTAACTTTACTAACTGCCTCTTCATCCCAATAATCTCCTATTGTTGAAAACTTGGGTTCCTTCTCTGATCCTATGTTCACCTTTTTGATATTCAGTGGCTTCATTGTATCTGGTATCTATAGATCAAGTCTAGTTTCTTCACAGTATTATTTAGATTCTACTATGTTGATGTTGCAAGGGTCTTCTTTTTCATCTGCAATAAGGTTATAACATTCTAGTGCATTTTCTATCTGTGTAGGTCAATCGGGTTGTTTCCATGCCAGCGGAGTTATATTCTCAAAGGTCTTCTTTTTGACTGTTTGAAGGGCCAAATATATGTATGGGAAATCATCCTCAAATTTGAATGTCAATACGAATCCATCCACCATGTCTTCCAAGTTCAAAATACCATGTCGAAGCTCTGTTTCTAGGTACTAGTTCCTAGGAATTGTCTCTAATGTATGAATGAATCCATGTACTAATTATTTTTGTGGAATCTCCTTGCATGCTACAATGTGTAGCTGGATATTCTTCCTAGGATCAGTTTCACCATCATATTTTATCTCCATATTTGTATCTATCTATCCAAACCTTATCCACATTAGTATTCTACATTCATGCCAACCTACTATATTCTTCTTGTGTGCATTCCACCATCTAGCAGGGGTAGATTTTAGGGCTATATTTAAGGCCGAAAAACCTTTGATTTTATGAAGATTTTTCTTCATAATCATTAAGAAAATAATTTATATCACCTAAACCATCATAAGAAGGAAGGTTACATACCTCAAATATCATACAATGAACTAATTTGGAAATTCTTAAATAACACCTCGTAGATAATTCATGCAGCCTATTCTGTCGGTTTTCCAACTCTTCCTCTATTTATGAAGTATAAGAAATAGCATGCTCCCAACTCAACTTTCCCTCTGCAAGAGGGTTAACATAATCATGTTCCTTTGTTGTTATTTGATAGATATGATCCATCAACTGCTCAATTTTCTTATTTGATTAGTTATGTGTATCTTACTCCTTCTGATGGATCCAAGGGAACAATTACCCTCATATTTTTTCCTTCAAATATCATCTGTCTCTTCTTCAAGTTAATTATGGCCACATTGTCAAATTCCTAGTAAATTCCAAGCAATGCGGGATATGGGTTACTGTCATAACCAATATGTATTACTTAAAAAACAGCAATTGTGCGAAATTGTTCAATATATACTGTGACACTTGGCAGTCTTCCCATAGGGAAGATATTTTTCTGATTTGCTATACTTAACTGAATAGGTGACCATTGTAACTTCAGCTTACCCATTAATTCCCATGTCTGTTTTGTTAAGAAATTAGCATCATATCTAAAATTCAGAATAGTTTGATCCATTTCATATTCTCCTATCTGTGCACTAATCGTCATCTCTCTTTCATTTCTCTTCTATTGAAGTAAATTATTGACTTCGGTCATCTCACTTCGTGGTGTTTCTTTGGATGCACAGGAATCTATAAACTCCTGAAGCCCTTCTACAACCTTTTGATCTCTTAACAATTTCATACAAGCCTATAGAAAATACTTTAAAATACTTACTTGTTTTGTTGAATCCTGGTCTTGTTTTGGAGCTCAGTTATGTATCCAAGATGATGCAAAATCACAGTTACTAGGCTTTGGCTATGCACTAGTGGTCGAAGATCCAATATCCATAAAAATTCTCTTTGATTCCATAAATAATTATTTTTATTTTTTAATATAAAAAACATGATTTTTCTCCGCAGTCTTTCTGACCCATGCATTTTTAGATTCTTTCTTTTCATCTGCTTTATCATTACTAGTTGTAGTTGTGACTTCTAGTAGCAATACTAATTCGAGGTTCATCAGTCCTCCTTTCAGCATTCATCATTTTAATATTATTTTTCAACTAATGATTCCTATTTTATTGCATCTTCATCATAAGTATATGACATTCTTCAATTACATGGTCAAAGGATTTACAATACTTTCATGTCATTTTGGGGTTCTAAAAGTCTCTCGCAAAATGACTTGACTAGCCACAATTATAGCAAATGATCTATCCACGTCCTCAACCAGCTCCAACACCTCAACCTCTTCATTGGTAACCTCCTCAACCACCCCATTTTCCATTATCCTCATGTTTGTGCTCTTCTTATTGCATTCTATAAGCGTTCGTACTATGCTCCATCATTAGTTCGTAATCCTTACAATTATTCTCATCATGTCCTTCTGATTTACAAAATTTTCAAAATAGATTTCTTGGAGTCTGTACATATTTATGTAACAAGTAACAATATTTCATGCCACAGGCTAGATCCTTCATTCAAGGGATTCGGCACCCCACCAACCATGTAATCGATAAAGATAGGGCACTGTTATTTAGAATGTCCCTCTAATCTGCACTTCATACACCATACTTATTCTCTAACTTCTTTGATTTTCTTGATGTCTTGTATCTATAAGGTTAGGTTTGCGAGCTAACTCTAAATTTGTTTCATTCCTACATTAGTATCTCCTATAGGCGAAGATTCAAGTTTCATCACAATCTCTAGAGCTTCGACCAGCTTGACTTCCTATATTTTGTTGCATCAATGGCATTTTTTATGCGGTAAAAATGCAACTATAAACCATTATTGATGTTGTTTTCAAGATATTTCGAAGCTAACCTAATCCAAAAATAACTTAAATCTCTTATCAAATCCCAAATAGACTCAATAGGTTTTTGTTTGATTTTTTTCAACTCAGTGATGCACTGCGAATGAGACTTAAACTTATTAAACTCTCTTACAAGTGTTGTTTTAATATCTACAAACATTATGTTCTAATTATTATAATACTTCATATACCAATTCAATTCGCTATCTCGCAACATCATAATGAGTTGCGCTTTCTTTATATTATCATCATTGATCTGCTTCATTATCCATATAGCTTCGCATAAAAACCAAAATTGTTTCGGATCCTCCAATCTAGTTCCTTTGAAAACAAGTAACTTAATATCGTCATCCATGCTTCTTTTTGGAGGGGGAGGGGGGTGGGGGGGAGGTGAGAAAACACCCTGGTTATTACTGGATTCTAGCTTCTGTGAATTATCAGGTTGGGAGGGAGAATATTGCGAAGTTAGCTGGCGGTGAGCTTTCGTATTGCACCAAGGGTGATGCAACTCCTAGAGGCTAATCAAATTTACTTTATGAACCTGTGGTTTGTACTAACTTGGAGGTGACATTGCTATATGCACATCAGATGAATTCTATTGATGTCATCCTCTTCTCAGTTCTATGATGAGGTGCTACTGTTAGGGTTACTTTTAGGAAGGGGAGTTTGTCACACTTCTGAATGAAAGGTAAGACTGAAAATAATTCATGACCATTACTCTATTAACAAGAAAAAGAATTATTCTAGATCATAATGATTCATCTAGATATCTGCAAGAAATATAAATTCACACTTAAGCTAATGCAAGAAAGGAAGTTAAAGTAAGTAGCATTCATGATTTAAATTGTTGAAGTAAACTTGCAGAAAGGGAAACTATTCTAGGCACACATGGTGAACCAAATGACTCATTGAACTCTATCTATCTCATGCTTGACTGTTATTATTAACAATGCATCTATCAATGAGCTAACTACAATTTCAAATAACTCTTTTTTGTAGCAAAAGAAGAAGGTGTTGAGGTGACCTAAGAGGGTATTTAATTCATGGTTTTAGAGTTGGAGGTGTCTTGGAGGCTGTGCCAGTTCTAGATGAGGTGAAAGAGAGGTTTTGGTCTAAATAAGCTTTTGGTTAGAGCTATTATATGACCTACTATAGGATTTCCTTTAGTGCTATTATATGACCTACTACAGGAAATAGGTCGAGGGTAGTTTGAGGCTAGAAATGGTGAGGAAAGGGGTAAGAGAGGTGGAATGAAGGTGGATATAGGTGAATGAAGGGTATCCAACCCCTTCTTCAATCTCATAATTTCTCTCAAATCATGTATTGCACCTCCAAGGTGGCTCTCGGTGTTGTAGTGGAGATTTCCAAAAAACAAGGCTGAAGGCGACTTGGTTAGCGTTACTACATGATCTACTATAGGATTTCTTGAAGTGCTACAAGATGTCATGAAACTCTACATGAAACAGTCTGAGAGTAGTTTAAGGCGAGAAATGGTGAGGAGAGGGGTAAGAGAGGTGGAATGAAGGTGGATATAGGTGGATTAAGAGTAACCAACCCTTTGTTCAAGATCATAACTTCTCTCAAAGCTTATATTGCACCTCCAAGGTGGTTCTCGGTGTTGTGGTGGAGATTTCCAAAAAAGCAAGGTTGAAGGTGACTTGGTTAGAAGTTGGTTGATGAGAGGTGGAGGCTGAAGATAATGGTGTTTGGGAAGTCCTCCTCTGTTTCTCTTCTCAAACTTGCAAGAAAACTACATGTTCATGCATTCATCATTGTCAAATCTATCATGAAAATGGTGGAAAATATAAGTTGAATTTAAATAAACCTACCTATGTACTTGAAAAAAAATCTACCTCTGCATCTACACAATGTACATGATAAAAAAATAAACCTATTTGACTTTTCCAAGAAATCATAAACTAAAAATTAATTTTGGGTCTACGGTGAAGATCTACCCTCCTCAAGCTCCAGTGTAAGAGGTGAGAGAGGGAGGCTTTAACACACCGTTTTGAGATCTTATATGCTACTGCAACATGAAATGTAAAGAGACTAACTAAAACAACATGAAATGTAAAGAAACTAACTACAACAACATGAAATTTAAAGAAACTAATTGCAACAACATGAAATGTAAACACAAGTACATAAGAGAGATTGAGGCCACTGGATTGGGCCCTAACTCACAAGCTCAGCTCTCTGAAACTAGCTCATTGGAGAAGAAACCAAATACTCATTTTATTTCATAACTAGTCTGGTGCATAACATATGAAAATAAAAAATGTCTATTACAAGAGCTAAGAGTGCTCTAGATATATCCAAAAATTGAATCATAGTGAACTCTTTCTCTACCCTATTTATCCTAAAGGGTAGCTACCAACAACTCCCTAAAAACTAGGTGATTTTTTTCCTTGGAACTCGAGAGAAGTGGAGCTTGGCTCCCCTTGATCTTCCACTTGCTTTGATGCCTCTAATTTCAAGCTGTTGGAGGAGAATATCAAGGATATATTGGCTGCCTTTAGGAGTTGAGGAGGTGGTCAACCCTCCTACAATCACTCCTTGTTGTGTATTTCGAGCCTTGATGTTGAAATCTTCCTAAAAAATGTCATATTCTCTTGGTTTTCCTGCATTTAAACCACATTAGGCCTTTGAAGCATGACAACCCTTAATACACCATCTACACTAAGCAACATATGACAATAATCTGATTATATGTGAGAAAGAGAGAATAATTAGCCTAAAAAGGTGACAATTAACCCCTTAAAATGTACCTAATGATGGTGCTCATCACCTGGGAGTTATTAGGGTGGATTTATTCTCTTTCACTTTTAGATCCACTCAAAAGAGAACTATAATAAATCTCTACAAATGTCTCCGGGTCTTGTCCATAAAATATATTTCTAGTATCTACTCTATATCTCTTTCCAATTCACGTTACTCCAATTTCTTTCTCAAATTTATTTTCTCTTCTTCCAAACATAAGTAAACTAGCAATTTATAGCCTCTCAAATTTTGTTAAGGTTAAAGTGAGGTCGGCGAGGGTCAAAACCAAAACCTCCCACCGACAAACCATCAGCCTTACCAACGCGCCATGCACAAACTTCTTAACATGTATTGTTTTGAACTTTTATTTAAATTTTGAAAAAAGAACCCATTTTTTAATATTAATTAATTCAGCCATGTTATATATGAGCTAAAATTCAATTTTAGGGTGTTATTTGGAATTTAAACCATCCCACAATTTGTGCTGGAATTACATTGATTTTTTGCTCCGTTAGAGAAAAATGGGGCGAAATTGTAGGACAGTTGGCTGAACTTGGCAAATTTGTGGGTCAACTAGCAGCAAAACTTGGGAAGCTCATAACTTTCTCAGTTTTTATCCTTTTTGGGACCAGAAAGACACTAGTCAAGGGTTTTGATAGATTTTAAGTTGTTAGAGCAGGTATTGGAGCCATTTGAGCACTGTAAATGTATGAAAACACCATTTTTTTAGCACAACGAAAGAGGCCCAACCATTGGAAGATAGACCAAGAGATGTCGACCAGGAGGGTTGAACTTCTTCATCAATTGTTGTTGTTTCTTTACTATTATGGTGATATTTTATTATGTTTTTCTGCAAAAATTCAGTTTAAATTTCATGTTTATGTGTTTAATAATTTGTCAAAAGAGGCTTTAAACCCTAACTGAATCACTTGCAAATTTTCATAAACCTCAAGAAAAATTCATATACAAATCGAGTTAGTATCAGAGCATAGGTTTTCTTGTTTTTATGAGGGTTTAATTGTTTTCAAGTGTATGTGATGCTTACAAGGTTGAAGTTCAAGAGAGGAGAAGGAAATATTGTAGTTGCAAGTCCTCAAGTTAGGTCAAGGACAAAGACAACAAGTTTGTCACAATCTCCACCAAAAATTCTACCTTAAATTGCAGTTGAAGCTTCATCAAGTATGTCATATGAAGGAGAGCCTAAAAATATGTCAGAGGATGAAAAAAATTCCAGGAAAGCATTCTTTGATATGACAAGAATGGTGAAAGTTCTCTATGAGGAGAGAAGCACAAGGATGCAAGGTGAGAGCTCCAATATTCCAAAGGGATATAAGTATTCAAAAGGAGACGGAGGATATGGATACAAGCCTCCAAATGGTAAAGGGAATGGTGAAAAACCACCTTTGACACCACCATCCTCACCACCATATTCACCACCATCTTCACCATCATATTCTTCTAAAATAATCCCTTCAAAAACACCTCCACATTCTCCAAAAGGTCATGGTAAAGATGCATTTTTAAAGCTTGACATTAAGTTGATTTGCATATGTATGATGGAGAGGTAAATTATGAAATATTAGAAAATTGGGTACGTCAGTTGAAGTGTATTATAGGATACAAAGAATCAAAGATGATGACACCAAGATTCAGCTAGATTCATTGTGATTGGAAAGTGTAGCTCTTATTTGGTGGGAAGACAAAACTCAAGAGGACATGAAGAAACATGGCAAGGTCTTAACCTCTTGGAATGATTTTGTTTCTGTGTTAAGGAGAAAATTTTATCCATTAGAATACATGCAAAAGGCTATAATGGAATGGAAAAAATTTAGGCAAGGTAAAGGAAAAAGTGTGCAAAGCTATACTCAAGAGTTTAGAAGAAGAGCACTAATCTTGGGTGTAGGTTTGAAATCTCAAGAAACTTTGTTAAAATACATTAGAGGTTTTCATAGTTACCTAAGACATACTATTCTCATATTTAATCCTTCAAATTAGATTATGTGTACAAGACACACATCTAGAGGCAAGAGGGAAACCGTGTTTCAGAGGAGACAAGTGAGGATATCTTCGAGTCTAAAGGGAAGGAAAAGGGTAAGTTCAAGGGTAAATGTAAGAATAATTCTTCCAACAAGATGGAGAAAGAAAAAATCACATGCAAACATTGTTTTAAGATGGCCATGATGAATATCATTGTTGTAAACTTCATCCAAATATGAGACCCAACAAGCTTAAGAACAAGGATAAGGAGAACACAACTGCTACAATAACACATGATTTAGGTTATGATTCAGCAGATGAAACAAAGATCACCACAATGGGTTTTAAAGGTAAAGAAATTGCAAGTACTATTTCTTCAAGTTATCAAGATAGTACTCAATATGATGAAACATGAATTGAGTTTTTCCATGTTAGAGCTATTTCAAAGCATGCCAAGATTAACACCCTATTTGATAGTGGTTCACAAGAAAACCTTATTTCTGAAGACTTAGTCAAGAATTTGAATTTAGATACCATTCCTCATACAATACCTCATCCTTTAGGTTGGATATGTAAGAATTCAAATTTTCAGGTGACGAGGAAGTGCATGCTTAAATTTGCAATCACCGCAAACTTTCTTGATGAAGTTGAACTTGATGTTGTTCCGCTTGATATTTCTGGTAATTTTTTGGGTAGCCCATATATTTATGATAGGAGAGCAATATTTCATCACCATGAGAATAAGTATCACTTGTTCAAGAATGGGATTTAGCACATTGTTAGAGCGCATGGTAAAAATATGAATTTGTCTCTTGTGCATGCTGGGAAAATGAAGAGAATTGTGAATGCTAGTCAAAAGTTTGCTTTGTTAATGTTCAAGAATCAAGATGTTGTGAATGAGGCCTTTCAAGGAGATGCATCAAATAAAAAATCCAATTTCATTGAGGTTGCTAATGGGTGTGATAATATGTTTCAGGAGTCTAACATTTTGTCTCCTAAAAGAGGTAAACAAGATGTAGTAAAATTGCAGTAGCATGCATCATTGTTGAGCAATGATGTGAACAAAATACCAGTGCAAGAGAGTGCAAAGGTCAAAGAGAAAGTGAATTTTTTTTTAAAAATAGGGCATTGGGTTAAAAAATTATTCTTGTGGGTTTCACAATGTATTGTCTTTGAAATGGGATGTTGCATGGTGATGGTAATCACATTTGGTCAAGAGTCGAGCCAAGCATAAGGCGAGACATGCTAAACATCGCCGTGCCAACAAGGTTCAAGGTGAGAAGAATTTGAAGTTGTTCAAGTTTTTTTTTATTGACGACCGAGGAAATATATTTGTTCCTTCAAGAACATGTTTCTATTCTGCATATTCTAAGAAATTGCAACAAGATGGTATCTACAACAACAAGTCAAGGTCTCCAAATTAAGGGAAAATGATTAGTTTTCAAGAAAGGCTCAAATTGTCACATTCAAGTAATTTTTAGTGGATGAAGACTGGAAGGGTGAGGGAGCTGATCCCTCATCTATTTACAAATAGATAAATATATTTTGGAGGTCCAAAATCCACTGGGGAGGAGTGATCCAATGCTAAGAAATATGCTAAAAAATGAAAGTTGTCGGATTCAAGTGAAACCTGAATGAATGAGTATATCTTGTCATTTTGAATCTGACACAATTTGTTTCGCACAAAATCGACATCTTATGCTCCTCTAATCGTGATCTAAATTTTTGGTCAAACAAATAAAATTTTGTGTAGGGTTGCTCAGTCAGCCGTCTGTACTGATGACATGGCATGATGACTGGGCCTATTGATTTGGAAAAATGACTGGAATATAGGGGCCAATATCCACATGACAAGTGTCCAGATCTCATTGGCATTGACTAGGCGAATTTTGATTGGTTGATTGTTAGGCAATGAGAGGCCACCACATGGCCCAACCATAGGTTGCCACATGGCACCTCCCAGTTGGCTAAATTTTTTGTTAAGATTTAACTAAGTTTGGAAGGGGTTGAACTCGTGACCTCCCAACAACAAACCATCAGTCTTACAAATGCGCCATGCACAAAATTCTTAACATGTATTTTTTGAACTTTTATTTAAAGTTTGAAAAAGTCGTCCATTTTTTAATATTAATTAATTCAGCCATGCTATATATGATTTAAAATTAGGTTTTAAGGCGTTATTGGGAATTTAAAAAATCCCACAATTTGTGCTAGAATTATGGCGATTCGTTGCTACATTAGCGAAAAATGGGGCGAAATTGCAGTACATTGGGCCGAACTTGGCAAATTTGTGTGTCAACTAGTAGTAAAACTTAGGAATCTCATAAATTTCTCAATTTTTATCCCTTTTGGGAGAAAAATGAGGTTAGAAAGGGGTTTTTGATAGCTATGAAGCTATTGGAGTAGATATTGAAGCGATTTGAGCACTACAAATTTATGAAAACACCATTTTTTGAGCATAATGAAAGAGGCCCAACCATTGGAAGCTGGACCAGGAGATGTAGTCCAGGAGGGGTGAACTCCTTCATAAATTTTTGCTTTGTGTTTACTATTATGGTGATATTGTCTTATTTTTCTGTAAAAACTTAGTTTAAATTTTATGTTTATATGTTTAATAAATTGTCAAAAAAAGCTTTAAACCCTAACCGAATCACTTGCAAAATTTCGCAAACCTCAAGAAAATTCATATAAAAATTTTAAAAAAATAGTTTTTAGCCTACACACTAAGCTGCAGGAAGTCTGTACACTAAGCTTAGGACTCAAACCTATATGCGCTTAGCTGTAGAGCCTCTAATTCGCTACAAAACTACATATCACAATAATACAACCCTAACATCGATCCAGATCCAAAAACTGATCAAGGATGATTCTCTTCTTATTATTTTAACCTATTTATTCTATTATATCATAGGGCTACATAATTACAATACCATGGTCTGATACCATGGAATCCTCAAAACAAGAAACTATTGCCCAAAAACCATTACAAAATTGTGTTCTTTACAAAAAGGATGGGCTTCAACCCACCCTGAAGGCCTTACAACACTGCGCAGTATATTTAAAATGCTCCACTGCATGCTTCTTTATAGGCTTTGCCCCAAAAAATAAGGAGTATTTTTCAAAATCCAGGCCAAGTTGGGTTATGCCCAACACTTTACCATGTATCCTGCCAAAACTGGTAAAGCGATTCCTAGGCCTTTGGGAATTAACCTTCTTCCACCCCGAATTTTGAAATCCATCTGGAAAATCCAAAGCTCAAAACCGAGAACAAAATCTCAACACACAATGGCATCCAGAAAAAGGCAAGCCAAGGCTGAAAATCATTGTAATATCCCGGAAAACACATGCCAACTACAACAAGATAACCATATACCAACATGTATAAGCCATGCATGTGCAAACCAACCAGAAAAACACACATGCAATATGTTACTTGCAATTATTCCTGATGAAGATGCCATATCCTACTCTTCCTTGATTTATCCTTGATTTCCTTTCCTTTATTGTCCTTCTTTTTCTTGCTTCTTCCTCCTCGGCACAGTGTTGAATTGCACCAAAAAAACTCTAAGTATCCGAGAGTGAGAGAGAGAGAGAGAGAATAATGATAGAGCTTCAAAAATGAACTGACAAAAGGTTACACTGTCAAAAGGTACCAACTGATCCTCAGAAGCCTTTTTATCAACGATTCCTCTATTTTTTTCATTTTC
Organism: Pinus albicaulis; assembly: GCA_034641835.2. NCBI lineage: Eukaryota > Viridiplantae > Streptophyta > Pinopsida > Pinales > Pinaceae > Pinus > Pinus albicaulis. The sequence continues at coordinate 32,000,907 of CM076573.1, forward strand.
CATGATTTTCCTTCATTTTCCTCCTCACATGCAACCTGTGACCTTTTACCTTCATTTTTCTCCTAATTTCCTTTATTTTCATAACTAAATTTGCCAAAATTAATTTTTGCCTCTTTAATACCTTTTCATTTTCCTTTTCCAATTTCCTTTAGCCATAATAACCAAAATGAACACCCGCTAGGATATTTTTCCCACCATTCAACTTGGAATAAGTTTCCCTTGCACGTGGTCTTATTTTTTTCTTCATTAACTTTAACTACATGAAATTTTAGCATGGGCCTGTTATAGAACCCTCCCCCTTGGGGGAACACCGTCCTCGGTGTTCAATAACACCTACAACCAACAAAACTGCTGAAAAACAAAACATACTTCCTATGGAGCTTTATAACACAACCCATTGCAGTATTTACAATGAATATCATGTTCAAAATAAAAAAAATTATCAAGAAAATCATATCGTGTACTGGAGCTTTATAACACATCTCATTATGGTATTTACAACAATAACCACATATAAAACCATATGCACATTTTCTCAACCAACAAATAAAAGGATACAATGCTCATATCAATCAACAAGGGAATACAGAGGCTCACACATCCACCCTAAAAGTAGTACTAGGATTCACCTCCTTCCAAGGAAGTCCGAAATCCAATGCCAAAGTCAAATTTTGTGTCTAATGTCTAGCGATACAATCCTATGCTACTGTATCCTCAATGAACAATTACCAACTCATTGTTCCAGGGTGCACTCCTAATGCGCATATGATTCCATATGGCAATGCTAATGACCAAAAAACATCCATCACTAGCCTTCCCTCCTCTGCTACACAGTCCCTTAGGAAATCTAGTAATCCCCTTCCATGCAGTTACTCACCTTCCAAGTTCCCCGACATCCCCTATCTCAAGCGATCCATCCCTTTGAAAGGCTTCCTTGCATTGGAAGATACAAAAACTAAGGCATATAACTGCATCAAAACCATCATACCGGTCATAGCATGCTCATGGAAATCAATGGACACTATTGGGTACCAATGTCCCACAATGGTCGTGCTCCTGATGTGCTTTACCAGCATACTGCTACCTATTTTCATTTCCTTTTGTTATTACTATTAATTCTTGCAATCATTTTGCACCACCCAATCGGGCATTTTTGTGCTTCCTGCACCAATCATATACATTACATTAGATTCAAAATAAATTGAAATAAATCTACATCATACCTCATTGGTAGCTCATCAATTAGGTACACTTGCAATCCTATTTACTTCCTGTCACAACAAGTCAAATCATATATTTGACCAAATCATCATGAATAAACATATCACATATGGTTATCTCAAAATGCAACCATCATAAATTAAAATCATGAATCACATGAAATCACCATAAACCATAATCATAAATCACATGTAAACATCATAAGTTATAATCGTAGATCACAGGCACAATAGAACTAAAATAAAATATTGATACTTATCCTTCATCGATCCTTCCTTATGCCTTTGTTCTTTTGTACACACACTAGATTAGTTTCCACACCATACAAGCACATAATGCCTTTTATCCTCTTCAACCACGTACACATACACACAACATACATCACATGTATAAACCCACACACGACGTACAACATCACACAATACATACTCCTGCACTTGATATACATCACAACACATATACCTACACTCAGTGTACAACACAACATAATACATACACCTACATCCGGTGTACAACATACTACATACAACTACACCTGGTGTATTACACAACACAATACATATGTCATGATGCCATGACTACACCATGCACATACATAGTTCCACATGCCCGCAACACAACATTTACAACACACGAACAATACCACATGTATACCAATACCACATGCAACACATGTACACAGTACCACCTGTACACAACACTACATGCACAACGTGTGCACACCATCACATGTGCAAGAAACCACCTGCACAACGTGTATAAAACATCAAATGTATACCGTACCATATGTATAATGTGTACTTGTACCACATGTACACAACACTACATGCGCGACATTTACACGAAACCACATGTACACAACGCCACATGCACGACATGTACATGACACCACCTACACACAACACCACATGTACAACACGTACACAACACCACATGCACACAACACCATTTGTACATAGCAGCATATGTACAACCTACAAAAAACACCATATTTACATAGCACTACATATAAAACATGTATATAGAACCACATGTACACATCACTGCATATCCAATGTGTGCACAACACCATATGCACACAACACCGCATATCCAACATGTGCACAATACAACATGTACACAACAACGCATATCCAACATGTACATAGCGCCATATATACTTATCACGGCATATGAAATATACACACAACACCATATATACAATAGGCATACAACATCATATGTACACAATACTACATATGTTACATGTACACATCACCATAGGTACAATCATTGAATATACAACATGCACAACATATACAAAACAAATTTACCGCACATCCATAGACCACACACTAGCCCCACAAGAAACCTTGCTTCTAGTGTCTTTCCACTATCCATGCTTATCCTAGCATGTCGCAAATCACACTACTTTCACTTCTTTGATGTACCCCTCAACAATACTTGTGCATAACATAAAGATAGGAATATGGTATAAGCATATAACATTAAATCATATCCACATGATGTTGACCTCATAGATCCGTCAAGGCTACTCTACCACTTGATTCCTCATAGGAAATAACATCTTCATGCCATTCGCCTGCATAAGCAATCATTCCTAAACAAAAATGATCCCTAACAACCCTGTCAGACAGTGGCATAGATACATAGATACATACATATATAATCATTAGTATAAAACAATCATCATCCTATTAGACACATACATACATACATACATACATGTATACATATATAAACACCAATATAATCATGATCACATCATAATTACTAGATAGCATAGGGCCAAGGTTAAGAGAACTTCGTTTATCTGTGCACAACATGCACAACATTGAGAACAATAGTTCCCGACATAGCCAAGACATATAACACCTCAGATTTATTTTCTTTACCTTTTCTGTTTCCTTTCTCATGTATGTACTTCCATTGTCCATTTACCACAATGGACCTAGTCATTCCAACCTACTATCATATTATTACCTTATGTTGTGCTTACTCATGCACCGAGCTTCATCGATGTCTTTCACTACCTATTGGGTACCACACAGCTCTCCCTAAGATCCATTAATTTCCTCTTTCCCAACCAATTACCAAGACTCTAAAAACATAAAGACAAGAACAAGAGTAATAAATAATAACACCATGAAAAACCAAAAGCAATATGACACTAAAACAAAGTGGCATGATAATACACTGGACATAAACAGAGATGCAAATCAAGTGCAAAAAAACACAAGAGACCAAAAGAACAAGACTAGCAAAAAACACCATGACTCAATCTCCATGGGGCCCTAGTGCTTCCAAAGGAGAACTCAACCTGATCCCTCTCCAATATTTCATGGCAGTCCCTTTTTCCATGCAATCCCTACATCATACTTCCATAAACACACAACTTTCAACACATAAATAAATAAAACAGTAAACTTGTTATCTTACCTTGTTGTGCCAAGCATGTTGACCTGTAACTGAACATGCATGTCAGCCATATATACCAAAGACAAAATATCTATAAATTTGAAATCAACTTTTACCAAGACTAAAAACCATGTCATAATGCACAATAAACTCACATTCATTGGCCATAATACATAATGCTACAACTATCACCAACACATGTGTTAGTGAAACCATCTTAAAATAAGATCATTTCTTCATGTAATCTTATAAACACATACTCATATCATGTGATTAATCAAACATTCACACAAAATATATACGTAGGTCATGTTAGATTAATCAACTAGATGACATAATAGACATGAAACACTCAACACCAGATAGATGACATAATCAAACAATTAATCATCAAGTAGTCAACATAAGCAACCTCATGCCTTAATTTATCCCAAGGGATGTTACCTTGTCTACACAATCAATCTAAATTAGCATGATATAAATTAACAACACATCAACTCAAACATAAAAAAGGTGATAATATCCATAATAGTAACTAGCTAACATGTTCACATCATAGGCTCATAAGCAATTGTCTTTCTTGCATAAAAATCACATATGCATAGTTAGTCTATATCAGTATGCCATAATATTACAACATATTAACTCATACCTAAATAACATAACCATAACCATTTGCATAGGCCAATCCAAATTAGCACGATACATATAACATCAATATCTTAATGCCATAAATCTAATCATCAATTTAACCAACATATAACAAAAACAAGTCAACATGTAACATACTCATCAACAACGTATAACATAATCATCAAGTTTAACTAACATAAAACAACAAGAAGTTACTATCATGCATGACTATCCGAAAAACGTACATATAACCACACTGATTCACTAACATATATCATACATGTAACTAAAAAAACAATAAAATGAAAATAATGTATATAAGTAACCTTAATTCTTATAACAACCATTAACCACATACCTACATGTCAGACATACAAACTGGATGATGATATTGTTTACCCCGAAGTCTAGTGTTGCAACTTCACTTCGATGATCTGCATCTCCTATTATATCATATACAACATATCAACATCGTATCTTATTGGTTGTTACACCATTTTTTGGTCATCTAACATGTTACTATTAGATGGACCTAAGTACACCATGTAAAACCAATTTTACCCTAAGTAAAATTGCTTTCACTATGAAAAATAACTTAGTAAACCACCTTTATTAAGTTGTTTATGCTCTAAACAAGAAACCGAAGTGAGAAATATTAAATAAATCTACATTTTGTTATTTTCCTCAAGGAATAATTAGTTAAACAACAGTTTAATTAATATTCCTGGTCATATTTAACCCAAAACAGGAAAATTAATTAGATAAATCATTATTTATCTTATTATTTTTTAGGAATAATTATTTAAACCTTATTTAAATAATATTCCTTGTTAAATTTGATAAAATCATTTATAAATAATTAAATAAATCATTATTTATTCAATTATTACTCAACCACATCGTTAAAATAATAAATAAATCATTTATTTATTTATGATTTACAAATAAAGAGATTTGACCCAAGTCAAATTCTTTTTCCCTCCAAGAAATATAATAAAATATTCCATAAAATTTGGATCTTGATTTGGTTAATAATATTTTAATTATGCACCAATATCTAGACTAACTCAACATTTTGTTATAAATAGAAGGGTTTTTTCCATTCATTCACTACATTTTGTTGCCTAAAGATCACTCTGGATCTATACTTTTGGTTTCACTTTGATCCACCATCATTGTCATATTTTTCTATATATTTTCTTGTGAGCTCCCTTTGAGTTCCATATTTGTTTGGGTTTTCTACACCATCAAGAGAGGGTAATTTTAGATTTGAAGTGCTAAGGACTTACAAGAACCCATCCCATTGAGGATAACTGGTAACATCCTTCTATGTTTTCCTCCCAGGTGCCATTAATACAAAATTCATTCAACATACTCTTGTCTTGTCTATTGGATGCATGGAGCAACTCTTGTTTTTATTTACTTCTTAAAGTCTTTTAATGCATAGATCTAGATTTTTGGAGCATTTATCTTGGTCACCTAATTGTATATCTAAAGATATTGGAAACCATATTTGTTGTTAGGTTTGTTTCTTATGCACAGCTAAAGTGGTATTTTTTCGTACACTTGTGATTAATATTCATACTAACAACTAGTGACTCCACACGAGTTTATGATTACCACCTTTATCATTTTTTAGATCCCTGCATATCCAGCTGCTTCAAACCATAGGATTTCTCTTCATCTTCTTATTTTTCTTTTCTTGATGTTGTTTTTAACCTATAAAACCCTAAAACATTAAAAATTCTAACTTCTGTGTGTTTTCAGACCTATTGTGTAGGTGACAGACATCAGTCGCAGCTGAGACAACACATTTTGTTGAAACCTGCTCCTAAGAGTGTTGGAAGTGCATGTCACACTTTTTAGGCCAAAACCTGCGACCTGAACCTCTCGGGCGCAGAAAACAGGCCTAAACTTGTGACCTCTGCAGAAATCAGGTCAGAAACTGCGACTTGGAATTTTTGTGGGAGTTTTTCTAAAAGTTTTATGGGTTTGTCTGGGCCTCTGTTAAGGGTTGTCTGACCTCTGTCTCTGCCTATTTTGGACGTATACTTGTTATGTTTTACTCATCTAAGTGGGAACCTAGCCCTCTAGGGCTTCAGTACCTTCCACATTTTGTGGAAGAGTTTTAGTTGCTACAGGTTGTCTGAAATTTTCAGAATGTTCAGCCATTTTTCAGATCTGATACCTTACCTTCAGATCCACTTCATATTGGCTATTTATCCATCCAAAACACATCTTTTCAGTTTTGTTTGGGTTTTCCTCTAGGGTCCCCTCTTCTTCCCTCCAGGAGATAGCCTTTCGCCACCGCATTTACAACAACTTTTCCTCTGATTTTTTTGTTGTTTTTCTACACCTATTTCCCGCATAGCTGACCTTTAGATCCCTATCCCTCCCGAACTTAGATCTATTGGCTATTTTGGTGTGTTTTGACTAGATTTTTGCCCACCTACAGACTGCTTGTTGAGAGTCCAGCCTCCTTGGGTTTAGATTAATTCATTATTAGCTGTTTATTTTCTGTTATTTTAGTTTCATATACTGTTATTTGCAAGTTTATTTACAGTTATACATCACACTTTTTCTTTTTCTCTACAAACGTCTGGATTTAAAAATTAAAATTTACACACTTTACACACACACCCTAAGTGAAGAAGAGCTTGGTTAACACCGCCAAGCAAAGACTTTAACATTGAATCAATTGATCCTGCACCTCTTTTCCCTTGTTTCGACATTGAAATGAATTGATCCTGCACCTCTTCACCCTTGTTGGTCTCTCTTCCCTTTGTGTCGTGTTTGTGTCATCATCATTGTTAGCCCCCCATAAACTCCTTAACAAGCAAGTAAGAGGCTAATTTGTTTTATGAGCCTTCAAGGAATGAATTTTCTCTAAAAACACATCATCCTTGAAGTCTCCTGTGCCTTTGCCTTTGATAAACCCCCACTGCTGTTCCTAGTTTAAAGGGCCTCCCTGATTGTAAAAAGTTGTGCTCCAAAAAGCCTACATCTGCCCCTTGTATCCCTACAGAATGCCCATTTTAACCTATGTTTTCCCCTTGTCAAATTCCCCTCTAATCCCCTAAATCTTCCCAAAGTCCCCTTTACATCCTACACACCCTCCTTGTTTGGCCCTAGCCCTTCAACATTTTTCCCCATGTGACCGAGCACTGAAACCAGGCGCCAAGGCGAAAGGCACTTGTCTCAATTGGTTATCGGGTGATTTTTCCACCGTCGATCTGTTCAGATCTGACGGTTGTCACAAAATCTCTTTGCACTCGTATTTTCCCGTCCGCCGCCCAATCATATATCAACCGTCCATTTTCCCGCAGATCAATGGTCCGTATTCCCTCTACCTGGTGGTCCCCGCAATGCGCACTGTTCATAAAGCACCGGTTTCCATCGCACCGCATTTGGAGGTTGGGCGGTAATTTTCGTTTCGGAGAAATTCCACTCATCGCATGACACGTGGCTTCGCGCACTATTCATAAACTGCCCTCCATCGCGCCTTATCGTTCGGCGTTTTCCCCAGCATGATATCGTTGTGTGCCATTTGATCTGAGGCAAGCCATCCGATGGTGATCACTCCATGAAGTCACACGAGGATTAATCAGAGGCAATCATACCCCTGGCCCACTATCCATCACCCTTTGACATGTTTTCCACCGTCGATCTCCACCGAAAATTGGACGACCCAGATTAAATGCATGCCCGCCAATTAACCCCGTATCGCCACGTCACCCTTTCCACATAGTTTGTCGTATTCCGCCCGTCTCTCTTTATATATTCAAAAGGTCAAAATTCAAAGGTTTTGCATTAAAAATTTTCTGCGCTCCGCCCACGCCCTCCAGACCATGTTCCACTATTAAGTTTCATTTTCCACCATGATCCTACACTTTCCCGCCATCTCACCAGTCTGCATGGCTATTTTCATCATCCCCATTGCATCCACCACCTCCATGCGTGGCTTTCTTAATAGGTTTTCGTGTTTTGAAGGGTTATCAGATGGTGAAAGCCACCATGATTACACATTCTTTATTATAGTGGCAAAAAACGCAGAAAGGACCATTTTTTCAGAGGCCGAAATCACGAAGAAAGCCTAGGAAAGAGCCATGAAAGGACTTGCATTAAAAGAACAGGTTTTGAACTCTGTAAAACCTCCCCAGAGCCATTAAAGGCACAGATTTCACCGATAGAGACATAAATGGAGTAGCAGAGAGTTTAAGGCGCGAAAATGAAGATCTTTGAGCCTTAACTCAGTGGTTTAGAGGCAAAGTACCAGATTGAAGACATCATGGATCACACAGAGGGTACAGAACGCATAAATTAATGTATATCAGGTTTTCTACATCAACAGAATGTTTTTCTCCATGAAATGACATGGTACACATTATTGTTTCAGTCTACATTGTGTCCAAGTAAAGATTTCCACCCTGACAGAGCAGTCCTATGCTACCAAAGCATTTGTTATGCAGCATGGCAGACCTCAAAGTCATTTATCTGCCTTTTTGTTTATTCACCAGAGTACTACAGAGTACTGCAGTCAAAGTACATCAGATGGCATACCTGGAGTAAGTGGAAGCCTGACGAAGACCACCATTTCATCCAAGGAGTACCAGGGATAAATGCACAGGATTTAAAACAGAATGGGTTTCGGCCTTCTTTATTTTCGAAGTTTTAATGCTTCATTTAGTTCTTCACCTACCTCCTCTACTATCTTCAGCTATAAATTTCAGGAAGAAACTTATTGTAAAGGTTTTTGATCAGTTATGAGAGAATTACAAGCTATTTCATTTTAGATAGTCTCTGTGTAAAGTTGTAAGATAGGCTGAGGAAGATGTGTTCAGACTGACTATCCAGCTATTGGCAATGTTGTACTTGAATGGTATTGCTTTTTAATATGACAAGCACATTTCTTTGGATCATGATCTAAAGCAGCGGTGATGTTTTTCTATCTCTGTATTTGTTGTTTAACTTGCATTTCATTTCATTTCATTTCCACTGGCTCGCATCAGAAATCTGGCATAGGATTTACCCTTGTTAGGTACCCTATGTTTCTGCTCTCCTTGCCTTTGATGTTTTCTACTGTATGTGTTATATAAGGTTTGATTTCAATTAATATAACCAGTGTAGTGGATTTTATTGCCTGCAAGTTGATGTATGAATTAATGAATATGTTCTTAGATGTTCTTGTTAGGGTTTAATTGAATGAATTGGGAACACTGGGAGGTCTAGAACTCTGTTTCTATCTCACTAGGATCCTTTTCAGTTAATTGAACCTTTTCTAAGATCCCTCAAGCTCGAGGCCGAAGAATTGAGAGTTCAAAGTCTCTCTCTAATCTCAGGTCTTTAACTTTGTGTTCTAAAACTTTATTGTTTCCTCCTCCCTTACCATTCCATACCACACTATCATCTTTAAGATCCAATGTTTTAGATGACTAACCCAACTGAAAGCCTGCACATTGAAAAGCAAGTAAACCCTTTCCTGACTCCATTTCCCAATGGTCTTGAATGCTCCCTGGAATACTTCACCTCTACCTAAATCCTCTTTTCTCATCCTTGTCTTATATTGAACCCTTCTTTCCTGATGACCAGCAACCAAACAAACAAACCCTGTGCCTATAACTAGCCTAATATCTTAACCTTTTGAGCTTCAAAGAAATAAAACCTTTGTTACATAGAGAGATCCCTCTCTGGACCCAGGAGGGATAGATCCTGAGGTCTGAAAGTGGTTCTGATGTTGTCTCATCTTTTGGTATTTCCAACCTTACCAAAACATGGGAACCCCAACAATCATTGTGCCACCAAGGTGTTTATCCTGGAGACTTCTTGTCCTTCATCCTCAGTTTCGGGTAGGAAGACTTACTCCTCCACGTAGGATTCGAGTTAGTCCTCCACCAAGTTTGCACTCTGACTTCTCTTTTGGTTCATTGGGTTCTCCTTTTGGTTCCACCATTGTTTCTCCCCCTGTCACCTTCACCATGTTTGGTTCAGGACCTACCGTTGGTGGTAGCCCCGACTCTAATGTTGGAAATACTACTAGTTGGACCACAACAAGAACTACCTCGGCTGCTCCCTTGCTCCCATATATGGCAGGCCTTCGTCTTCCTGATTTTAACTAGTTGATCAAAGACCCTATACACCATTATGCTAGTTGACCTGCTATGCCGACCAAGCTCCCTTCCAACATTCCCAAGTTTGAAGGTATTATTGGAGAAGATCCTACAAATCATTTTCGATCTTTCCACATGTGGTTTTTGTCTAACTCTGTTACTGATGACTCTGTCCATCTTCGGTTGTTCCAACGTATGCTTACTAGCGAAGCTTCTAAGTGGTATGTTGATCAGGCCTCATCCTCTCATACCACCTTTACGACTCTTGCCTAGGATTTTTTGTCTTATTTCCAGCTTCCCCTTCGTTATGACACTAGTACTAAACTTTTGACTTCTTTCCGTCAATCGTCTACGACCTGCCTATCCGATCATGTCTAGGAATGGCAAAGAAGAAAGAGCCTATGTCAAACACCTACCTTCGAAGACCATGTCTAAATGGACTAGTTCATTAGATCTCTCTTGCCTACTATCAGAAAGGATGTCGCATCGCATTTCCCTCAAACCGAAGAAGCTGCTCTCCAAATTGCATTAAAATATGACCTGATCTACACTAAGTCAAGTTATGTTTATGCCGCTCTACCTGATCTTCCTAGACCCGGTAGTGCCAATGCACCGAGGGCATCTCATGCCTCCGATGGTATCATTCGAGCTCTCTCTCATCCATACACTTAGCCTCCCATGGGCTATGGTTTTCCTCAAGGGGGGCCAACACCACCTGCACTTTTCCCCCTCTCGGTAGCATGTATCCAGGATATAGCATGCCTCCTCCATTTTCCCAACCTCATTTTTACCACAATGTTATCCAACCTCCTTATTATTCGTATCCGTAGCTCGGTGCTCCAGCTCCTCTAGCATTAGCACCTCTGCCTCCCTGTCCTTCTCAACCCATGCAACAGCAGCCACTGCCCCCTCAGGGGAAAGTGTATGCACAGCAGGGTGTGACTAATCCTCCTCCCTCCAAAAAGAAGAGGAAAGGCACATAGAATCAATCTGCCTCCTGTAATCCTGGACCTAATCCTCAAAATAATGCTCCTAACACTGCTAACCAGCAACAGGGCACTCAACCCAAGAAGGAAAAGTCTGTTCGCATGAATAAGCCTTGTTCTTGTTGTGGTATTTATGCTCATTACATGCATGATTGTCCTATTTTACCACAGATAAAGTATATGTGAGAGTCTCAAGCAACATTGCGAGGACAAAAATCCTCCCCTTCCATCCCTCCCAGTGCTATGCCTAGTCAGCCGGTTGTGTTTACTAATCCTTTCCCTCATCAATGATTTGTGGCTACCCAACCACCTGAAGGTTAGGTGGCCACTCAACCTCTTCCATCTGGTACCCCTAATTACCATATTCTCATGATGAATTCTAACCAACCTATAACTTTAGACATCAATCTTCAGACTCGGTCCCGTCAGTACAACAAGCCTCCTGCTACGTCTGTCCCCGAGCCACCTCCTTTGGGTTCTACAGAGCCTCTTTCGACAACTAATGGTCCTTTGTAGATCCCTCAGTCTAAGGTAGAGGTTCATACCAAGATCCCTAAGGGACCACTACACCAAAATTTTGCTTCTGGCAAAGCTTCTCATTCGTATAGTATAGTAGATGATTTGGCGCAATCTCTTGCTGCCATTTCAACGTTGGAACTCCTTCAGTTGTGCCCTTCACAACGAAAGGCTATACTATCTGCCATGGGCGTTTTAGATCCTTCTGATGATCACTTTATCATCTTCTATGTTGACCGGTCAGAACATCCTCCTCTCCATGCTTCCATCGCCTTCCGAATCCCAATAAAGATCTGAAACACTAACATTTCCTGGTGTATCCTTGATGAGGGGGAATCCACCTGTGTGATTTATACCTCAGTTTGGAAGAAAATTGGATCCCCTGAATTGGCTCCTTCCACGATCACTCTCCGAGTGAGGGATGGCCACGCCTCCCAGCCCATTGGCCTATTCCGCAATTTTCGTATTACTCTTGCGGGCAAGACTGTTTGCGTTGACGTAGAAGTCATAGATGCCCCCTTAGATTACAAAATTCTATTGGGTCGTAGCTAAACCTATGTGATGTCTATTCTCCCATCTACGATTCACCGCAAGATGTCCTTCCCTCATAATGGAAAGATAGTCACCATTGACCAGTTGACATATTATGAACCAAAGTCTCAGACCTCCCCTGAGTCCATCATCTCTTCAGTGCACAATAAGCAAACCATCGATCCATTGACCAATGTCTCACCCGGAGTTTACAAATACTCCTCTTTGCTTGGTACATTCCCTAGTCTTACTCCTCCTTTCTCTAATCCCAAATCATCAAATTTTTGCATGATGCAATCATCTCGGACTTCCCTCAAGCGGCCTGCTTTGGCTATTCAGTAGCCTCGCCCTTCGCAACCTACCGCTAGACCTTCAATTCAGCCTTATGGACCCCCTCCTCCTGGCCCTTCACCTATAGCTGGTATCCATGAGCCTCTCTACCCTCTTGGAATAGTTCCTCCAGGCCTTAACCATCTTAGAGCCCTCCCACCTAGCCATTACCCCTCCGTTCAGATACCGTTCCTAGCTCCCCCTCCTGGAGTGTACACGGTACCTGTCATGGCTACCTTATCTCTTCCTAACCTGGCCCTAGGGATTCTCATCTGGTACCTTGATCCTCTAGACACTATCCCACCTGGTCAACCCAAACCTTATCTTGTTTTGACCCCGGTTCAATTGCTCCCTATGAATTCTCCCACTGCTACAGTGCCTCATCCACCTCAACAGGAACCATCTCCTCTTGTGACCACTTCGGGCAAGAAGGGAAAAGCTCGCAAGAGGGAATCTAAAGACAAGGCTACCCTGACTGACCCTTCTCCTCCTCTACATCCAAAGCCTTGTGCTTTGTGTGATGTCATCGGTCATGCCACCCATACCTGTCTTGAATTTCCTCGTATCAAGCCCATGGTTAATGTTGCATTCCCTGAGTCTACAGTCCCTGAAGCCTCTATTTCTTCCTCGACTGTAGCCAAGAACCCTAATACTATTCACACCAATCAACCTTGTGCTTTGTGTGATCTCCATGGCCATTATTCCCACCATTGTCCTCGCCTTACACATTACCGCGCCTCTTTAGAGGTAGTTCGAGAGTACGATGTTGAACAGAACCAATCCGACTCTCCCGTACTTTCACAGTATGCTGCAGGCTAGCTTGAGGATTTACCCGCTCCCATTGAAATTCCCCCCTTGATTTCGAGATGACGAAGCTTGCAGCCACCATCCTCTACCTATCATCATCCATGAGACCCTCAGTGGAAGCTCCCTCTGAATCTTTCCCTGTTGTTTCGCTTGACCCCCCTTCAGCGATCACCCTGGGCTCAACATCGGTGGATCCCTTATCTTCTTTTTCTTCTGTCATCCCCCATGACAATGCACATGTGAACCTTTCTTCTCATGATGATGAGTCAGGTAGCTTCATCGCGTCATGTGGTCTCACTTCCTCTAGTCACTCCATATTCTATTGTGATGATGGCATCATGGAAGCCTTGTCCACCCCTAACTTCATCTTTCTTGCCCATAATAGGGATGGCACCATCTGTGTCTATGGTGACTTTCACGGCCTGAGCACAAGCTACACCTCTGGTAGCTCCCACACTCCACCTAACCGTCAGCATGTGAGTAGTAGACATCTTACCCAAATCACTCCCTCTCGCAGTGTGTGTTCGATTTCTACTTTGTTCTCAGGTTGCCAGCATTTTTCATCATCCTCCCATTTATTGTCTTGTGGCACCTTTCATATGGACCTCCCATCCACACCTTATATCGGTTATGCCGATGGTGCAAGTTGCTACTCCCAAAATCTATCCTTAGCAGGTTGGGCCATATTTACCCCCTTGCATTCACTTGTTCTCTCGAACGGTGTATGCATTGGTACTGCTACCAATAATCAGGCCGAATATGATGCAGTGCGAGGTTTATTAGTCTATTCCCTCTCCCATCGCATCCTCCACCTTCATGTTCTTTTAGATTCCCTGATTCTTGTCATGCAATTGAATGGTGTCTATCGTGTGCATAATCCTATCCTTTTTAGAAGATATTTATGAGTGAAGCTTTTGATGCGTGAATTTGAAATCATTACATTTAGTCATGTACCTAGAGCACAAAATCACTATGTAGATAGCATTTCAAACAATATTCTATATTGGAATTTAGCACACACATTTAACACAATACAATAACATTAAAACGATGCATATCCATAATATGTGTCGTATAAAATGTTTTAGAGTCCATCAACTAAGATACATATGACATGCCCATAGCATGTTACAAAAACTCAAAAATGGAGGCACCACATGCCCCTACACAACTAATCACTATCTAGAGGATCCTGAGCCAATAGCTCTGCTCCCACAGCTCGTAGATCGCGCATCCCTTGTCTGGCCATTGCAATGTGCCGCATGACCCCTCAACACTCCGAGGGTAGAACAATACATGGCTCTATGTACCAGTCCTCTAAGTCTTGTCAGCCGCGCTTTGAAACACTGATCAGAAGCCTCTCACATCTACGACGGATTTCCTCCAGGAGGGTTGCTACATCCTCATTTTGTGGCACCCTCGATCCACTAGGTCCTGCAGCTCCTGATACTGCAAGCCGCCCCATATACCCAGCCAATTTTACCAATGTTGTATCTGCATACCAAAAGTGAACGAATCAGTACCATATACAATATTCTGAAACTTTACAATGCACATAAAAGATTAGCAATTTTTCACTTACCATCAAGCCCCCATACTCGACTAGGCGGCAGTGGCAAATCCGGGTCCCGACGATAACTCATCCCACTATAGGAATAGTCGTTTATGTACAATGGAATCTGATCCCAATGAGAAAAAAACTTGGGTCGGAACACCCGTCCAAATGCCCCACCTCCTCTGCACAGTAGTCACCCCCACTGGCACATCCTGGGCTCCCTCAGGCCCCCATCCTAGAGCTGTATATGAGGTAGAAGTGTCGGGATCTTCTCAAAGAAGAGCGAGCACAACGTCATACCATATGCACAATCATGGTTCACTTGCCGCTTACATAGCGACAACTATCATTTCAACGACGACAGCATCATTTGGGCCCACCCATAGTAGGTCCCACTCAACACACTCTCCACAAGCATCATCTGCCCTCCAGTGATGTGGTGGAGTGCCTGGTTGCCTAGGATCTGCAGCACCGCTGCGGCCACAACATGGGTCTCTAATTTCTCTAGATCCCCAATGGGTATCCAAGTCCCTTTCACATGGAGACCTGATCAACAATGACACTCTATAAACTCCATGATGTTCTGCCCTCAGGGTAACACTGGCTGAGTATTCCCTACCGTCCCAAGTGGTGGGAGACCAGTTAGAAAATATATATCCTGGAGTGTCAACTCGATCCGGTGCCCCTGCACTATACATACCTCATGGTCCAACTCCCAATAGGTGACACTCTGGGCCAATAAGGGCTCTCCAGCCCTCTTCAAAGGGTTCTCCACAAACTTTAGAACCCCAAACCTGGCCAATGCACTGCAGACACCTTGATCCTCCCAGATCTCCGACTGTAATGTGCCCAGGTCTCTCTCTCTCCAATTGATCTATAATTCTGTCATATCTGCACAAAACCATCATATTTGTCAGTGTACAGATGGGAAAGACTGTATCTCAACATAAAAACATAGTTCTTAGACAAAAAATAGCACAAAAAACCCCTATCTGTCAGGTCGCACTCTTCAGGCCCAATCCTGGGATAGGTCACAGTTTTCTGCCCACAACCTGCTACCCAAGTCGTCGTTTTTCCCCAAAAGGTGTGACCCGGCCATGAAGAGGAGCAAGGTCTATTCCTAAGCTCTGGGGACCTAAAATTAACTTTCAATCCACTAAAATGAAAGAGTATGGTTAGGCCTCTTACCTGCAACTAACGGATCTCGATTCTAATGGTCGGTTTGTCTTCTACGATCGCCAAAAGATTTAGGGCCTTCTCTCCTCTCTACATTCACCATAGCTCCACATGCAAATGAGTTAATTTGGAGGGAAAATGCCTTATTAAAAGCGAAACTCATTATTTTTCTTTCGCCTATTGTGGCCAAACCATAGCTCGGGTTGACAAACAGTCTGTACCATTGGAAATCTCTCACTAAGCCCTCAAATGGGTATCTATTAGTTTTTTGTGATTTGATACTGTTAAACACATACATGGTGGGTAAGAAATAAAACACACAAAGGAAGATAAGCATTATTTTCATTTATATTACTCATAGATGTACATTTATATTACATTAATGTGACTCTTGGATTCCACATTCTAAGGTCATTTGGACTCCTTTATGATTGTTTGGCTTCCACACCTACCCATAGAGGATTAGGTGTCCAACATTCCCCCCCTTAATCCGAAGGGGTATGTGTGAGTCCAAGAAGAGAATTGTAATACAAATCTGCAAAGTATGCATGGTAGCACTTAGGCTGAATCAGATCTCTAAAATGTTGGCATAAAGAGGTGGTTTAAGGATGACCACCAACACTGGAATGCAACGCTTATTTTAGTTCCCAGAACTCTTCCAAAACTGGCAAGAAGCTGAGGGCTTCTGCTAGAGGAAGTGTCCCTCATATTTGAAGAGAGAGACCTTCAACCTAAAATAAGGGAAGTCTACAACCTGTGATGGTTTAAGTATGACCACCAACACTGGAATGCTTGACGCATTTCCTAGAACTATTCCAAAGCTGGCAAGAAGCTGAAGTCTTATTCTAGCGGAAGTGATCTGAAAGAGGAATAATATCAACCTCACATAGATGGTTTAAGATTGTCCACCAACCAAAGGCATGCTCATCGGCATTCGTGTCTCTGGCTACAAATATGAATCTAAAATGACAGGTTGTGGCTCAAGCTCACTTGAAGTGGTGTGTTTCTAGCTACAAATATGAATCTGGAATGACAGGTTGTGGCTCAGGCTCACTTGAACTATTGTGTCTCTGGCTACAACTATGAATCTGGAATGACAATTTGTGGCTCAGGCTCGCTTGAATTGTTGTGTCTCTGGCTACAACTCTGAATCTGGAATGAAAAGTTGTGGCTCAAGCTCGCTTGATGTGGCTTTGAAGCTTGTAGATGAACACCATTTCCCCCCCTGTCAGTTACAAGGTGAGATGATGGCGAAAACTCAACTGCAAGGTTGTTCAATATTCTAGAACAAGTTCTGACATGTGACTTAAATATCTTCTTGGTTGTTGATTCCCATTGCCAAGAAGTGATCCATCCAAGATGAATCTTTGTTCTTGCAGGAGGCTTGTTTCTGAAGCATCTGTGTGAAGAATGGGTGTGCCGACCACAGTGCTTGCATGGGTGAAGATCAAAATAGTGATCTTTCACATGGCCAACTTGATCACAGTGTTGGAATTTTACAATTTGTTGTTACTCTTGTGGAAGAGGAGCAGCATTTGGAACAGCTAAAGGTGAACTGCCATAAAGAAATCGGGCACTCTGAAATTTGATGGACTTGGAGTAGTCTAGAATATGAAAGGACAACTCCTTGTCATATCCAAGACTTGTTCTGTGCTTGTTGTAGATAAGCTCTTCCCAAGGTATGATGATGGGCTTGGGAAGTGCAGGCTGGATGATTTCTTATGCTTGCAAATATGCTCTTATACTAGGCATTGAATGTGAATCAACCGCAATTTTATATTCTTGCTGTTGATGGGAGTCCCTCTCAATTTTTTGAACATAAATGGGTTCATAATGATGACTCTTTTGTTGAAGTTCATCTTGCTGGAGTTGAGACTCCAACTGTAAAAACTCAATCTTGTCTTGTGCATCTTGAAAGCAAGTTTGAATATTAAAAAGAGTGTTCTTGCTCATTTTTAACATATCATGAACAATGGAATGAATAAGGTTATGCAACAACTCTAATGCATCATTGATTTTAGCCATTTTTCTCAACAATCCAATCTAGAGAAATCAAACTAACTTCTATTAAAAATGTGCCAATGAACTTCCTAGAGGGGCTTGTTTCGTTTCATAATCAAAACATAAGTAGACATGTCCATAAAAATGTGCATGTTGCTGAGATAATTAATTTTTTTATTTATTTTTTTACTCAGTCCAACAGACAAAATATAATGAAGCATAAATAAACAAAGAATGGTGCCCATAGAATCAAATCCTAGAGCCAACCTCTAATTTTAGTTTTCTTCTCCTTATAACTCTTCTCCCCCTAGACAGGAAAATTGTCGTTGATTCCCTGCATTATGCATTGTATGCTCTGTCAATTCTCTGTCTCAAACCTTCACATTTGATTTTTTTTTTTTTTTGAATGAGAAAATAAGAGTGATTGAACCTGGTAAGTATTCCAGCAAGCAAGGCGGAAAATAAGGTGACTACGATCACTCTAGAAGAAGTATCAAACCATAATGCCAACAATGATATATGATATGTTGGGACAGATGCATTGACTTAACTGGTGTAAGATGATATTTACATGTCCAATGAGGTGCCCAGAATTAATTCTATGCTAAGTGTTGTACATTTTTCCCCTCCATTCAGATTTAGCTGTCGATCCCTTTCAAACCTGTTTCCATTATATTTCATGGCTAAAAAACCCCCCATGCCGCTCTAAACAATACTCTGTTTGAATGTTCAAAATTCATATTTTATATATCGGGCCGAAGCCCCTTAGACCTTAGCCCCTCCCGCCTTGATTTTCATATGACCCGAGTTCCAGGACCACCGGCCAAAAGGGAAAGGGGCTTATTGTTTATTACCCAGAGAGCCATTGCAACCGTCCGATTTAGTTAAATCAACGGCGCGGTGATCGTCAAAGAGTGAGGACCCCGCATATGGCCCCGGCACGCAACAAAACCGGCATTTTTCCCCCGCACCACTCTTGTAGGCTGGCGGTTTCGGACTGAACACCAGCGATTCCACACGGGATGTGCCACGTGTTCTTGGTACGAGCGGGAAACCGCCCATCCCCCGCACGCTAAACTTCAACCGATGGCTGGGCAGCGGGATTCACAAAGACCGTCGGATCTCCAGATCTCCATCCAACGGCGGGGATGTAACAAAACCGTCCGCCCATTGATACGTACCCGCCACGTCCCACAGCCCGCCACGTCGCCTCCCATTCGCCCCTTGTTCGCCTACGTGTCTCCCCCCGTACATCCTTCCGCGCCAATATATATATATATATTTATGTGTTTTATTCACATTTGTCGCTAGTTTTTCCTCCCGACCCCACTGTGTGACATTTCGTTCTTTTTGCGAAAACCTCCATTGTTCGCTCCCAACACCCTGTATGTCACCGTTTTTAGTCTGTGTCCCCATCAGCTCCTCCATTCATACTTCCGTCACCTCTGCCTTCGTCTGAGTCAGTTTTTCTAACAGTTTCAGGGTTTTGCAGGTTCTAAATGGTAGAGGAGGCGTCTAAATTCACCGCCTCCATTCCAGAGAATCAAGAATATATCAGAAGGTGATTTCTTGCAGGCGAAATTTAATGAAGAAGTTGAAGCCGGTACATGAAATGACTACTATTAAAGAAAACACAGACAGAGATTCTCAGAACCCTCCAGAGAAGTTCACCTCTCATTTAAGGTCCGGGACTCTAATTCAAAATCAAAGGCTAGGCGTACAGTACTGAATGGGAGATTTTCTCAGAACTCTCATGGTAGCAGATTTGCCTGCAGCCAGAAGCACTCCGATGTATATATTTTATTATTTCTCTCTTGTACATAAGGGGATTTTTATCTCCCAGCATTAATTTCTGTATACAGGGGGTTAGGTATTTATTTATAACTTGTCATTCATAAAAAGGCGCGAGTGTTTTCCGCCATTGGATTGAAATGGAATCATTAATTGCTCCTTTTCCCGCCCCCCTCCTCTAGAAGTTTCAGTCTTCTCTATAAATACCAAAAATAAAGACATTGTTAGGGTTCCAGATTTCTGTTAGCAAGCTGTGCAGCGAGAAGACAACTGTATCCATCTTGTAATATTTCTGCATGAAGTTTCAGAGCCTGTAGGGTTTCAGTGAGGAGGGGTTATGACTGTATTGAGGATTCTGGTCTTTGGTATCTCACAGTATGTAACTTTTCTTATGTGTTAATATATCATCCTTTTTATGCAAACTTTCTTCTTGTATCATGTTCTAGAATGCGAGTGGCTCACTAGTTTGCAGTAAGGATTCATCTTAAGTGGTGCCCTTTCTGGAATTAGTCAAGCACTTTAAAGAGGCCTAGAAGTGGTATACTGTTTCATGTTCACTCTTTTTCACAATTTCGGCTATATTAGTGGCTTAAGGATTCGTAAATTGGTGCGCCCTTCTGCCAGTAATATCTTCTTATGTTTCCTCACTGCTTGCACATCTTAATACTTGATCTCTGTGATATATTATTGAATCGGCCTTCTTTACAGTAAAGCGGTCTCTTAACTGTCTGATACTTTCGTGCTGAAGTCTTACTTGATGTCTTTACATTACTCCTATCCTTGTATCAGCCTCTGAGAGAGAATTTGGACCAATCCAATCTAATTCAGTTTCCTTGTTTAGAACAAGAGATAGTAGGTGAGTCCCTTGGACTGACAACCCAAACTATAAAGGACTCCTTGCTATATTAAGATGTCCTAGGCACTGGTCTATGGCAACTCTAGACTGTCCCTAGGAGGGTGACGAAATCATCCACAACATCTTTCTGGCGCCATTGCCAAGGAGCGAATTCAAGAATATCAGTTTCCCTGGGTTTTCGACAAATTATTTCACTCTCTAATCAGGTGAGCACGGAGAGGTGAAGAGTTGTAGATTTCTCACCTTGGCGACTCCACTGGTCTTTATTGGATAAATCTTATCGGTAGTCCTGGCTCCTCGTAGGCCGCATTTGAGGTCAGATACAACTCAACTGAAAACACCCTACGTGTCTGACCCAGAGAAAATTATTCATAAAAGAGTCTGGAAGGAGAGGAAGTCAGCCCGTGCTGAAAATTCCAAGTGTTCTGTTGAAGATTATCCGCCCTCTTCTTCTCAAGAGGTTAGAACAGAAAATCCCAAGTTTTATTTAGAAACCCCACGTAGGGGAAGTGCCTCAATTGGAGAAGAATCTTATCCTGTTTTCGAGGCTGAAGAAATTAAAGAGGTCACTGAGGTAGCTCCTGTTAACCGAGAACTATTCCCATCCACACCTCAGACCTCGGTGCAATATATTCCCATTGTTATTCACACTCTGCTTCCCCCTACCCCTCTCCCTTCATTTGTTTCTCAGACTGTTGTGCAACCCCCACCGCCTCCAATGGCCAATGTTCCTGCATTTCTCCTGAACAAATATGCTCCTCTGGCTTTACCCCAGGTGTTGAATGATATGCCGCAGGATTATCTAAAGATCCTTCCAAGGTTCAATGGTGAAAATGATATTGATGCTCAGAAACATCTCGAGACCTTCTGCTCTTTTGCAGAAAATTTGAATGTCGAACACCTGGATGTGGTTTTGAGATTATTTGTGCAGTCTTTGGAAGGAGAAGCCAGAAAATGGTTTAAGACACTGGGAAATCACTCAATAACCACCTGGGATCAAATGGAGAATGCTTTTTTCAGAAAATGGGGAGAAAAGAAAGATCACGGTCAGTGTCTCACTGAATTTTATACTATGAAGAAGAAACAGGATGAAGGAGTATCAGAATTTATCAAAAGGTTCAACAAGTTATATCTAAGTTTGCCTCCGGAAATGAAGCCAAATGAAGCTGCTGCCAAGATAATCTTCATAGCAGCTTTCGATTTTGACTTCGGATTCTCCTTGAGAGAAAGGAAACCTGCCACACTAGATGATGCACAATCAGATGCTCTGGAACTAGAAGCGAACTTTGCCTCCACAGGAAAGTTAAAAGGGAGAATTGAGCCAGATGCCAGGAGGAAAGGTAAATAAGAGGTTTCTACCTCTAACCAGAATAAAGATTCAGATAAAATGGATGAAATAGGTAAAATGATAAAGAAGATGGTCAAGATGGAACTAGAAGCTAAAAACGCAACTCCCAAGAACTATTACAATGCTCCAAACAGAGGGTACAATCCCCAGTATAAGAGGCCACCTCTCCAAATATTGCCGAGAGAGACAAGGGAGCAGCAAGATCAGGTACCTCATCCCTTGTACCTGGAAGGACCAGCAGACGACTCCACTAGAGAGGCAGCCTATGGATTAGAAGATTCCAATCTGGCTTTTTCAAACAATGACGATATGGACTGTCCCCTGCAAGAAGAAGATGAAGAAGCAGACATTGACCATTATTGCAAGCAATTTGCTGATTTCATGGAAGCCCAATTCAATGTCAAATATGATCTCAGATCCTCGAGGAAGAGGACCCGAACTCAAGAGCAAGGAGAATATCCACCTCAGAAAGAAGCATCTGCTCAAAAGGAATCGGCAGCAAAGAAATGCATGGAAAAAGGTAAGAATCTCCTGAATATCCCCTTGCAGTCAACTGATCAGTTTCCTTCTTCCTCTAAAATAGCTAGTCCTTCTAATGCTGAGCCAGTGTCAAAAGAAGTCAAGTCCTCAGTTGAGAATAAGGAGTCAAAAGAAGTAATGATAGAAAAGTCCACATCTGCTTTTAATTTTCAAAGAGAGCTTGAAAAGATTAAGATTCCTGTTCCTCTGACTGAATTGTTAAAACAGCCTGTATATCAGTCTCAGGTTACCTCTTTCATACCTCTTCCTGAACTACCAATTGCACCTGATAGTCTAAATCTTCAAGAAGAAAGACCCATGGTAGTCTTTGGCCCACACGTTGAGGAGATAGACCCTTCTACTCCTCCCTTTTATGTGTCCCTAGTCATTCATGATCTGCTGCTTCACAATTGTATGCTAGATTCTGGGGCTTCCCATAATCTTATGCCTCTGTCTGTCATGGAGCAACTAGGACTGCAAATTACAAGACCATACAAAGATCTATATTCATTTGATTCTAAAAGGGTTAAATGCTTGGGAATGATAAAAGATTTAGTAGTCAATTTAGCTCAAATCCCAGTAAAAAGTGTGGTCATGGACATTGTGGTCGCTGATATCCCAGCCCGCTTTGGTATGCTGTTGTCAAGGTCCTGGGGTACTAAGATCGGAGGATCAATTAAATTGGATTTAACATATGCTACTGTCCCAGTCTTTGGCGGTCAGGAAAGGAGGTTATATAGGGAAACAAGGTTTGTTAAAATGGTGACCACTGCTGATTGCTCAGATAATTCTCCAGTTTATAATAAAGAGGGTGATTTCTCATGTTTTGTGTTAGAAGAAAATAAAAATTGTGCACACGAGCCTCTCTTTGATCAAATTCAAGCCGAGCAGTCCAAGGAAGATCGGGAATCAGAAATATGGACTTTGCATTTTGATGGAGAAAATTCTAGGGAAGGTAATGGGGCTGGGGTATTGTTAATCTCCCCCACAGGGAAATGGGTACCGCTGTCTTTCAAATTGGAGTATGAAGCTACAAACAATGTAGCTGAGTATGAAGCACTGTTATTGGGCCTACAGACAGCTAGAAACATGGGCATCCAATGTCTGAAAGCGTTGGGAGACTCTGAGCTGATAGTGAGACAGATTAAGAATGAATATCAAGCTAAACATCCTCGGCTCAGAGCATATAGAAACGAAGCATGGGACATGATAGAGAATTTCTTCTCAGCATTTAATATACAGTTCATGCCCCGGGAACATAACAGAATAGCAGACTCTCTTGCTGTGGCTGCCAGTACATTCCGGCCTCCTCAGAATCCATTGTTGAGATATGAAGTGGAGGTACGTTACAGACCATCTATCCCAGACAATATAAAGCATTGGCAGGTTTTCGAGGACGATGAACAGATGAAGAGATTCATGGAGACAGTGGGAGAATTCACAGGTATGGAAATTGATGATGAGGAGGAGGAAGAAGTTGAAAACATTGCTGAAGGTAAATGGGAAGAGAGTATAGCAGGAAATAAAGTGCTGCAGTTGAAAGGAAATGTCATCCCTAGAGGTCTAGTGCCTCTAGAAAGATTATTCAATAAGAATGATGTTCCCATGCAGCCAAACAAAGCAGTAGAAGAAGACCAAATGAGAGATTTGAATCTGGGTACTGCTACTGATCCCAAAATTGTTAAATTATCTAAAAGAATATCAGAGGAATATGGGGAAAAGTATTTGAAATTATTTCAGTCCTATAAAGATGTTTTTGCCTGGTCCTATGAGGACCTAAAAACTTTTGATGTAAATGTTATACAACACAAGATTCCACTCAGGGAAGATGCGAAGCCATACAAACAGAAGCTCAGGCAGATTAATCCCCTGCTTCTTCCCTCAATTGAGAAAGAAATTAGAAAATTGTTGAAGGCAAAGATAATTGTGCCCTTGAGGTACTCAGAATGGATAGCGAATCTTGTTCCTGTCAGAAAGAAGAATGGAGAAATCAGGCTGTGTGTGGACTTCAGAAATTTGAATAGGGCATCTCTCAAGGACAACTATCCACTGCCTAAAATGGATCACATCCTGCAGAAAGTGGTGGGAGCATCCAGAATGTCAATGATGGATGGATTTTCAGGCTACACTCAGGTAGCTGTTTTCCCAGAAGATCAGAAGAAGACTGCGTTCACCACGCCATGGGGAACCTTTATGTATGCAAGGATGCCATTTGGACTGATTAATGCAGGTGCTACTTTTCAAAGGGCAATGGACATAGCCTTTATTGGAGAACAGGACAAGTTCTTGGTGGTATATCTTGATGATATCACGGTATTCTCAAAAAGTGATGATGAGCATATTGTACATTTAAGAAGAAATTTCGAAAAATGCAGAAGGTATGGCCTTTCTCTGAATCCCCAAAAATCTTTGTTTGCATTAGACGAAGGAAAACTCTTAGGACATATCGTGACTAAGGATGGTGTAAAAATTGATCCTAAGAGAGTTGAAGTAATAAATATCATTTCTCTGCCAAGAAATAAGAAAGAAGTACAGGTGTTTTTGGGCCGAATAAACTTTTTAAGGAGATTCATTCCTAACTATGCAGAGATAGTTAGGCACATAACCAATATGTTGAAAAAGGACAGTGAAGTTAAGTGGTCCCAGGAGTCTAGGGATGCGTTTACAAGAATTAAACAAGCATTTGCTGAAGCTCCCGTGCTAGCAGGACCAGATTACAGTAAGCCATTTATGGTATTTTCATTTGCTTCACCTCACACAATCGCTGGAGTATTACTGCAGAAAAATGAAGAAGGGTATGAACAACCCATAGCGTTCTTCAGTCAGGTATTGTATGATGCTGAACAGAAATATAATATACTGGAGAAGCAGGCATATGCCCTGGTAAAGTCCCTTAAAGCCTTTAGAGTTTATATTTTGCAATCCCATATTACTGCTTATGTTCCTACAGCAGCTGTAAAAGATATTCTAGTTCAGGGAGACAGTGAGGGCAGAAGGGGAAGATGGATTGCAAAAATTCAAGAGTATGATTTAGACATAAAGCCTACTAAATTAATCAAGGGACAGGGACTTGCCAAAATTTTATCTGAATCTAATCATCAGACTCTGGGCATTAATCTATCCATGATGGAAAATGAAGAATCAGAAAAAGAAGAGGAGCAACATGGACTAGAAATGGCCACACAGAAGGTACATGTGAAATATCTGACTAGTCCTTGGTATAAGCAAATAGTTGAATATCTGTTGACACTTAGTTGTCCTCCGGGATGTGACAAGGTAAAGTACAGATCTGTAAGGATGAGGTCTCAGAAGTATGTCATTTCCAATGGACAGCTCTATTGGAGAGACCCTTTGGGTATATTGCTGTTATGCCTCACAGAAAATGAAGTGCAGAATATAATGACGGAATTCCATGATGGAATATGTGGAGGACACTACAGCTGGAGGGCTACAACCAATAAAATCTTGAAGGCTGGTTTTTACTGGCCAAAATTGTATTCAGATACCTTTGCTTGGGTCAGAGCATGTGACAAGTGCCAAAGGTTTGCAGAAAGACAGAAGTTAGCATCTTTGCCCTTGATTCCCATTCATGTAAATGAACCCTTCCAGAAATGGGGATTAGACTTTATAGGAGAAATACACCCCCCATCAAGTGGCCAACATAAATGGATACTAACAGCCACAAACTATTTTACAAAGTGGGTGGAAGCCATACCTACAAGAAGAGCTACAGATGTTGTAATCATGAATTTTATAGAAGATAATATCATATCTAGGTTTGGCTGTCCTGCAAGGATTGTAACTGATAATGCTCAAGCTTTTAAGTCTGCCAGATTTGTAAATTTCTGCCAAAGATATAATATTGTATTAACTCATTCCACAGCATATTATCCCCAGGGGAACGGTTTAGCAGAATCATCCAATAAAACCCTAGTGAGGGCCCTGAAGAAAACAATAGTTGAAAATCAGAAAAACTGGGACTCTCAATTGAAGTTTGCTCTGTGGGCAAACAGGATAACCAGCAAAAGAGCAACAGGCAGGTCTCCATATGAGCTGGTGTATGGGCGGGCTGCAGTGTTTCCTGTGCAATTGGCATTGCCAGTGGCACGTTTCTTGCAGGAAAACCAGGATGAACCAGATGAGATGATTAGGAGAATTAATCAGCTGGTAGAGTTGGAGGAAACCAGGAACCAGGTAGACCAGAGATTAATGGAGTACCAGGAGAGAATGAAGAAGGTCTTTGATCAGCACGCAAAGGATAGGAATTTTCAAGTTGGAGACCTGGTTCTTAGATGGGATGTTCGTAGAGCAGAAAAGGGCAAGCACGCTAAGTTTGATCCATTATGGTTTGGTCCATTCAGAATCGTGAGTCAGGGGGGAAATAATACTTTTATGTTGGAGAATATACAGGGTGATTTGTTGGATGCGCCCGTGAATGGCCAATTCCTCAAGCCATATTTTCAATTCTGACCCAAGTGAAGAATACCAGACTGTATATACTGTATATAAATTGCTTTCATTCTAGTTTTTGCAAAGGAAAAAGAATGCTGATAGTTACCGGAAGAAGAAGCGCAGAAGAAACTGAGCGACAGAATGGAAATTTTGAATGGTCTGCGTGTTCTCGACATGCCCGAAGTCAAGCATGCCGTCCCCAGATGGAACCGATGTTGTACATTTTTCCCCTCCATTCAGATTTAGCCGTCGATCCCTTTTAAACCTGTTTTCATTATAGTTTATGGCTAAAAAACCCCCATGCCGCTCTAAAAAATACTCTGTTCGAACGTTCAAAATTCATATTTTGTATATCGGACCGAAGCCCCTCAGACTTTAGCCCCTCCCGCCTTGATTTTCATATGACCCGAGTCCAGGACCACAGGCCAGAAGAAATGGGGGGCTTATCATTTGAGTCCCGGGCGTCGTCGCAGCCGTCCGATTCAATTAAATCAACGGCGCGACAGCTAACTTATTGGCAGGGCCCCCCATATGTACACCACACGCCCGAAACAGGCGGTATTGCCCCGCACCACCCTCGTCAGAGCAGTGGTATTCCCCGCGGAGGCAGCGATGCCATAAAACTCATGCCACATGTTTTTGGTACGAGCGGGAAACCGCCCATCCCCCGCACGCTAAACTTCAACCGATGGCTGGGCAGCGGGATTCACAGAGACCGTCGGATCTCCAGATCTCCATCCAACAAAGGAGATGCAACAAAATCGTCCGCCCATTAATTCACCCGCCACGTCGCCTCCCATTCGCCCCTAGTTCGCCTACGTGTCTCCCCCCGTACATCCCTCCGCGCCTATATATATATAGATATATTTTTATGTGTTTTATTCACATTCGCCGCTAGTTTTTCTTCCCGACCCCACTGTGTGACATTTCGTTCTTTTTGCGAAAAACCTCCATTGTTCGCTCCCAACACCTCGTATGTCACCGTTTTTGGTCTGTGTCCCCATCATCTCCTCCATTCACACTTCCGTCACCCCTGCCCTCGTCTGAGTCAGTTTTTCTAACAGTTTCAGGGTTTTGCAGGTTCTAAACGGTAGAGGAGGCGTCTAAATTCACCGCCTCCATTGCGGAGAATCAAGAATATATCAGAAGGTGATTTCCTGTGGGCGAAATTTAATGGAAGAGACTGAGAACAGATGCATGAAATGACCGCCATTAAAGAAAATACAGATGTAGATTCTCGGAACCCTCCAGAGAAGCTCACCTCACATTTAAGGTTTGGGACTCTAATTCAAAATCAAAGGCCGAGCGTACAGTACTGAATGGGAGATTTTCTCAGGACTCTCATGGTAGCAGATTTACCTTCAGCCAGAAGCATCCCGATGTATATATTTTATTATTTCTGTCTTGTACATAAGGAGATTTTTATCTCCCAGCATTAATTTCTGTATACAGGTGGTTAGGTATTTATTTATAACTTGTCATTCATAAAAAGGCGCGAGTATTTTCCGCCATGGGATTGAAATGTAGTCATTAATTGCTCCTTTTCCCTCTCCCCCTCCTCTAGAAGTTTCAGTCTTCTCTATAAATACCAAAAAAGAAGACATTGTTAGGGTTCCAGATTTCTGTAAGCAAGCTGTGCAGCGAGAAGACTATTGTATTCATCTTGTGACATTTCTGTATGAAGTTTCAGAGCCCGTAGGGTCTCAGTGAGGAGGGGTTATGACTGTATTGAGGATTCTG
Source organism: Pinus albicaulis (assembly GCA_034641835.2). Classification (NCBI taxonomy): domain Eukaryota; kingdom Viridiplantae; phylum Streptophyta; class Pinopsida; order Pinales; family Pinaceae; genus Pinus; species Pinus albicaulis. The sequence continues at coordinate 32,029,894 of CM076573.1, forward strand.
GTCTTTGGTATATTACAGTATGTAACTTTTCTTATGTGTTAATACATCATCTCTTTTCAAGCTAAATTTCTTCTGGTATCATGTTCTAGAATGCGAGTGGCTCACTAGTTTGCGGTAAGGATTCATCTTAAGTGGTGCCCTTTCTGGAATTAGTCAAGCGCTTTAAATAGGCCTAGAAGTGATATGCTGTTCCATGTTCACTCTTTTCATAATTTCTGCTATATTAGTGGCTTAAGGATTCGTAAATTGGTGCGCCCTTCTGCCAGTAATATCTTCTTATGTTTCCTCACTGCTTGCACATCTTAATACTTGATCTCTGTGATATATTATTGAATCGGCCTTCTTTACAGTAAAGCGGTCTCTTAACTGTCTGATACTTTTGTGCTGAAGTCTTACTTGATGTCTTTACATTACTCCTATCCTTGTATCAGCCTCTGAGAGAGAATTTGGACCAATCCAATCTAATTCAGTTTCCTTGTTTAGAACAAGAGATAGTAGGTGAGTCCCTTGGACTGACAACCCAAACTATAAAGGACTCCTTGCTATATTAAGATGTCCTAGGCACTGGTCTATGGAAACTCTAGACTGTCCCTAGGAGGGTGACGAAATCATCCACAACACTAAGATCAGCATTCAGCCACATTGGAATCAAGGAACTCGAGCTCCTTTTCAAAGTATGATGCATGGAACTTAAATTATTCATCCCTGCCCTTAGGGACAGCTCTATCCACCTTTGAATTGACAGGTCACTACCCCATGCGTACAGGCTTTGATATGGAATGCGCACTATGAAGCTACACGGACTCAAAAATTCCAACAACCACAATCTGAGTATTATCCCAATCACATAGAGAGAGGGCATACGCTCTTGTAGTCGAACTAGCAATCGGGATTAATTTCGACAGCATTACCAAATTGCACAACATTCAACATTTACACTACAAAAGCTCAGGCTCCCATAGTTTCAATAGATTCGACTTGTGGATACATAATTAACAACTAATATTGATCTACGTTATATGGCTCAGTGCAATCAAATTGAATCTCTATCTCCTGAAATGGCACACAACAAAATGACACTACCAACAAGTCATTTACTTGATTTTAGTCAGGCTACTGCTGCAAGCTGCCTGCCATGAATTTAGCCCACAATATGAAGAATTCCACCAACACTTTGCTCCATAGACAAACCACCTTCAAAATTAAGTTCTCCGATCTGGAATGATACAGCGTCAAAGACTCGACTGGTTTCCTATTTTAGCACTGGGGTAGGGGCCGAGAGGGAGGTGAGAGCGGGGAGGTGAGGGATCAAAGGGGAGCAAGAGGAGTTGTGCCAATGTTGAGAGATGCAAATATGCATCAATATTCCGAGGGTGTTTCAGAGAAATAGCACTAACATTTGCAGAGCACAAAAAGGAGAAGGCGAATCTCTGACAAAAACCGAAATCGAGAGGAGAGCCACTCACAGTCTTGGCAGTGGGTCAAAGTGACTATTGTAACTCATATTCAATACTTGCAGAGATGATACTGAGATGATAGTAATCGAGCCATAGAAATTTTGTTTTAATTCCTTCACCGAGGGCAGGTCGACTGGTGTGGAAAAAATGCAACAGTTATCTCAGATCGGCTTAAGGGGACAAAGTTGCAGAACAGATGGGAAGAGCGTTACAGTCAGCAAAGGCTTTGGGGCACAAAGGTTTACAGTTAGTGAAGAATATGAACGACCCCTGAGCACAGGTTTTAGAGAAATATGGGATAAGTTATTGGCTCTCCACAAGGAAACATAAAAAGACACCAAACCAATGGCAGAAATGGCCACAAAATTAATGGTTCAAATTATTAAACAGGGCAGGTATACACCTGCTCTGATACCATGTTAAAAACATACATGGTGGGTGAGAAATTAAACACACACAAAGGAAGATAATCATTAGTTACATTTCTATTACTCATAGATGTACATTTATATTACATTAATGTGACTCTTGGATTCCGCATTCCAAGGTCACTTGGACTCCTTTATGACTGTTTGGCTTCCACACCTACCATAGAGGATTAGGTGTCCAACAGATACTTTACCAGGACACATTTCGTCCAAGAAGGGTCACTTCACCACTCCTCAAAATCGAATTTCTTCACTTGCAACACTTGTACTTGGGGCACCACTTTACCTTCATACTTGTCCATGCTCGTGTCGATTTTCGTCGTGAGTAACCATCATGTACTCATGTTTTTATGGTCCCCATTGTAACTTTTCTGTGTGGCAGCATCATCGAGTCGCCCTTGTTTAGAGCATCCGAGTTGAGTCATCATCGCATCCATGGAGTCTATCCCGAGTCCCTTTGTATCCTGCTATAGTCCTCCATCCTTCATTTCTTGGTTCCTCTCTCGTGTTGCACATTATGGCCTTCAGTCATACTGTCCCCTATCCCTCATGATATTGTGTCAGTCGTTGCCAGGTCATCCATGCCCTTTATGCTCTAACAAGGGAAGTATCCGTCCGCTACTCAGTACCCCCCATTTCATCATCATCCCTGGTGTCAGTATGTCAGTCACTCTACTATTTTCTCTCATGCCTTAGTTGAGGATCTCTTATTGCCTCACCTATGGCAGACCTCCTTATGTAGAAATCAGATCATTCATTCCGGAAGATAGGTCTAGAGGGCGGTGTACCTTCGTTCCAGCTTCCACTCTTGTTCAGTGCCTCGACTTAGGCAAAGGGACTCCTTACAACCCTTTGAATTGATTGTTTCTCAGCTCCAACTCCTTCCAGCATGATCGAGATCCATAAAATTGATGGTTCAGTGATGCAACAGATTGGACTAGTGATTCTTGGGTGTGTGTGAGATTTTTCAGCCCTCATGAGGGGATGGCCCTACAGGTAGCCCCCCACATGCCCGAATGACCTCTTCATTACAGCCTTTGATGCAACTCCATATATTTGACGATGTCGACCTCAACCACTTGCAGCACTCTTTTGTTTGCATGTATCAGTCAGATTTTCATAGCCCTTTCCTATTTACAGAGGCATTTGGGTTGTATTTATATCTCATGTACTCAGATATTATTGTATAAGTCCTAGCTGTTACCCCAGGCACAATATGTATGTGGGATTCATTATCATGTTTTTACATGGTTCATGCTTATGCCACCATGTACTATATTGTTTATTCCCTTGTTTATTGGACGCATTATTATTTGTACTTTGTCTCGGCGGGCATAGGTATGCCTCCCTCGTCACCTATAGCATAGGTACTCACTCATAAAAGAGACTTGTTGCACTTGTAACTCTCACCTCCTCAAGGTCTAGTCCTTTAGTGCTTCGGTCTACCTTATGTTTCTCTCTCTTTGACTTCCCCTTCGGTGTCTAGTGATTGAGTTCTTACAATGTACTTCGATCATACGATTAGCTCCTAACGTTCGCACGGCGGGGGGTAATCTGTTACACCATTTTTTGGTCATCTAACCTATTACTATTAGATGGACATAAGTACACCATGTAAGACCAATTTTACCCTAAGTAAAATTGCTTTCACTATGAAAAATAACTTAGTAAACCACCTTTATTAAGTTGTTTATGGTCTAAACAGGAAACTCCATGAGGAAATATTAAATAAATCTACATTTGTTTGATTTCCTCAAGGAATAATTAGTTAAACAACAACTTAATTAATATTCCTGGTCATATTTAACCCAAAACATGAAAATTAATTAGATAAATCATTATTTATCTTATTATTTTCTAGGAATAATTATTTAAACCTTATTTAAATAATATTCCTTGTTAAATTTGACTAAATCATTTATAAATAGTTAAATAAATCATTATTTATTTGATTATTACTCAACCACATCCTTAAAATAATAAATAAATCATTTATTTATTTATTATTTACAAATAAAGGGATTTGACCCAAGTCAAATTCTTTTTCCCTCAAACAAATATAATAAAATATTCCATAAAAGTTGGATCTTGATTTGGTTAATAATATTTTAATTATGCACCAATATCTAGACTAACTCAATATTTTGTTATAAATATAAGGGTTTTTCCATTCATTCACTACCTTTTGTTGCTTAAAGATCACTCTGGATCTATACTTTTGGTCTGACTTGTTGAAAATGCAACAAGATGATGGAGCTTAGTGAAAAGAAGTCGCCTTCACTAAGTGGGCCCGCAGGCTATTTTTGGCGCAAAGTCTATTTGTAGACTATGTCTATTTTTAGACATATGGATCATGGTCTATGAGTTGCAGGATGTTATTTATGGATGATTGGTCAAGTTGGTAAAAATAAATGGACCTCTATTTTTAGACTGCCAGTCTAAAAATAGATCAGTCAAATATTATTAGCCCTTAATAATATTTGGACTATAAACATTGTCTTATCCTCTTGGAGCACTTCAGTTCGAGCTACGGATGTGGCACATGTAGCTGACAGAAGGAATTACGCTATTCCTAGGGGTTAGTTGAGCTATTGCATGGTTGACTTCAGTTAGAACTCATGTGGCTGAGTTTGGTGGAGTTGATGAGACAATTGATGGAGTTGTGTTCGGTTTAACTTAGTTGAACTAGTTGTATTAAGTCTAATTGATAAATACACTAGTGATGAGTGGTGTGAATTAATTATTAATTAATTCAATAATTATTAACTCATAAATCAACTAAATAATACATCAGTTAACTCATGTGCATGGACAGTTCAGTGGAGACCAGTGTTAGAGGTGGGTGAAAGGGTGAGTCTACTATCAGTTGTGACTATAGCTGTGCATGATATTTGCACACACATTGATTGAGATTGCCAATGAGGATTGCGCAGTACAAGCCAGTGGGATTCAAACTTGGATCTCATCATTATTATCTTGGATTGCGCAGTAGAGGCAGGCAGACAGGTGGATGATATTTGAACTTGTGACTTGTTCATATCTGAGCTAGTTTGTGTGTAACAATTGGAGATAGTGCTGAGAGCTTGTGAGGAGTTTGTGCTATGTAATGTTACATGTTCTCTATCATTATAATATATAGATAGTTGGGGGTTTTCAGCTGTAAGCTTTCCCCATTACATACTGTGTTATATGTGTGCTTGATTATGTTTTTAATGTGCGCATGTGACTACTTCTAATTCCGCAAATTGATGATCAATGGTAGAAGAGATTATGTATTATGCATGAAGCTCAAATAGTGTGTAATTAGGATAATCTCGGTGAATAACTCATCTATTATTCAAATTTATACATGACTTTGATCCACCATCATTGTCATATTTTTCTATCTTTTTTCTTGTGAGCTCCCTTTGAGTTCCATTTTTGTCTGGGTTTTCTACACCATCAAGAGAGAGGAATTTTAGATCTGAAGTGCTGACTTACAAGAGCCCATCCCGTTGAGGAGAAGTAGTAACATCATTCTATCTTTTCCTCCCAGGTGCCATTAATACAAAATTGATTCAACATAGCCTTGTCTTGTCTATTGGATGCATGGAGCAACTCTTGTTTTTATTTACTGCTTAATGTCTTTTAATGCATAGATCTAGATTTTTGCACTATTTATGTTGGTCACCTAATTGTAGATCTAAATATATTGGCAGCCATATTTATTGTTAGGGTTGTTTGTTATGCATAGCTAAAATGGTCTTTTTCATACACTTGCGATTAAGATTCACACTAACATCATTGACATCATGAGGACCTAAAATGCATACAGTGACCTCATGGACAACAACCTTAACCATGAAAATGCATGCATAACAACATATTGACACTGACACACATAAAAAATGCATATACAACAGAAAAGCACTCATGATGACCACATCCAATCATCATCAAATTTAACATGGATACACCACTGCAATTATGACCAACTCCATGCATATGTGACAAGCACATAAAACATAAGCATGAGGAACACATATGCAATTAACATGAATGCAATATCAACACATCGCTCAACGAGAGCACAAACATGCTCTGATACCACCTGTAATGTCCACCTCCCCTCACACCTACCCAAGCAACTGACCAACCATAATAAACACGAGATGAGGGGTAGTTAATATAGACTCAACCTCCTTGGTGACTTTAACAAAGTGGAATCGAAGTAGAAAACCATAACATAGACCTACACCACCTACTAGAGGACCCCCAGGGGTTATCCCAGTCATCCAATTGACCTGTCCCTAGGTCCCATTGAGATTTCATGAAGAAAAATCCCTGGATGCATGCACATGCCTACATCCATGAATCTGGGAGGCCCTGGATGCATGCATAAGCCTGCATGCATGCATCCAGGGATTACATTTCTCATAACGGTGTCTACATCCGTGGGATTTAAGGCACTTTTTAAGCCTATAATCCTGGAAAATGCCCACATTAGGGGAATTTTGAGGTCTAAAATGGGCCTCCTAAGGAAACTATAAAATAATATTGGAAATAATAAAATAATATTAGATTACATCATCAAATTTTAGAGGGAAAAAAGGAAAAAATAAATTTTCAACTCGTATTTTCAATTTATCTCCCTTTGGGTTTACTCAAATTTCGAGGGGGAACATTCGTTGGATGCAAAATTTGATTCCTCACTCCAAGGAGTACCCATGTTGTATACTTTCGATGGACCCTACTACATGAAAAATGATAAATAGTCAAAAAACGAGATTGCTCGAAATTTGAGTAAAACCTTAGGGAGATAAGATGAAAATGCAAGTTGAAAAAGTAGTTTTATTAGTTTATTATTTTTTATTATTTTTGCTTTTTTACCCAAAAATGGTGAATCATCCCCTATGGTTGACATCATCATATTGAATCCTATTGGTTATTATAAAGTAAATTTTGGTTGTGCATTTTTCGTAAGACGCCCATTTTAGACCTCAACGATTTTCTAATGGAACTTCCTATAACTTTCAAGAATCATTAAACACATGATGACCATGCCAAATGACCAAAAACTGACTCCAAGACTAGGCCTAACCATACCCAACCGGGATTGACATTTTGTCAAACACTTGGCATGAATGAAATATAGATGTATAGGATACAAGATAAAGCATGAATGACTGAAAACACTTATGAAACATTACAAGAAGGATCATCACCCTCTTCCTTAACCAGATATGACATAAATTAGGTCTTACATCCATCATTTTAATAATTACAAGTAAATACATGAAATAACCATGACATGAACCAATCATTAAACATGCTTATAACCAGCATGAAACCATGGAAATAATAGTGATATAAAAACCATTAAATCCACATATTAATAAGTACAAAAGTAAGATAAATTAGCTTCTGTTAAACATAGACAAATACCAACCAGGTTTGGGACTTCCACGTTCCACCTGACCATAGACATGGTTGAGAAAAATCTCTCTTCCGCCATTCACCCTCGTGCCATATTGCAAGAATGCATGTGGGATATCATGGATAAAATCATCCAAAACACAACCAAGGGAATCCATAGTTAAACCACCTCCACCCTTACCAGACCATGATCACACCAAACTGTAGCTTCGATCACAAAACTGAGCAAAACTTGGAAATGCCATCGATAATCCACCATTATCCTTGAGGAATTTTCCATCTCCATGTCTCTCAGGATTTATCGCAATCCAATCCCAGATCACTAGGCCCTAAACCGAGACACCTCCCTTAGGATTTACCGTGTATCTTGTTAGCGCTCAAATCTACCTTAGGCTGAAATAAGGTAAAACTCAAGGCTACATCAAACCACGTTCAGCCTCGTAGCTAGCCCTACGAGGACAGGAGAGGGCTATCTCCAGTCAATCTCGATAAAATGAGCAATAGGGTGCGAGATGACTTATAATTGGTACTGATTTTAGGCTAGTAAAGAGATAGGAAATTTTGATTTTGATTTTTGGGTTTTTTGTTGAAAAAATGGGAAAAACAATTTTGGGTCTGGGGATAAGGCCAGATTTTTGCAGAATTCGAGTTGGGGCGAGGTAGGCAATAGTCTTGATGCTTTTTATCAGGTGTATGGATGGATCAGAATGACAAGGAGCTAAAGAGGGCAAGGGATAACATGGATCCTCTCCAAACAGGCGAAAACATGTAAAACTAAACAAATTTAAAGGCAGAGCACTAAAACAATGGATTCAACCTCATTTACTCATTAATTTAGTTTCAGAAGCATAAGAAGAGAATGGCATACATTAAACATGAAAGAACTTACAATAAACTGAGAGAAAAAACCATCAAGAACTGAAAGCCACAAGAATCCCAACAGGTGCTGCAAAACCTCTGATCTTTCCTTAGCCAAAATATGAAAAATATGTACAATAGTGTGCCAAAGTTTTCCCAAGAGTCCAACCTGTCCAACCTCTAAAAATGATTGAGAAATTACATCATATAGGCCATCCTAACCCCTTTCCATGCCTCTAGGGGTCGAATTCCTCCTTCTAGGAGCAGTTTCAACTAATTCTAAACAAGGAGCTAGAATCTAGGAAGCCAAACAACTTGCCTCTAAAAGGAAGGAAACTGATTCTTACACTTGATTTTTACTTTTTTGGGAGTGAATCTTATAGAATAGGTAAAAGTGAGTCAAATTTACATGCCAACCACAAAATTACATCAAGATAACTCAAAAATTTCATCCACAATCAAAACTGGTCCAACTAGCCGAAATCCTGAGCTGGAAGATGAAAAATCAGCCAAAAATCTCTATGCGTAGCGCGTCTGAGCTCTATGTGTAGCGCGCCTTTCAGCCTACTTTTGGGGCACTTCACGGAGTCAAAATTGAGCTCATGATAGCTTTTTGGAAATCCCTGGATGTTGGCTATCCAACACAAGTAGAATTTTTCAATTTGGAGCTCATTTTCCCCTACAAAACTTCATTCTCCCAGAAGTACTTCCTGCTGATGCAAAAGGTGGCAGAAAGGTGATTTTCATGGTGTTTTTGGCCCTTTTGATCATCCAGAACTTGGTGAAATGCTTTGGCCATACTGGAGAATGCATAAATTACCATGAAAAACCCAAAAATATAAAGTTTTCCTCCAGCAAGTGTCTCAATCATAAGCGAGCGCATCGACGCGCTACGCGTTGGGCTGAAAAATCTATTTTGAGACCAAAATTTTCCAAAATGACAAAAAATTCTTCAAATTTGCTCAAATTCGGAGCGAAGACCCTCCATCATGTATCATGCCCAGCCAACGAAGCCTCGGCCAAAATGTGAAGTGGATCAGGCCTCTTTCGCCGTTTCAGTATCCTCCTGGTGCATGCAGTTTCAGTAGTGAAAACACTGTCTCTGTTGTGATGTGTCGGTCTCTGTCATGGTGTCAAAATGTGTATGAAAAGTATGCTGATATGGTTATGATGAAAACAAGAGTTTCAGTGTATGCCCAAATCCCAAATGTGTCACATGTGTATCAAAGTGTTATAGGAAAGCCACAATGATAAGGGTTCTGTCAAATGATTTTGAATGGATAACAGTCACTGCTTGACTACATGGGGTTTGACAAGAGAATAGGAAGGAGTATAATGTAGTGTAGGACAAAGAAACATCCCTTGCAATGATAATTAGGCTTTGTCAATGGAGAATGGGGAAAAGTGAATATGGGGTTGTGTTATAACCTCTGTTTTAAAAACCGGCCTGGTCGAAACCGACCAGGCCTGGTTGACCGAGCCGGTTGGGCGGCCGGTCCGACCAGGTCAATGACCAGCCAGGCTGGCCGGTTTATTACCGAGCCAGCCGGTTTTTGTAATGACCAGGCCGGCTCGGTAATAAACTGGCCGACCAGGCCGAGCCTAAGTCAACCAGGCCTGGTCATTGCCGGCGGCCGGTGGGCCCAAAAATTGTTCATTTGCGGACTTTAAACCCGATTTTTATTTGCTGTTAGGGTTTTTTCTGCATCCCTAAGCCCTCCCAATGCTATAAAACTAACCCACCCCCTCTATTGACCTCACATCTATCTTGTGCAATTTGTTTGAGCATTTGTGAGTGTTTGCTGAAGATTGTGGAGTTCGTTTTGGAGCAGCAGTGAGGAGCTTCTTGGGCAAGTTTTGGAGCAGCAATGAGGAGCAAATTGGCAAGCTTTGGAGCAGCATTGAGCTAGAGGCTAGAGGTATTTATTTTTTCTCTACTAAATATGCCTTTGTTTGTTTTATTTATTTAGCAAATCTAGCATTTGCCAATGGTTATAGTCTGCTTCTTTCCTCATAAGTCGGCCAAGTTTCCTTTACTAGGTAATGACTATTTCTACATTTTGATTTTTAAATGTATATCACAGAGATCTGAAGGATATAGAGATCACTTTAATCCTTACAATGCCATCATTCTGCAGTTTTGACTTCTCTTGGATAGGCCTTATCATGTGACAGAAATGATCTTCTAGACAGGCCTATAATGATTCTTATAATTTCAATCTTTCCGTTTTTCTTGAAAGGTCTTGATTCACTGGCCTTCTAGTACATTGTAGGCCTTCCAAATTTAAGACTACGAATCTCATTCTTTTTGTCAAAGAAGCCTGATCTTGAGACATATAATAGGTTTTTCCTTGGGTTGCTTTGAAGACTAATTTTCGGCCTCTTTGAAATTTTTATGAAACTACAGACCTGAACCTGAGGTAGTGTCTGCCTTCGTATGTCCACAAGTGACAAGAGCCCTCAATACTCCATTAATTATCTCATTTTCGACAGGAATATTTTCGGCCTTAAAGCCCACATTTTTCTAAGTGAAAGAGTCCTTATAGCAATCCTGAGATGACATGGTTTTTACACAGGGTTATCTATAGGTTTTCAGTCCTGTGGACACTTACGGAATTTGGTCCTAAATTGAAACATTTTTTATCTTCAAAAGATTTTATTTTCTTGTATTAGGAACCCCTTCAAGCAACAGTGATCTTCCAGCTGCATTTAACCTTGACCTTACCTCTGATACCATGCTGATAAATCCATTAGGACAGCAACTTAGGGCTTTCATAAATGATTTCTCTTACTTTGACATTTTCTTGTGATGTTTTGGCATATTTGAGACACAAATTCAAGTGCTGCAGCATTTCTGCATTAGAGGTCGAGATAATTTATCCAGGAGGCTGAGTTATGCACTGAGCATGATCTCCAGGCATTGGAATATCAGGAGTTTAATGGCATTACCTCCTAGTCAGCTGAAGCAAGTCACAGTTTTTGTCTTCAGTTTGCACTTGTAATCATAGAAAAATCAAACTCAATAAAGTTCAGATTTTGCCTCAGAATTTTTGATGATGTTATTTACCTGCAGTTGTTCTTGAAATGTTTGACAAATGTTCTGAGCTATTTGCTGAAGATATTTTCCATTTTTTGCATACGAATTGTTTGTAGAAAGGTGTCAAAGAAAAGGTTCAAAAACTGTGGAAAATTTTGCTTGGATTTTTGCCTGGGTATATTACATCCCAGGCTGCATTTTTGTCTCATTCCTTTACAATGACATCCTAAATAATGGATGCTAAGGTTACTCCTGATATTACTGTTAATGTTTTATCTTTAATCAAGTGTTTAATCAACTAGGAGTTCATTCATTGTACATGAAGGTCTACAAGGTAGGATTATTTTCATATATGTGTAAATGAAGCCTCCTGCATGTTTATAGCATTTTTAATTGTTCATAATTTTTGAGATTAGCAACAAATATGAAAAATTAAGGAAGAACCAGATGCTGAAAGATTTACCCATTGGATCTTTTATGATATCATAGTAGTCAGGCACATCATGAGGATCTAATATCATAGTTTTTGGCATTTGCCATTTGGTGAAAGAAATGAACATAGAATGAAATTTGAATAGTTTTTTTTTTGTTTTCATGTTCAGATTTAAACATTTTATTTCCAAGTCAAAAACTCAGTCCAAAATGGCCCCTAGAGCAAAAGACTCTGCTTGGGCATATGCTAAAATGGTTGGGGATCAAATGTATTGCAAATTTTGCAAGAAAAAAATTAAGGAGGGTGGAGGGGGCATTCATAGACTGAAACTACATTTGGCTGGTGTTAAAGGCCAAATCACTACATGTGAAGCAGAAAACATTGGGGAAATTAGGAAGTAGTTGAAAGAACAGTTTGACAAGTTTGAGCAAGACAAAAATAGGCAAAAAGAAATACAGGCTGAAATTGGGAGGAAGAGGAATATACAAAATATGATGGCTGGCAACACAAGTTTTGAATCTTTTAATTATCAGGATTCCTCATCTATCCCTTCCACTGATGCATCAAAAAACCCCTTTCGCTATGTTCCTCCCTCTAGGGAGTCTATTTCTGACAAGGGTAAGGGTGCAATGAGAAACAAGGGTACTATTAAAAGTTTTTTTGTGCCCTCATCTCCTTCTGATAGTGCAACTGCATATGGTCCTAGTCCTCACACTGTGCAGCCCACTTTAGATGCTCATTGGAAAAAATAATTGAGAGATGATGCTTGTGAATACATTGCTAGATGGTGGTATGATGTTGATATTCCCTTTAATGCTACTCGTTCACCATATTATGAACCTATTTTTGATGCCATATATGCTGCTGGAAAGGGCTTCAAACCTCCTACTCTGCATGAGTTAAGAGGAGCTTTTTTGCAAAGAGAGATTTCAAACATTAATGATTATTTGAAATATTTCAAGAACTCATGGGCACGTACAGGATGTACCATCATGTCAGATGGATGGACTGATCAGAGGAACCGTACCATCATAAACTTTCTTGTCTTTTGCCCACGAGGAACCATGTTTCTAAAATCATTTGATGCATCTGATAGGGTGAAAGATGCACAAATGTTGTTACAGCTTTTGGATGAGGTTGTTGAAGAGGTGGGGGTGGAAAATGTTGTTCAAATCATCACAGACAATGCCTCTAACTATGTTCTTGCAGGTAAATTGTTAGAGGAAAAACACCCAACCATTTTTTGGACCCCATGTGTTGCACATTGCATAGACCTCATGCTTGAGGATATTGGCAAAATAGACTGGATCAAGAACACTGTAGAGCATGCCAAATGCATCACAAAATACATTTACAATCACTCATGGATTCTGAGTCTGATGAGGAAATACACAGGGGGCAAGAAACTTATTAGGCCTGCCATCACTAGATTTGCAACACATTTTTTGACATTGCAATCTATGGCGGCCTAGCAAAGAAACTTGCAAAAGATGTTTTCTAGTGATGAATGGAATGAAAGTCAGTTCTCTCGCAAACATGATGGCAAAGACATGAGAAGGAAAGTTGTTGAAGAAATATTTTGGAAAAAGGCAGCAAACATTGTGAAACTTGCTGAGCCATTGGTTAAGGTGTTGCGCTTGGTGGATGGGGAAAGATTGGCTATGGGCTTCATTTATGAGGCTATGGATCAAGCAAAGGAGCAGATAAGGGCAGCATGTAGGGACAGAGTGGCTAAGTATGGGCCCATTTGGGAAATCATTGATCAGAGATGGAACAATCAACTCCATCGCCCAATACATGCAACTGGGTATTTTCTGAACCCAAGGTATCATTATAAAGCTCAGGAAATAGGAGCTTTGACTGGAGAGGTTAGAGATGGATTGATTGACTACATTGATCGCATGATCCCCACAGAGAGTGAGCAGTTGACGATACACAGGCAGATCACTATGTTCAGCCATGCCACTAGTACCTTTGGCAAGAACCTTGCAAGGATTGCAAGGGAATCAGATGAGCCAGGTAAACAAAGAATTTCAATTTTCAAATTTATATTTTATAATTGATTATTTTGTATAATTGTTTATAAAATTATAATTTCAATTTCAAAGTTGGATATAAATTTTTAAGCTAACTGAAACTCATTTTTTGCAGCACAATGATGGGAGGCATTTGGTGCCCACTGTCCTGAATTGCAGAGGTTTGCAATCCGCATTTTGAGTCAAACTTGCAGTGCTTCTGGGTGTGAGCGCAATTGGTCTGTCTTTGAGAGGATTCATACACACAAGAGAAACTGTTTGGAGAAAAAACGGTTAAATGATCTAATGTTTGTCCAGTACAACCTTCGACTAAGACGGAACCAATTGCTGAACAAAAGACCTGATTCAGATCCCATTGTGTTGGAGGATATTGATCCAACATCAGATTGGGTAGTGGAGTCTTGTCCACCAGAGTTTGACAGGGAGAGTTCACTTGACTTCGATTTAGATATGGAGGCGACTATGCTCAATGTAGATCCACTAGTAGCAGACCCAGTCCCAAGCCATCCAGTTGCAGCCGTTGCAGGTACAGGCACTTCCTCTAGTCAGCCACGACGGAGACGCATATCTCGTCTATCTGATTCTCAAGGTGGTAAGGGCAAGGGTATAGTTCCAGTCGAGGATGTTGATTCAGAGGAGGAGGCGGAGCGAGCGTCTTCCCCCCATGGTTCAGAGTTTGAGGAAGACCCAGAGGACATTAGCTTGTCAGATTCAGATGACTAGCAGTAGTTACTAGTTACTAGTGACTATTCATGTTTTGTTGTAGAGGCCATTTAGAGCCTCCTTAGTTATGTTTTTTGTTTTGATCATGTATTAGTCCTTGGACAGTGCACTGGGTGCAATTTTGATATAATGGATATATTCATGAGCCTACTTTTATCATATGTTGTCTTTTGTCTATATTGTAATACTTTGTGTTTGGAAACATGAATAAAAATCTTTAAATTTATGTTTTTGTAAAAAAAAATTAATATTTAATGTATTTTTTACAAAAATCGAGTCATGACCGAGTCATTGAAAGTTGAAACCTAGTCGACCGAGAGCCTACTTTTATCATATGTTGTATATTGTAATTCTTTGTGTTTGGAAACATGAATAAAAATCTTTAAATTTATGTTTTTGTACAAAAAAATTAATATTTAATGTATTTTTTACAAAAACCGAGTCATTGAAACCTGGTCGACCGAGTCATTACCGATTCCGAGTCATTACCGAGTCATTACCTCGACCTGGTAGCTGACCGATTCCGTTTTTTAAAACATTG